>VYXD01004340.1:371429-491593 GCA_013397195.1 Hylia prasina | reverse complement strand
TCTTACTTGCTGGTTTAAGTGATTTGGATTAAAACCAGAGCATACAGGACGGAGAAAAATCTGTTGCTCTGTTTGTTTTTAAAAATTAGTTTGAATCATCTTTGGTGTGTGTGTAGAAAGGGTTGTCAGCAAGCACCTGCCTATTGCTCTGCAGACATCACCTAATTCCAGATGTGTTTTCTGCACGTGCTGCAATGCCCAACCATGACCCACTGCTATCAGATTTTTCTGTTTTTTCAATGAAGGTGTGATGGGTCTGGCAAACACTGTATTTTTGTGTTGGCCTGTGGAGTATACAATTTTTAATGAAGTTATCCTATTGGAGGTCGTGTATTACTGCTCTGTATTTTGCATTACAGGAGCACCCCAGAAGCAAGTTTAAAAGTTTGTTATGCAAAGTGATACCCAAGCATGCAGCAGGTGATATTTCCCACCTCAGCATTCACATTTACTTACAAGAATTGAAGAAATCAAATTAACCTGAAAGTAGGAATCTTCATTGAAAACACAGAAATCATTTGATTTGAAAAAATAATAAAATTTCACTGAAAGGTACAGTAAGCCAACCATTAAAAATCTATGGTCAAAGTCTCTTCCTGGAGGAGGGGAAAACTGGGTAAGGAGAAGTGGTAAAGAAAGCAAAATGAACTAGGTAAATGTATTCCTAATTGAAGAATGCATACATTCTTGCTGGTAGAGCATGGTGCATAAGATGTCATTATTTTAATCTCTAATTATGGTTATTCCTGGTTAACAGAAATTGTAGCGCCTGAGATGTCAAAACTTCAGTGTTTTTAAAGTGGGGCATGAGAGAAGTGTGGCTTTTATTCCTTTAAATCTGGCTCAGGCGTGCAAGTACTTTTACGTGCAAGCACTTTAAAACTACGTCACTTACTAAGTACCTCCTCTTGAAACAAACAAAAAAATATTTTGCCGAAGTATGATCTTCATCTAATGTGCTGCTTAAGCTGTGTTATGAGCAATTTTGAGTTTTGGAGGTGGCTTCTAGTTGCAGCAAAACGGAGGTATCCAACCCAGACCTTTTGATGGAGGGAAAGCTGTGTGAACATTGGGTGGGGTGCAGGTGTGGCTGCTGGAAGGGTGTGCTGGCCTTTGGGGCAGGGATGCTCAGTGCCTGCTTCCTGACAGGTGGTTGTGAGGGGCCACGTGGGGATATCAGGTGTTCTTTTTCAGGGCTGGGGAGTATGTGGGAGAAATAAAAAGCATTCAGAGGCAGCAAGTGGAGAGAGGAGAAACTACTTCTCCAAAATGTGTGCTACACTGAGCTCTGGCGTGGTTCTGCCTTGAGCTGAGCAAGTTGAGAAATGTAGGGATTTTCAGATGTGGATTCTGTTGCTGTTCTTTTCCTGATTCTAGGTTTTTAAGGTTAATTTTGAGTGAATTTCACAGTTACATATTTGGAAAAGGTGCAGCCTGGCATAGGCCCATGGTTTGATGCTCTTACCTGGTATTTTGTTCTGAGAGATGTACTAACACAGAATAATTTTTTTAAAAAAGGGTAATGGTCCTTGAGTTTAAGAGCTTTTGGGATTGAAGTTAAAAATATTTGGTTGATCAGTATTTTTCTTCTCTGAAAGTGCTTTCTGGGGAATATTAGGTTCAATATAACCTGAGAGTTGGAGCCATGTGTTTAAACATCTAGTTCAGGAAAAGACCACATTTTTGTCAATATACTTTGCTTTTCCCTCTTCATGTGTTTAGTACAGCAGTGGTTTTGAGTGCAGTGGTAAATCAGTTTGTATATAGGGTATAAGGACATGAAAGTTACTGGGGCTTTGTCTTCATATGCATCCATCTTTATCCTTCATCTCTCCCTTTCATATAATTTTTATGAAATGGAATGTTACTGGTCTGAAATGTTAATTTTCCAAATGCAAGGGTTGTACTACTTGAACTATGTTATACTTGCTCCCTCTCAGCTAAGTGAAACAAATAACCACAGGATTAATTTCTGTTTTCTTGCTATTAGTTTTAGAGGGAACATCAGCCTGTGAACCTGGGAAACATTCATTTTGCCATTTCTGCACTCTCACTAAAGGTGGTGGAAGAACCAGCAAATGTCATGCTTGTCTTAGGATTTGTAAAATGAGAACCATATGAATTATTTCAAGATTTAAATTTATATTCTGGTTCTTTACTGTTTAGGTTTTTACCTGTGAATGGTCATTAGCAAGCTCTTAACTACTTCAGCTTTTTAAAATTATGTAATTTGTATTTTTCTTCACAGGAAGAAGAGAATTTATCCAAAGATTAAAACTTGAAGCAACCTTGAATGTGCATGATGGATGTGTAAGTCATTTGTTGCTTTTTTGATTGTTAAAAATTGTTAAATTTTGGTTTTGTTACCATGGTAAAAGTCCCTACCTTTTCAGTTAGGACTCATCTTAAACCTTGAAATGAAGTCTGGTTTTATGGCTTTTTTTTTTATACTGTGCTGACTTAAAGCTTTATGAGTGTTTTGAGTGATTTATTTTCCAATTTCAAAAGGCAAATCATCAAGTGCTATATGCTGACTTATAGACAATGAAAACAAAAACTTCCCTTCTTGAAAGGCAGTAGCATAACTTGAGATGTTGCTTATTTAAGTATTAATTTTTGAAAGGGATCCAAATATTTTAAAACATATAGTTTTATATAAAAGCTTTTACCTAAACTAGGTTCAGGACAAAGAGGTTGCCATGTTACCTTTGAGGAATAGAGCAGAAACTCATGGTTATAAAGTATTGGTTGTACAAGATACCTGAAAAATTAAAGTATTCTATAAAAAAATGAAAATGTAAGTGCAGCTTTCATACTTTAACATGTGTGTTTCTAAAGCTGTTCAAATGTAAGGATTATTTTAGCTTGAATTTTAATTAAGGAGTGATAGAATTGTTAATTGACACACTGGTAGTTTTAAGGAATAAGTGTTGTTAACATCCAGCCTTCTTGAGATCAGAAATATGATTTTGATGGGCCTGTGTCTTTGTGAGCCTGGAAAGTCTGGGAAAGGCCAGGTTTAGAATTGCTGTATATAAAATGTGAGCTACTTTTCCTGTGCTGACTACATTATAAATTTAATGTTCTGGTACAGATGGTGGTGGTGTAATGAAACAAATATATACATTTCTCTTTTTTTTTTTTCAAGAAATGTTACAGGAATGATGATGTAAGGTCTCTTCCAACCTGAACAATTCTTTGATTCTATATGTATTTATTATTTTATTTTATTCAAGATTGTACCATTGATACTTTATTTCTGAATTTCTTCTCTGAGTAATTTTTCATCTCCTCAAATACTTAAGCTTAAATTTTTCAAATTTCTTTCCCTGAAGTTGATTTTTTTCTTTATTTCCTTGAAAAAAAAGTAATTTTTTCCTATTAAAACACAATAAATGAAAACAGTATTTCTTCACTACTTGTTAAAAATTGACTGATCTCTATTTCAATTATCTGCTTCTGTGTCATGTAATAGAAATTGCAGACTTGGTGTTGGCTGTTGATAGTGCTTGACTCTACTTGATGGATATGTATTTGAAAACTAATTTTGATTTGGTTGTGTTAGCTTTGCAAGTATGCTTTAACATATGGCCTAATTGTTTCAGAGGATGGAAAATGCTTTAATTATAAACTTACAGCATTATTTGCAGGTGTTTAAAATACTACAATGTTTAAATACAATATTGAAATACTTCAATTTAAAAAAATGTCTTTAGAAGTTAAATTTGCTCAGAACTCTCCACCTTTGAGGAGTGGGCTGTTGGGAGTTCTTACCTCATTTACTGTGTGGTCTTTTGCAAGGAATGATCTTTTAAGGCTAACAACCTCTCAGTATAATTTCTTATCATTTGTTTTAAAAAGTCTGTGAAATAGAAATCAGTGAAATTACAATGCTTGTACTGATTAAACTCCTTATTACCATCAATGGTAATTAGGCTCTTTGTTTTCCCCTTTTCTTCTTCCCACAACTGCTGGCTCAGCATGCATTTCAAATGTGGGGAAAGAATGCCATATTGTCCTATTAAAAGGTGTTTTTGGGTGATTGGGTATTTTTAATGAAGGTTGGATGGCAGGGGTTTGGGGTTTTCTTGGGTTGCTGTGTGGTTGATTAGTGTTTTTAAGAACTTTTTCATTGTGCTGTTGAATAAGTTGTGACTTATATTTTCTATATAAAGCATGCTGTGTAATTGGACACGGTGGACAACTTCGTTAAGGCAAGAATTTTTTTACTAATTGAGGAAAAAAGTAAAGTCCAAGTTCCTACCTGTTACACAGAAGAGAGATCCTGTGGGACATACAACTGTGTGTATGATCATACCCAGGCAGGATATCCTTGAGGAAGGGAATATTCCATGAATTACTTCACATATCCATGCTCTTGTAACAGTAATATTACTGCAGCACCTTTTTGTTTATAATCTTTGTATTTTCACCTCACAGTTCAGGGGCAATTCTCTTTGAAACAGTCCCACTTTCCCCTTGGTTTGAAGACACAGTCTCTAGCAGTCGTGTGGGAAGTAATTGAATTGATTCAACAGAATTATTGATGCCTGCCAGTAGCCTTATCATCCTTCCAGGGCAGGATTTGCCTCTTTCAACAAGGTTCACATGGTCAAGCTCAGTAAGATCATTTGTATGCCAGAACTTGCCATTTTCTGAGTTAGCTGTAAAGGGAACTTAAGAGGATGAGGAAATGCACAGAGTTAGGTGAGCTGTTCTGTATGAAGTGATTAAATCCCAAGGAGAAATGTTGAAAGAGAAATGATCTGGACCAGCAGCGATGAAGTGTGAGGAAAGTAGAGGATAAAGAAACTATAAACCATATTGAATTGCAGTAAAAATACGGCTTATTTTCTTCCTGGTTTTGTCCTGTGAAAGCTGAGGAAGGTTGAAATGCAATATGGAGATGAAGCATTTGACATGAGTAAATACTACATTTTGAAATAAAGAGTATTACCTGAAGGAGTAACTCTCATTTCTGTGTATAGACATTCAGATCAGTATCAAACCAGCATTCATCTCCTTCAGGATGGCACTTGGGAACAAGTCCTTTTCAGATGTAGTCCTCAAAGCCAGTTCAAAACCAGGACAGGGAGTTTGTGTTTTGTTAGAAATACAGTTTTCACCTTGTACTCCACAGATGAAAAGCACTGCCTTTTTCACCCCTTCTTTGCTTAGGGGATATTCCTGATATTCACAGCCATTTTTAGTTCTTTTCTTCTATTTTTGTATTCTGTTAATCTCTTCTGTTCACAAAAGAGTTGGTTCTGATGACACTTTGCATGGAAGTGAGCAATTTGCTTTTTGGTTTTTTTAAGGATTGGCTGTGCTGCCTCCTGCATTGTCTTTGAGGAAAACACACAGATAGTAAATTTATATCTAATTGACTAATGAATCAAAAGTGCCCCTGACTCCGTGCAAGGCTAGATGAGTGAAATAAAATTAGATACAATTAATAATGTGAGGTACTTAATAGAAAAAAGCTAATTACACACCCTTTGACTTTTCTTACGTTGTTGGGACTTGTCGGTCCTTTTTGATTGATGATTCTTTTCTTCTTTTCTTTTCTTCTGAAAACACCCAAGGTTTCCAAGCCCTCAAAATAGTAACTGTGACATTATGCTTCTAGTTGGATATTGAGTGGCAGTGCAGGTAGTACACTATGTAGCTTTTTCAAAATAAAATGCAACTTTCTAACCAGTTCTTGTTTGACATTGTATTTTAGTAGTGGATTCGCCACCATGGAATGGGAGGAGAACTTTTTTTTTTAATTCTGTTGTTTTGAGCATCTGTTTTTAGTGATCCATATGCTAATTTATTTGAGTTATTTGGTGTTGGTCAGTAGGTTGTGCTGAACACTGTGTGTATTAACTGGAAAGTCTGAAAAAACCCCTAAACAATGTTATTTCACTGAAAGACTTTGTTACTTTTTCAGTTATTTGTTGTCAGCAATGTCGAGAAGGTGATTTGGTACAGAATAAAAAAGCCTGTTTAGTTACAGATCTCTAGTACACATTTGGTTATGTCACTCCATGGTTATGTCATATTCTGTTACTTCAGGATTGTTTTTGAACCAGCTTTGGTTTGGACAGGGTATATTGAAATTCCTCAACTGAGGCAATCATTGCAATGAAATTGGAATTTTGGAGGAGAATGATTGATGTCTTGTGTAGACCTGTGATGCTGCAATTTAGATAATCTTCTCTCCCCTTGGCATCTTCAGTGTTTCTCTGTTCTTTAGATTTTGTGTTTGTACATAAATACACACATCCATGCCACCCCCCCAGTTTGTTTATTTTTTTTTATGCTAACTTTTCTTTCTCCTATCATGACTTTAAATTTTTCAGTAGCTTCCTTGTTTTTTCAGTGTTTGTTCTTGTTTCTATTCCTGTAATCTTACATTAGCATTATGGTTTCTTTAGGGCAATGATAATAATATTTTTCTGCCTGAGAGGAACTGTAGATGAAAATAAACATTGTTGGGTTGCGTGTTTGCTCTCGCTGTGGTGCTGTGCAACGTTTGACAACATTTTAGAGTACAGCCATTGCCAGGGCAGGTTATTTCAATGACAGATGGTTCTGGGGGCTAGTTGAAATTGTGGTTCTTGGTGATTGACAGCCAGAGTTATAAAATCATAAGAGTAGCCATGCAAGGTCATACCAAAGCTCAGTGGAGCCCGATAAGTTGGCCCTGAAAGTGGCCAGCACATACTTGTGAAGGAAGTTGAGACAGAGCAAGCAGACAGTATTTGATGGGTGTTCTGGAGAACACATCATGCTTTAATGGGCAGATGGAGGTGGAAGCTGTGCACCTTTGTTTCTGATCATTTTCCATTTCTCTTTGATGAATATGCATATCCTTCCACTTCTGGTGTTTAGGGTGTTTCATAACTATTATTTCCAGTTTCATTGAAAAGCCATGTGTCATCTGATTGTTTTAAGGCCTTCCATTTCATGTGCTGTGACGATCCACAGAAAATTATTTTTTACTTTCTCCGTGTCATTCATGTCCTCATAAGCTTCTATCATTTCCCTACCCTAGAGCAGTACAAATTATTTGCTTCTCACAATAAAAGTGATAGATGTCTGTGAACACCCCAGTAATTACTTGTCATAATTTCTCTTTCCAAATGGGCAGTAATAGAAATGGAGATATGAACCAAAACCACGTAGTGTGGAAGACGTGGGATTGCCATGCATGGATGTATACCCTGCTGTTCTGTGCATTTCCTGATAAATCCTAACAATATCTGACTGCTGCTGAGCACTGAGCTAACCCTGATATAGGCATGTTTAACACCAAAATCTCTCAAGTTCCTCCACCTGAGAATATCAAGGTGGTGTTGTCCCTGTGATCCACCTGAAACTGCTAACTCTGATTTTGCAACTAAACTTGCCATTAAAACAGTAACTAGAATGGTTGTATTTATTTTAAATTAAAAATATTTTTGTTTGGGGATGGGAGGCTCATGAAACATTTGAATTAAAAAAAAAAAAAAGACATAAGGAAATAATTTAGAACAAAGTGGATTTTTTGCCAACTCTGTATCCAGTCTGGTACATCACACTAAGGCAGCTGTTCTGCCAACAGAATCTAGCCAGCAGAAAATGGTGATGGCTGCAGTTTGACACTTGAAGGTATTTTAGAGGCTTACTTGAAATAATTATGGTCTTGCATGCAGTCTTTGGTGCTTGTGCATGAGCTGCTGCTTGGAGGATACCTTTTGAGCTTCCTGGATTTTGAGCGCTCTCACAGCTTTGTTTCACTGACACATTCTTAAGCACAGTCTTGTGAAAAGGAGAATTGATAAGGAGATGTATTGTAAAGCTCTCCCAGTACAATTCTGTACCTCACAGTAGGATTCTACTTTCCCAGCATACTCACACTTTTCAAAAGGGATCTGGGATGGATTCTGCAGTGCTTTTCCCTGAGAAGGTGTGGTCACTGAAAAGTGTGCAAAGCAATGGATGGTCAGAATTTGGATATGGTGAAGATACAATAACGAGAGCACTGTGATGCCCTCCAGTTCAAATTCAGAGAACTCTCTGAGGAGTAGATTTGGTACATTAAAGCACCTGAGTGTGTAAAATTGTGGCTGCTGTGGGAAGCTTAATTTACCTGATGAACTCTTGAGGAACAGAGGGAGTAACTGAGATGCCGTAGGTGAAGCAGGTGATTCCCTTATCAATTTGTTTTAAAAACACAATTTTTTTTTATGCTAGCTGCTTAGAAATTACATCATTTCAGTTGAATTTATTAACTCCTATTTCTGTAGTGTTGGATGAGTATTGATGTTTTAATATGGTAAAAATTTAATTGATGCAAGTTTAAACAATTTTTTTAAAAATTCATGCAGGTGAATACAATTTGCTGGAATGATACAGGAGAATATATCTTATCTGGTTCAGATGACACCAACCTGGTAATTAGTAATCCCTACAGCAGAAAGGTAGGTTTGTTTCTGGCTGCTTGTTAATTTTCAAATAGGATGCAAGTTATTATTTTTCAATGTATTAAAGATACTTTTCAATATAGCAGTTTTCAGATATTAATTATTATGTGACAAAGATTATATCATGCACTTCCTAGTGTACTTAAATGGGAATAAAACTTCACAGTGCTTTAAAACCTGGGAGTTCTAATCCTTTGTGACATTGGTATTATCCCATTTTATGGTACATGGCTGGGCACAAAAGGAACATGGTCTCACCACAGATTAGTGTCACCACCAGCAATAGGATTCAGTAATTCTCATGAAATCTTGTAGTCAGATAAACTGCTTTCCTCTCACTTCAGTTCTAAAATATTGTAATTTTTGCTCTGGGTAATGTATTGAGTTGTCTTTCTGTGTAGTGTTGTTGGGGTGCCAATCTTGATTAAAATAGTTCACTCCAATGTAAAATTACATTACTGTGTGTGCCTGCAAGTGGATGGAGAATAATTTGTACTGAAATAAGGGTTGCAGTGCAGCTGAAAGACTCCCAGTAGTGCCAGCTGGCATCCATCAGGTAGTGGCACTGTCCCACACTTTTCTCTTGAAGTAACTGCTGATAGTTTGGTAGAACAGATGCTCTGAGCTGTGTCCTCTCAGAGGCTGGCAACTAAACCCTGAGGACAGGCTCAAAAATTGAATGTGTGGGAGAAACAAAAGATGTGGTTGGTGGAAGAGAGTTTGAGTAGAAAACACTATTTTGCTTTCCTGAAGGGTTGTGATGGGGAAATGGTGGTGGAGTGTTGCCTGCTCCTATAGGTAAGGCCCTTTTGCTCAATTCCCCAAATAAGCCATAGCTTCCAAACTTCATCTCTTCCTTTCAATTACTGGTGTCAGTCTGACAAAGTTCAGATCAGCATCATTAGATGGGGTTTCTCTTGGACTGGGAGTTCTGCTGCAAAAGCAGTATCCAAGACAGCTGTGATGTGGATGACAGATATATTCCCAAATAAGTGTTGGTGGAGGGACTTGCAGAGGAAGAATTTTTCCTGCAAATGAAGGCTGTTCAATGTTATTTATTGTGCAGGGTTTATTTTAATATCCCATTATGAGATAGTTGCTCATTATATAATTTTTTTTCATTGAAATATTATAATATTTTAATAGGTGCTGCAATTTAAGCTTTACGCTTTCATGGGACAATTTCCTCCCCCATTGTATACTACTTATCTACTTAAGCCTAATGAGGAATATGGGAGATGTTTTGTTTTATTTTTTTTTATTTTTCACAGTTAGCTGAGTTATTTATTTTTTGTTACAGCAGAGGGGAAAATGATTTTTTAATTATTTTTTCCCCAGTACATGCAAATGCAATTATAAAACAGCAGGTATTGAGCAAGAAGGCTCAATAATCAGTGTTATTCCTGAAATGTACTAGAGATGTGATTTTTTTTTAATGAGTATTACAACTGTGTTAGCTTATTTTCTCTGCCTTGAATAAGAGAATCAATACAGGAGAAGGAAGCAAATTGGTATCAGAACTGTCCTGTAATTCTGTCATTTTGGCAAATATCCTTGTCACCATATTTTCTATTACTAACTAGGTAGAGCAGCAAAAATAGACTTCAGCCATCAATATTCTGTATCTCTCAGAATATGCAGATACACTGTTAAACTTTATTAGTGGGAAATATTAAAGAGATATGAAATAGCACTGCTGAACTGTTAGGCATGAGCTGCTACTGGCAGAAACTTCATTTGCGAAACACTTCCTTTGATTAAGTTAATTGAGTGGAAATTTGGCAGTAATTTTCATACTGTAAACAACTTGGTAAGTATTTTTTTCCTAAAGGCAGTGGTGAAAATGCAATTTGATTCAAGTGCTGTAGATGGAAATAAGAATATAATGTTCACTTGTTCACAGGAAAGCTTGTGGAGGTTTTTTCAGTTTTGGTAGACTAAGTAAGTATGTGAGGAAGGATGAAGAGTCACCACAAAGTGTTTAAAATCAACTCTGATGGTGAAGTAAATCATGTTTCTCTGCTTTACTGTAGATGAATGAGAGACTAAGTCAAGTTTATTGCCCTGTATAATCAAGTTCTTAGATGTTTATTTATTTTTGGCTAGTTCCTTATAAACTTCAGTTCTCCTTTTCAGAGTGAGTTTAAGAGTAACATCAATCTTTAAAGTCTATAAAGTTGGCTTGGATTACAGTGCCTTATTCTTCTTGACTTATAATATCCCAGATCACTGACATGCTGGGTGGTTGCACCATCACCCTGACAGATGTTTCACTTTGAGAAACCTGATGTGCTGTGTAACCAGCATTGCAAAAACAAAGGTGGCAGCTGCGTTCCAGCCCTTGGATTTTGCCAACTGCTTCGTGCAAGTGCCTGAGCAAATCTCTCTTGTAGAACCACGTTTTTCTTAGAAGAAATTTGGTGTAAAGGCAGCTTCTCTGTTCTGTTGTATTGAACTGTAGGTCCCTGGCAGCTTGTGCATAACTGGTATTTCACAGTCTGAGTTTTTTCCATTCTTTATTTGCTTGGAATACACTGACCTGCTGCAGCCTCCTTTATTTTTCCTTTGTTCCCTAGGTTCTCACAACAATTCGCTCAGGACACAGGGCCAATATCTTCAGTGCAAAGTTTTTGCCATGCACCAATGACAAACAGATTGTTTCTTGTTCCGGAGACGGAGTCATTTTCTACACCAATGTTGAGCAGGATGCAGAGACCAACAGGCAATGCCAGTACACCTGCCACTATGGGACTACCTACGAGGTACCTCATGAAGTATATCATAATTTAAGATGGGTGAAATACATATTTTATTGTATTGTTGCCCAAGATTTTAACCAGACTGCTGAAAACTTCATTTCAGCGCAGTGAGTTACAGAACGTTTCTTCTGTGTTTTTTGAGTTGCATTTTTTTCCCTTTAAAAAGTAGGCTTGAACAGAGAAATGTCCTGTCTAAATTAAATGGAGAACTTCACAAAAAGTGGTGCTGTTAAGACCACTTTGCAGATATGAATTCACCTTCACTGAATGAATGTTCTGCAGAGCAAAACAAGATTTAATTTGAGCTCTGGATTTCTTCCTGAAGTAGGTTGGTGGGTGGGGGAAGTGGCTGTTTTGCATTTTTATTTTTATTCTTTCCCCCTGCCCCTCTTCTCTTCCCTGAACCTTTCAGCAGTTTCATGCCTTTTTCAAAATTTAGATCCTTCTAAGAAATGCTTAGTTCAGCATGTGTGAACAACTTAATCTGAAAAATGTGTTTACAGTTGTAGATAATTTTTCTATTGTGTATTCTAGTTAACTCTTCAGGTGTAAATTTAGCCACAGTGTTTTCAGTCCTCCCTTGGAAGTTTTGTTCATATAAATTAGGCAAGTGAGGAAACGAAGTGTTATTTAAGTTAGGAAGATAATAAGATTTATTGTTCTATCTGCCTATTTTAAATAACAATAAAAGCTGCTGATTACAAAACTTACCGTGCTTAAAATAGAAGAAATTGCCATTTTTTCCCTTAGGTTATAAATGTTCCTGTTTATTTCACTATTTATTTGTTGGGGCTTTTTTAACACTACCACAGTACACACACAGGGGGAAAAAATCCCAAATCCATTGGTTTTTATCTATTTAGCTCAGATTTCATAGCAAGCTTTTAGATCACTTTCTTTGCATGTTAAGTGAACAAAATCTTTAAAAACTTCTTATAAAAAGAATTGGAGTGTGTGAAAAAAGAAAGTGGCTGAAGTACTGCCAGAGTTAATTTTTGCTCCTGTAGTAAAAGTGTCCTTATGGTTGTAATTACACCACTTACATTTCCCTGCTATATTGCACAAAGTGGTCTTATTTGGGATGATTTTTATTCAGCAATAATGTTAACAAGAGGGCATTATTGGTTTTTTGAATGGCAGGAGTGTGATACAGTTTTGGTTGTTTTTGCTGCTTTTAAACACTGTTTATGGAAGGAATATCAAAACCTCTATATGACATTGGCTGTTTCAACAACTCTGTCTCTTAATGAAGTTATTTTTCTTATCCTGTTTTGCACTGAGGTTGAGAGGTTCCTGGAGTGGGGAGATAATTTCTAAATATTGTGATGTTACTGCCCAGCTGTATGTAACCACATCATCATGTTAAATATAGAACTTTGACTCACTGAGTTCTCTAAATAACAAAAGCTGAAAGCTGCCCCTGAGGTACCAATTCTAAATTTGAATGTGGTTTTGATTTATACAGCTCTTGGAGTTCGTGGCAGTTCAAGACGTTGCAAAAACATGAAACAGAGGAATGTGGAAATTGGTGTAGATTGTTGTAAACTGTGAGATAATTGTACAATTACTTTTTAATTCTGAGTGAGAATAGAATAAGTAAAGGGAGAGGCTCTTGAAACATGTTTCTGAAGAATTTATTGTTTGTACCAGGCCTGGACAAGTTTATTTTTCCTCAGCCAAATCTTTTCTTTATTGCCCCTCATGTGAATTGCATTTCAGAAGGAGAATGTACTTTTATGGACACCTCTTACTTCCTTGTTTTAAATACAGTAAAATGATCATACACCTATGCACTTTTAAAGTTAAGTAGCAAACATGTTTTTAGTTAGTAAAAAACCATTTCTATCTATCTTTAGTGTGTACTTGTTGAACTTAAATGTTAACTCAATTATTGGAGATTGCACTTCTCCATTTATCTGGTTTGGTGCTTATAAAGTCCTTAGGATGTTTGTGAACACTGCACATAAAAGTTGCCATGTGCAAGTTATATTACATGTATAGGGTAAAATAGCATCTATGTGAACAAAAATAAAATACAGCTACTAGAAATAAGAGCTTGCCACATTCAGCAACATTATTGGAGTAAAATGTTTTCACTGAAAGCTCTGCTAAATGCTGGAAGAATTTAGTGGATTGAAGAACAATGGCTAACTTTTATAACTATGCAAATAAAGTTAATTTGAACAAAATGTGTAATGAAAAATGATCTTTTCAATACGTTACACTGATATATTGAGGAGAAGTTGTCGTAGCTGAGAAGTTTATTGTTCTATTGGTATTCACACCTTAGCTTTGTTCTGCCAGTTATTGGGCACAGCAAGCATTGTCTCAGTTATTGGGCTGAGCCTTACAAGAGAGGCTGAAGCCTTCAGCTGTTACCTTTGTAACCCCATTTCAGGAAAAGAGAGTTGCAGATATCCACAAGTTACTTTTATTAAGAATTTTAGGAAGTGGCGGTGATAAATCATCTAATTTAAAATGTTAAAGAATTACTCCTGCTCTGTGTTCAATGATTGTATTATACTATTAACCGTTGTTGTTGCTTTTTAAATTTCTACTGATAGTAGCAGGAGTGTAAGAAAAGAAAAATACTGCCACAACATTCTCTGTTTTCTGTTTTAAGAGACAGTGTAAATAAACTGGCATTTCCTGTGCATTCATTGACCTGTGGAATGCAGGTCATATTTAACATTATATTCACTTGCTTTTTTATTTTGTGTTGAGGAGACTGAGTGAAGCCATTCATGTGAGACTCCATCTAACTCAACCCAAGCTGGAGAAGGGCTGAGCTNCAAGCATTGTCTCAGTTATTGGGCTGAGCCTTACAAGAGAGGCTGAAGCCTTCAGCTGTTACCTTTGTAACCCCATTTCAGGAAAAGAGAGTTGCAGATATCCACAAGTTACTTTTATTAAGAATTTTAGGAAGTGGCGGTGATAAATCATCTAATTTAAAATGTTAAAGAATTACTCCTGCTCTGTGTTCAATGATTGTATTATACTATTAACCGTTGTTGTTGCTTTTTAAATTTCTACTGATAGTAGCAGGAGTGTAAGAAAAGAAAAATACTGCCACAACATTCTCTGTTTTCTGTTTTAAGAGACAGTGTAAATAAACTGGCATTTCCTGTGCATTCATTGACCTGTGGAATGCAGGTCATATTTAACATTATGGCCACTCATGTGAGACTCCATCTGACTCGTCCCTAACTGGAGAAGGGCTGAGCGTAGGAAAATGGTTCAATGCAGTGCTCTCATAAAAAAAATGAAATTAAAAATTGCAGTGAGGAAGTAGCTTGGTAACAGCCTTTAATGCAGACTTGCTGCAGGGAACTACCTAGGATGTAAAGGAATAGCCCAGTGGGAATAAAAGCCATTTGGTATTTTCAAGGCATTCAGACTTCTGTAGACTTTGTAATTGTCTCCTATGACTTGATAGAGAATAAACTGAGCTTTTGTTGACTTGTTGCAGCAAACTGATAAGTTATCTGAAAAGTGATTGCAGTAAATGTATGTTGTGTATTAAAAGGTAATAGAAACAACTGTAAGCCTTGACCTATGGATATTTAATCTTATGTGACATTTAAAAGTTTCCTTTGGCTTCAGCAATTCAAACCTTTTCTTGAAAATGAAGAAATGTCATCAGTTTTTCAATTTTTCTCATTACTTAACTGGAAAGCTTGACTTGAGTCCTAATTGCCATACTGATGCTTTTATTTTTAAATTAGTGCTATTTCTTCAGGTATTAATAATCTTATTTTTCTTTCTTTTGAGCAGATTATGACAGTACCAAATGATCCCTACACTTTCCTCTCTTGTGGTGAGGATGGCACCGTGAGATGGTTTGATACTCGCATCAAAACAAGTTGCACAAAGGAAGATTGTAAAGATGTAAGAATGAAACCTTTTAATAAAGATTACAATAATAATAGTAAAATAAAATAGTAATAATAATCTTTTAATAAAGATTACCTTACTGTAGAGCTGTATATCACACAAACACACGATATGAATTCTGGTAAAGCTTTTAGAAATAATAGATTTCAGGGTCATTGGAGGAGATGACAGTACGTTTCCCAAGAAACAATAAAAGTTCGGAGAGTCTTTTTTTATTTTTCTTTTTTAAATTTTACTATCTCCTTTGGCATTTTTTATTTTATAAGCTTTGGTGTGAGGCTTCAGGTGCCAGAAAAGATTGTCTGTTTAAATTGAATCTGAGTCTGGTTTACACTAATAATGTAGAGTGCAAAACTGGTGGCAAAGCCTTGAGAATTACCTGCAGCCTTGTATTCTTGAGCATCCTTTGTCCCTCTGTAAGAAAAGATTTGGTAATGAATTATATTAGATTACTGGTATTGCCAGTGTCCACTATGTTTGACTTTTAGAAACAAGTTTAATATTTAATTGGAGCAACACTACTGAAGTATGTATTGCTAGTCTTGATTAATTTTGTTCAGCCCTGTGCACATTTACCAGATCTAGGGGTTTCTTTCATTTTTTCCCCTCTACTCTGTTATCTGCCTGTAGATTTAACCTATTCTGATCCTTTAATTGATTTAAACTGTTTCTGCATGTTTAGTACTCTTCCACCTCCACAGTTACTGTGTTTCCATAAGAAAATCCAATGTGCAAGTTAGTTTATAAATCTGTAGTTTTTAGCTGTTTTGTATTTTTAAATGTTCCTGTGCTTTTGTTTTGGTTAGGTTTCTTTTTTCAGTTGTTCTGGTGCCAGTATTCTTTCCCTGATAGTTTTCCTTCTGTGCAGTGGCTTTTCTAATACCACATTTATGATCTGTCTTCACAGGCCAGACGTAATTTCTCAAAATCATCTTGACTAAGGGAGGGGCCTATGTAATGAAAACAGAACAAACCAAGAAAGGAATTATAAATGACACTTCAAATGTTCAGAGCTATTATTTCAATGCTGCATTTTTGTGTGTTCCAGGATATTTTAATAAACTGTCGTCGTGCTGCCACCTCTGTTGCTATCTGTCCACCCATCCCCTACTACCTGGCTGTGGGCTGTTCTGACAGCTCAGTGAGGATCTATGACAGGAGAATGCTTGGCACAAGGGCCACAGGTAAGAGCCACACTGTGCAGTGAGCATTTCTACCCACTGGCAGTGCCAAATTCAGGTGATTTTCAAAATAGGTGGTGAATGACTCAAAAGTGTAACACTGCAGAAGTGTAGCTGCCTTCTCTGGGAACTATGGTTTGCAATTTCCTTCTAATATTTGCCAGTGCAGAAATCTTCAAAGATGAAAACCTAGTCTCTTGATGCATCTTAGAATGCATTTTGTACTGAATGCAGAAAAGGACATTTTGTAATGTCTCTTATTTTATCTTGAAACCTGTGATTCCAGGATTCCAAAAAGCCAGGGATTTCAGCCTCCAGTGGTACACCTGAATTTTAATTAAGTTCTTGTCTTGTACTCTACCCTGCTGGAACTTGATGCTTCTTATGGGAGGAGATCTTATGAACTCCATAATATTCTGCACTGTGCTTGCCTTTGCAGTAGTTATTGCTGCATCTAACACAATTTCACTGAAAAGCTGCAAATTCCTCAGGTGGAAGCTGGCATGCTTCAGATGCTTACCTAAGGATTTTATTAAAAAATTTCAGGTGCACAAAAATGTGTTAGGTCATTTTAACATAGCTCTTGGTTATAATGTATGATCAGTGTTTGGACATGTAGGAATTAATAATACAGCTGTGGCATTCACATCAATAAGCAGTGGCACAAAAATCTATCATTTTGTGCAGCATTTTCCTGTTGATGACTGTGGTGGAGGAGAAAGGCAACAGTAAAGATCACTAAGCATAAAAATATCCCTCTCATCAGGTGGACATTCTATAGGAGCTCTCCCTTCCATCACAGTGGTCAGCAAAATGCTATGAGAAGTGCCTGGGAACAAATTCTGGGGGTTGACTAAAATGGCTCTAGTGTTGTACAGTACAGGAATAACATGAATTTGGCCTGGAGCACAAAGGAGAGAAAAATCAAGATTTTGAAGACTGTTTTTTTTAAAAAATATTGGTGTAGTGTCCTGCTGCTTGTTTGGGGGGGTTTTTGTTTTTTGATTTTTTTTAAGAGGTCAATTATTCTGCATCCAGTGAGCAAACTTGATTTTCATTTAATCATTTCTGCCATGTAGTTGATAGTTACACGTCAAATTAAGAGATTTTGGAACAGTCTGTTTTCCTCAGTGTTAGAGCTTCTTATAGGTAACTTTTATCTGCTCACAGACTTGTAATTCTAGAATTTAAGATTGTTTTAGTGTTTGGATTGGAGGTGAGTGATCAGGAAAGCATGTTAAGTCCAATGTAGTGTATAGTTCTGCAGTTTCAAAGTGACAATGTTATTCTGTTCTGAAGAAAAATTACGTTTTTTTAAAATTGGGTAGAAAAGAGATGTATGATCTAAATTTTCAAAGTTTCATGTAAGGAATTCCTTCCTCATTTGTAGATACAGATTTGCATTATTGTTTTGTGGGTTTTGATTCTAAAATTTCCATTTGTACCACATTTGACAGACAGCTTCTTTACAACACCATGTGGTGGGTGAGACGTTTATAAATATATATATATGTGTGTGTGTGTGTTTTCATCTTTTAATTTTTGTAATGTACATAGGATTTGTAAACAAAAATAATAAAGACTATAAAATCTGATCTGTCATTCTCCAGATCAAAGTTATTGCAGAAATGACAGGATACATAACTTTTCCCTGATTATCTTTTGTTGGATGCTAAATAAGGGGGTTACTGAAGCTGTTGAAAATTTGCAATAGAAAATGTGTAATTCTTTTTTTCCTCCTCTCATTCCCCCACTATTTTTTTTTCTTTACTGAAGGGAACTACGCTGGCAGGGGCACTGTTGGAATGGTGGCACGTTTTGTCCCTCCTCATCTCAACAACAAATCCTGCAGGGTGACATCCCTGTGTTACAGTGAAGATGGCCAAGAGATCCTTGTGAGCTACTCCTCAGATTACATTTACTTGTTTGATCCCAAGGATGACACAGCACGAGAACTGAAAGTCCCTTCTGCAGAAGAGAGAAGGGAAGAGGCAAGTGATTTAGATGCCCTCCTTTCATGTTTTATGTTTTTTAACTTGCAGCACACAAGAAACACTATCAGTTGTGTTTCCCTTTAATCTGAAAATAATGTTGCTAATCATAGACTGAGGTGTGACAAGTAGATTGCCACAAAAATGGTGTACTTTTAATACATATTTATTTATGTATTTATTGGCAATATTTTGCCACTTTGGTTTTCTTTCTCATCTGAGATGAGAAAGCATCTGCCTGAACCTTGGGTCATAAGACCAGCAAGGGTGCCAGGTCACTCTGTGTTCTGTTACTTCTCATGCCATGAGAAGCATGTTCCTTGAAATCAAATGTTAATACTCCTTTGTAAAAGTTATCATGGAGTACAAGATGTTTAGATCAAGGAGGTGAGTCCCTGTTACTGAGCAGTATTAAAATTTTCAACACTCAAACAGTTGTTAATTATCATCTCAGTTACAATGATGCTGACCCTTCCAGTCTAAATTTTTTGATCAATATTAAAAAAAAAAAAAAAAGCCTTTAACTACAGTGAAGTTGTTTCTGTCTCTCTCTGCACTCTCCCAAGCATCCACTGCTTTTTCCTCTGGTGTTTTGCTCACCCTTTCACAGACTCTGTATCCTGAGTTCCTCATCTTTAGTCAGACACCACAAGGGAGTTCTCAATGAGTTGTGAGCATCCTGCTCTCCTCACCTGCAGGATCAGTGTGATGATAATAATGATGACTTCTCTTTCCTTTTTGCTGTGAGAAGTGTGATGTTGACATTTCCTTCCTCCTTTTTGTTCAGACTCTGTTTGGAATCATTTTTAAATGTTTATGTGATGCATTTTCATAGTCAGGAATACAGTCAGGAATTTTGCTTTTAAATACATATTTCTTGTCCTTGTTGTTATCCCTAAAAGTGTTGTTGCTTGGGTATTTTTATTTCAGCCTGGCTTATTGAGTGGAGTAAATCTAAAGACTTCTTCTTAAATCTGCTGGTGGAGTCATGAAAGTTAAAACTTTGATATGCTTTCATCACAGGGCATTTAGTTTAAAATTGTCAGCACAGTTTCTGGGTAGGTTGGTTTTGGGGTTGTTTTTAGTTGGTTGGTTGGTTTTTTTATTTCTGTAAAGGCTAGAAATATCCAGCCAATACACTTGACTTCAAACTCTGACCTGTCTTTCTAAATGAGCAAAGCATTCCCTGTTTCTTTTGAAGTTGCTGAAAGCAACTCTACCCATTTAGTGATTGTTTTATACTATCTGCTGCAAAAAAAAAAAGTTATAAAAACTGAAAAGAAATTAGATTAAAAAATAATCAGGACGTTATTTGCATAAAATTTCCATTTTTGTTTAATGTCTGATTTTTTTTCCTTTTGCTTAATTAAAAGTCCGTATTAAACTGAAATTCCCATAAAGTTTTTAATGTGAAGAGGCGAATATTTCTGCAGAATTCAGGCTGAATTTAAGAAAACCTTAATCATTATTGGTCACTATAGAAAGATTCAATTAACATGATAAAGTTAGTTTAAAATAAAAGCTGCATTAGTTCTGGGAGTCATTTAGGCTGTTGAAACTAAAATTCATGCATTTTGTTGATAAGTGTTGTGCTTATTCATGGTTAATCTGAACATAAGGCTGACATTCTGTTTTGGTGACAGATACGAATTTAGGTGACTTAAGAAAATTGAGATTTATATTTAGGCTTAGAACCCTGTACTGTAAAACATAAATAGCTGTGTGATGCTTTTTTTCTCTTTTTTTATTTTTCTGTCTCCCAGTTACGTCAGCCTCCCGTTAAACGTCTGCGGCTCAGAGGGGATTGGTCAGATACTGGGCCAAGAGCAAGGCCTGAGAGTGAGAGAGAGAGAGATGGTAAAAGCATTTGCATTTGAAGGGGGGTTGTTGTCTTTGCTGCTGTGTTTTGTTGGGGTTTTGGGTTGGGTTTCTTTTTTGCGGTTGGTTTGGGTTTTATTTTCCAGTTTTTTTCTGAAGTATTCCCTAAACATGTGCTTCAGGTTGTCCTTGTTTTAAAAATCAGCTGAGCCTTAAGATGGTTTTCTTAGAGTTTAGCACAGAGCTGCTGTTGTAGAATGATTTTTAAAACTGAAAGTATTGAAAATATTCTTACCAGGAAAATTATGTTGTTTCAGTTAGGCTGATGTAAGTAAAGGACTTTTTCTTTTTTTTCATTGTCATTGCTCAGGGACTAACACCAGCACTTATTGCTTTTCTTTGTAGTCACGCCTCACATGCAATCACAATGAAAAATGAAATGCTCTTTAATGGTTACATTAGGGGACTGGAATTCAAAGCAGTAGGATTCTAATATTATACTTTTCATTTTTATAATGTCATTTAGTAACACAAGGTGGCTAATTTTTATACATATATTTTCATGTTTACAATATATTACTCAATTGCTTGAGATTTTAGTAGATAAAACATTTCCATAGCTATGCTTGGGTATCAAAAATTGGAATACCAGGGCGGGGTAGAGAATTTTTTGTCAGTCATCTTAATTTTCATCTAATAATGTGTTTCTGTTTAAATCTGACAAGCTGTGGCGTTCCAAGTATTTGACTGGTTCCCTTAAATCTTCTTCTCTTTTCTGCCTTTATAAGAGTATCCCTTTCCAAATTTTCTGTGCTGGTGTTCTCATTTCCTCCTTCCCCAAACTAGAATAGAAGTGTCTACAATACTGTATCTGACACATGCAGTAGAAGATGCTGTTTAGGGAGAGAACATGAGCCTGCCCTCTTACCTTAGTCTGTCTTTTTGCTCTTCCAGTATTTGGAATTACAGGATTAGAAACACTGGGGGGTGTGATCCCATCTGCTTCTTTACAACCTGCATGTGGTTCTGTTGCTTGTGGGCTTCTGAAATCCTTTTATTGAACCTGTTGGTAATATTTCCTATGGCATCATTAACCACATTTAGTCTGTTTTTGTTGGCTGTTGCAATTCTATTTGTGTTTTAAGGTCAGAGCTCCTCTGCTGGAGGTGCAGGAGGGGAATGAGGGATCCCAGCAGAGGGTCAGAAACCTGTACTGTGGAAATGAGGATTTGGAACAGGCTGAAGGGAACTGTTTCTTGTGGGAGAAGGGGGTGAGGAGTGGTCTCCATTCCTGGAATAAATGAGGGGCAGAAAGGTACTTTTTGATAAACCTGTAGATAAAACTTCAGCACCATTTGTTCTCCAGGGGAGCAGAGTCCCAATGTCTCTCTGATGCAGAGGATGTCAGACATGCTGTCAAGGTGGTTTGAAGAAGCCAGTGAAGTTGCACAGAGCAACCGAGGACGAGGAAGATCACGGTCCAGAGGTGATTTCCTTCTTTTCAACAATGATTACAACAGAAATTGTGTTTATAGTGGATGTTGAGCAATATCAGCCTTTCCTAGGTGTAAACAAAATCATAGTTGACTGAGGAACTGAGCACCTTTCTTGATAGGAATGGTGGTGCAAAGGGATCTTTAGAGGCAGAGTAAGTTTACTTTTGAGCTCTTTTTCTTGCTTTTTTGTTCTATTTTTAATCAAAGGTGGGACTAATCGGACAGATGCTCCTGCTACTAATAACATGGCACCTAGTAGAGAATCAGAAACTGCAATGGAAGTAGATGGTTCAGAACAGCTTCCATCATCTTCCTCTTCTACCATGTCAGCTCAAGCTCCTTCAACATCATCTTCGACAGAAAGTCCCCCTTCAACTTCATTACTGTCCTCTCCTGATAATGAACAAAAGCCTTCTTTAGGGGCCTCAACTCAGCCTGTGCTGCATCAGTCTGGTGAGAAGAAATCCATCTTGTCATTGTTTATGAAAAATAAGAAACAATTCTCTTTTAGGATATTTTGGGTAATTGATCTCTGTTTTCGTCCTTGCACATCCTTAGTGATACTTAGGTGTTTTATAGTTACCAAGAGGTTGCAGCTGTGTTTTGAAGAAAGAGTAAAACAATCAACTCTGTACCTTTGTCTGAAAAAGAAATTTCCAAGGGGATCAGCAGTATTGTCTTTTGAAGTAGAAATAGAAACTTTTTGCCTTTTTCTCCCCTAAACTTACTGTTGTCCTCATGGAGTGTGGTGATATCCTCCATGCCTTCTTCCACTGGGATTTGGCTGTAGTAGCATCAGTGCAATGAATAGCAGAACCTGTGCCTGTTGCAATCAGGGGAGGTAGGAAATGTCTCCTTCAGGAGGAACCTCCATCTTCAACATTTCAGAGTCAGCAGTGTTGGGCTTTAGCTTCTCAAAAGTCTTTGGGTGAATAAGGCTTACCTGGCATGACATTCCATTACTGGTTAATAAATTATACCTCATGTTGATAGTTAAGTTTGTATATCTTGAAGAAACTCATCTGTGTTTAATACAGACTTACATTCTTCTTGTGGGGAAAAAGAAGGAAATATATTCTGCTCAGAAATATATTTCTGTCAGAAATTTATTTGGATAGTAAAAGAGCACCTTATGCTTTGACTTGACCTTTTCCATCTCAATGCCACAGCCTTTAGAGTGGAATATTTGAACAAGAGTTTATTTTTACTTTATAAAGTGACTTTCTAGGCCTCACAGTTATAGTAGAAAGGCTGATGTGACCTGAAAGACCAACAGGTTAAGGCTTTTTGTCTTATATAGATTTTATTGTAAAAAAATCAAGCTCTCTGTCTTTTTCAGGCCTTAATTTTGATATTCTGCAGTACAGGAGGGATGGGGATTTCCCAGGGGAGAGTGTGCCATTCAATGTACTGTGACTGCTGCAGCCAAAATCTTTGGGATGGGTGAGAAATGATGAGGTACCTGGTATCTGAAAGACAGGGAAGATAAAAACATACGTTGAAATTCATGTAACATGTCATTATTGCTTTTTAAACCTTGCAATTAGTGTGATACTTAGAGAGAAACAGTGAGCAGAAAAATGGCAATACATGCAGGAATTTTAGAAAATGTTAAAAAGTTTAGTATCAGAGGCTTTTAGTCATCTATGCTTTTTATTAGTATTGGTCTCAGCTTGCTGCAATCTCAAGTTTTTTCACAATACACACACAAAAGATGATTAAGGAGTCTAATTCAATGCAACCCAATTTAGCTGCCATTATCTTTGATCCAGAGGGATAGCCATCAAAGAACACATGTACCATTACCAAAGGTTTATTTTGATCTCTTTATTTATTTTTAAAAGTATATGGTTTATTCTGGAACTTAAGAGTGGCCAGGAGAGTATCTACCATATTAAAAAATAATTGCTTCAAGCTATGTCATTGAAACTTTGTGGGTTTCAAAAAGATAATGTACCAGAGACGATTTCTGGAATTGTTATGCATTTTCTAGCCTGCATTTTAAGGAATCTGTGCTGATCAGAAAAATGTTTTTGTCTGAATTGGCTTGAATTTCTAAGCAAAAGTTTATTCTGCTAGCGTGAAGTGGAAGTTATTTCTTAATCCAGCTCTTTTCTAAGAGCATTTCTTCTTTCCCAGTGTTGCTTTGGATTTCAGAATATATTTAGTTTTGAAAGGTTAGTGATGGTTGGTTGACAGACAATGGATACTTTCTAATTTGCTCTATAATATTTGATAGATTCTTTTGATAGATTCTTCTTCCAAGTGGGGTGTCAAATTGGCAGCTTAAAATTGTCTACAGGACTCCTGCAGGCATAAATTTAATAGTACAAAATCTTTGCACACCTAATAATCCTGTTTCAGAAGCAGTGCAAATGAGCCACTGAAGGTACAGCAAAAATTTTTGGGTAACATGGGTGAGTTCAGGGAGCAGGGAAGCTCCTGGGCAGAGGGAGCAGGTCATGGCAGAGGGCTTGCCCTGGGTTTATGAATGAGCAGGCTGGGTTGGGAATGTCCATTTTGCAGTGTTTATTTACCCTGGTAACCCGTGGCTGTGCTCAGTTGTGAGATTTTATTTACTCACTGTCTGTAGTCTGTAAATCTGTCTACAGACACTGCCCTCTGCATCAGGGACAGGGTTCCCTGAGCTTATTCACCTGCATTTAAAGGTGAATAAAACCTGCTGCTTTTTGGGGGTTGACAGGAGAGGGAAAGTGCTAATAGGAATACTTTAAATACAGTGGGGCTGAGTAGGAAGCCCAAACAGATTTGTGTTGTAAGAGATGGATGACTGGGGAGGCATTTTGGAAGGTGGAAGAAGGGAAAAAGAGGTTTTCAGCCACCCTTTTGTGTAAAGTCATGGCAGATACAAGTTGGAATATTGTAGCAGAGATCAGAAACTGAAGAATGTGTTTTCAGGAAATTACTTCTTTAGAATCAGAGCATGAATTCCTAACCCAGGCTTGTAAACAGCTTTCCATAAATAATTTCTATAGATTTCTGCACTGAACACAAGCACTCGTGGTAATCCTGTGTTTGAATACAGGATTATCACAATGCCTTTGCATAAGTATACAGTTCAAATTTATTGGTGGTTTGGTGCTCCAGAAAATGTGTCACGTGGTAAGCATTTGAGCTTCTACATCTGAATTGCTTTTTAAAACTTGTAAGAGATGAAGTGTCTGTTCAAAATAGAGTCAGTACAGAAATGGTTTAGTGCTGGAGCTTGTTGGGATAGGTCTCTTTAGCAGAATGTATATTCTAGTAGTTTGAATATTTAAGGTAGAATTCAACAACAAAATCAGTACAAAATCTCAGTAGCCTATTAGTGCCAGGACATTTGAATACTTTTTTTATACATGTATATAAGGAGAACAATTGCTGAAGATTGTCGTGCTTGTCACTAAGGAAAAATACAACAAATTTATTTTCTTGCCATGCTTGTGCCATTCAGTGGAAACCTTTAATTTTTGTATATTAGTTTTAAGATGCTGAAGTTTTAAGTCACTAATAAACACTAGGTACAACAAACAATAAAATGTAATAGTTTTTCTCATAAATAAAATTCCAGATACACACAGGTACCATTGAGAGGGTGTGCAGGGGGGCACCTGGCTAATTAGTACAAAGCTTAACACTAATATGTGTTCTGATATAAGGTAACTGCTTTTAAATTTGAATGGGAATGTGACAATAACTGGGTTTTTTTATTTATTTCTATTTCTTCACTCCNTATATTAATATATATTATATCTATATATTAATATATCCAGGATAGCACCTTTTCCATTTGGTATTGTAGTTCTTGTTACATCTTAAATTGTGGCTGTCCCTTAACTCAGAACTGAATCAGCAGCAAGTACTGAAAACTGCAATTTTAGGCATCATTGAATTTCCCTTAAAAGTATTCTCTAGGCTGTTTGAAATTTTTATTTCCATAATGGTTTTGGGACATGAAAACTATTCATAGCAAATCTCTTTGATGTCATATTCCTTTAGGAACTATATAGTTGTTTTCTTTTGTTACACCTTATCAACCATAAACTGAGATATTTTTCCCAGAAATGATATTAGACTAAACACATTAAACTTCATGACCAGTCAATATTAACTGGTGCTTGTCACTGACTCTCCAATTACTGGATTCTGGGTTTGTGTTTGTTTATAAAAGAAAATTTAAGATTTGTTTGTTTCACTGTGTGGATAAGGGTTACAGAATATTTATTAAGCTTTTGACTGGCTGAAAGGCCCCATGCCAATGTAATGCTCTCTACTATTTTAATCACATGTTTCAGTGTGATTCAGACACTGCTATTAAAGACACAATCTGTGTTATTTAAAGAGAAGCACTTGCCACACAGCACTTGTGTAAGTGGAGGAAATCTGCAAAGGTAATGGAAAGAATAAAAAACTGCTTGGACTCCTCATTTATAGCAGTTTGCAAAAGTTCTGGTAATCAGGCAATGAACTTAACATGCCAAAGTAGTTTAACTGGCAAATGAATAAAGACAACATGATGAAAACAGTGAAGCCTCTAAAGTTGGGACCAAAAGAATAATCTATTAAGAGGATGCTACTAAGAATTGCTTATGATTCTATAAACTACTTTGTCTGTAGGACCACTTAACAGTGATTTCAGACTGTAAATCCTCAACCACAGGGAATGTCTGAAATTAAAAATGAGTTCATGGAGAAGTGTATTTTTTGGTTTAGCTGTTGTTCTGCCACCTCTTTCCATAATTCCAGTTTACTTTTTGCACTGGCTTGTTTTGATCAAAATTTACCTTTTTTTTGGAAACATCAGGAAATTACTACGTTCATTTTGAAAACTTACCTGTAGACCACAGTTACATAGTTTTACACCAAAAATTCTCATTTATTCTATGTGTTAGGAACATCAAAATTAATACATCTGTTGTGTGCCTTGTTTGTATTTAACCAGGCTGTATCTATTTTCCTTAAATAATTCTTTATTTAATGGTTTCATTGCTGGAGACGGGGAGGGGGTTGCATTGTATGGCACGAATCCTGAACATTTAAGTCCTGTGATTCTTGCCTTTAGGAAGAGAAAACCAACTTCAATATTTCTATTTTATGCTTTCTGCATGTTAGTAATTTTTTTTTTTTCTCTGTAATGACACTTAGTACCTGTTGCATGTCTCTTTGGTCAGTCCCCCCAGCCCTCCTCTCTGTTCTGTATATTGATTGCTCAATGCCTCTCTCTTCCCCCCCTTTCGCTGTCTCCCCTCCCTGTCTGTCAGAGTTAATGGGACCCGAGTTAGCAATAATCCGTAGGGGCCTGCAGCGACTGAGGCTTAAGAAGGCAGAGCAGCAGAGACAGCGAGAGCTGGCTGAGGGTTGTGCACCACAGCCCTCCTCTTCTGAGCAGGCCTCCCCTAAGGGCTCCTCACAGCACCCTCAGGCAGCAGGTGGTCACTTGCCAAGGTTTCTCCAGCAGATGATGTAGCTGTAGTTTGTGCTGCTGTTGTTTGCTGAGATGCTTCTCCTCCAGAGCAAAGAATTTCCTGCATTGGCTGCTTGTCTTGCCTTGCATGTGGTGGTGTTTATCATCACATGGTCAGGGGAGCAGTTGTATGGACAGGTTTGTTGGTCTAACATGTTTGGGTTGAGTGATACGACGTGGAAATGGTTTTCTAGGTGCATGGTATCAGGTTTGTGCAATGGTCGTTAGAGGAGCTGAGCAAGCAACTGCTGTGTTCTGAGTAGGAGAATTACACACTGAAATTGCATTTTGGTGCTACTTGTATCCAACAGTAATATTTAGGACTTGGTTTTGGGTTAGCACATGTTCTAAATCAAAGTAACAATTCAGTAGAACAGAGTTTTGGCACTCTTCAGTGCTATGGTTTTACAATAAGTGCAGTGAAAATATTTGTACCTAGCCAAAGTCCCCAGATATGCTCTCCTTTTTTTTGAACAGAGCAACTTTTCATTTCATCATCCTCTTTCTCTCTTGTCTTACTGAAATTAAAAATGATTACAAGAAAGCCTCAAATATGTTTGCAATAACATATTTGAGAAAGCTGGGGCAGAAGCATGCACATGAATAAAGAAAACCCTGAAGCATAAACTTGAAGCAAACTTTGCGCTGGCACCATGTAAAAAGGAGTGAGCTGCATGCTGTGTGAGAATTCAGTGTATTTTGTGTTGCAAAGTCATGTCTAGCAGTGTCTTCTGTGGATAAATCCTGTGACAGTTGAGATGTGGCTAAATTGCTTTTAAGGACTGTGTCACACATTTACAGCTGTCTTGCCATGATGCAGTCTGTTCCTTAACCTGGAGCCCTACAGAACAATTTGATGTAACACTGGCTGATGCTCTAGTCACAATGTGCAGTTAGTGAATTTTGAATAACTTTTTACACTAGAAAATTCTGCAGTGAGGTTTTAGAGTGTTTTGGAAACCAATACACCCTGCTGGGGGGGGGTGTGCCTATCTTAGGGATGGCAACTATGGGTGCCTGTTACCTGTAGGAGAAGAACAGGAACAGCAGTGGTAGCAGTGGCGTTGTAGGGGGCTGCAGTTTCCTTCCAGGACATGAAAAAACACCCCAAAAATCTACCAATTTTGGCTCTGTATTTTTTTTTTTCCCCCAGCAAACTGAACATCAGAATTTATTAAATCAAATAGGAAAAATCGTAACTAACACGGTCAATAGATCTTGATCTTCCATTTCCTTTTCAGAATGGCTTAACTTTTAGGGTTTTTTTACTAAATTTCTTCCCCATTGAATTGAAGTAGGGAATAAAGTTTGTTTGCAGCCATGTCTGGAGGTTTATCTGAGGGGATTTCACTACCTCTTAAGGATGTGTTGGTCTGGGTTTCACTTGATACCTCTCTCCCATCTCTTCCTTAGTGCTCCTTCAAGAATGCAATGTAAATTCTTTACTCTCCGTTGCTTGTGAGGTTCCTGCAGCACACTGTAGGATCCATACTGCCACAAATGGGAAGGTGTAAGCTGAGTAATTGCTTTGACTGGGAGGCAGAGGGATCTTGAACGTAGTTTGGTCACCCCCAAAACTGCCCCTTGGAGTTTTGAGTTCTCACATGCTTAGAACTTTAAGGGGACTATTGGAAACATCCAATCCTTTTGTTTGGGATCACCAGGAGCCACATACACAGCCTTGGAGGAAACTAATATTCAAATATTGATCTCTTTTTGCATATAATGACAATGAATTTGAAAGTGTCACCATTTTACTTACTAAATAATTGCTTTGAAACACAGATTTACTTAGTGCTGTGCAAACATTTATTTCTGGGAAGACAGAGGGGGAACCATTTTTCTCCCTGGGAAGAAGGATGTATCTTCCTGAGGTTTGGTCTGATGGGTGGAATTGTTGCCTTCAGTAGTATAGGCAGTGGAAGTTATAAAAGGAGAGATTTAAATTTGAAAATATTTAATATATTTGGTCAATTAGTTTTAGAGAAATTTGATAAAAGATTACATTGTCTTTTCCTTTCTATTTGTATGTGTGAAAACAAGATATTCCTGTTGTGCTTTGTCAGCTGCTTCCTTTGCATTCCTCCTTCCCCTGCTCTGGGAGGGACCACATGAAGCTCATTTCTTTTGACTGGGGATCACCTTTGCAGTTTTATTTACTTAATAAGATTTCTGCACTCTGGACATGGAGATATTCTCTGTACTTGCTCATTTCTTTTTTTTTGGAAGTTACTTTGTTTTGTTTTCCTTTTCTGACCTCCCAAGATTTATTTTTGCAAGTTGATTATTTCTAATCTATTCCTTTGGAAAACTAGAGCTGCACATTTTTGATCTCTTGCTTTTCTATAGACACAGTTGTTTTCTAACCCTGTGCTTAGCTGACATTTCAGAAATGTGAGAGGAGAAAAAAAAAGTGAACAGCTTTGGATTGTTTGGTTTTTTTAAAAAGTAATCAATTCCTATGCAGAGACAATCTTTATTTCTTTTTTCTTTTCCTGAAAGGTTGTCTTTGCTGCCCTGTCATGAGGCAGGTGTTCAGTTTTCAGGCACATACTACTTGTAAATTTTCAAACAAAAACATTACACCCCAAAATGTGTCTGCAAGTTGTCAATCCCTGCTCAAAACTTGGTAAAACTTGTATAATTTGCACTTGCAATTTTGGAGGGAATTTGGTGTGAGATGGTGTGTCACTTCTTCTGACTTGTACTTCATTATTAATCCTTATCTTTGCAACCACAGAGATTGAGTAGGAGGAGAAAAATATCCCAGCCATGTAAGAAATTACAGGTAGAAAATGTCAAGAGCTGAATGCTTTTACAGGTTTAATAGAAAATTAGACTGTGTGGTAGTTATTCTGTCTCCCAGTTACATGAAGATTTGTAAGATCAATCTGTAGTAGTTAATCTTTACTATTTAGACAAATATGGTCAAAAGTTTATAATTTTGAATGTGAAAGGGACATGAGTAATGATTCACTATTTTCTGAGACAAAAGGTCTCACATGACAGAGGTTTTGTTTTAGTGGATACCCCTCTTAAGTATTGTCTAAATTTGGAATTTGGCTGAATTTTAGAAGCAGTGTGTGCTGCATCAATCAAGTCTATTTTGTCTTCAAGCCTTTGCTTAGGTATTGAATAGATTCAGATTTTTTTGGTAGCCACTTTATTTAATTAGGGAACTATGGTAAATATGTCAGTTTAGTTTGGATTTTTATTTATTGTATAGTTTGTCCCTCAAAGCCTACATTTTTACTTGCATTTTTGTGGCACTTCATAACATTTAGATGCTGTGCAGTATTTAAACAACTGCATTTATGTGCCATATGCAAACAAAAAAGAAATTGCTGTTATTGCTGCTAAGCCACATATGCATCACCATTACTACGTCACTTCTCATTCTGAGAATTTTAAGGAGATAAAATTCAATTTGAAAAGTAACAGAAACATGAACCAGCTGACCATGAAGTGAAAAAGAAAAAACATATTATAGATCAAGGGTTCCTGTAGTGGTCATTGTACCTAATCTTACCCACAAAAACGTGAATCAATACTAGCTATTTTTTTCTGAGAAAATAAATTCATTTAGACTGCATTTGCTGTGGAATGCAGATAGATACATGTGCATGCTGGCATATTGCAGAACCTGTGCTGCAAATTGACTTTTTTTTTAACTTTTGGTTAGTCTGTACAATCAATCTTTAAAGCAGAGCAAACTGGACCTTCATTTCTGTGTTAAAGCTTTTGGAGAAGAACAAGGGAATGACATTTTTATCACTAAATTGTTTGCTAACACTCAGACGTAGAAATGTCTATTTGAAGAACACAATGTAACTGAGAGCTTATTCACTGTGCAAAGCAATTATTCATAATTATTAAATCAAGTATTTAATTTCTTAGATTCCTCTACATGTATCATGTTTAGGAGTTTTAAACCAGTTCTCACTGCTTTAGACCTCACCCTGAAGCTGGTGATGTAAGGAGGAATTTTTTTAACCAAAACTGTGGTGGCATGGTAATATTTTGGTGAAGTCAGGTGCTGATTGCCCAAACTACAGAAGATCCTTCAGCATATAAACTGACCTTAAAATTATCTTCTATTTTCTGTTTGAGGTTGCCCAAATTTATGAATCTCCAGTTCCCTCTTTAAGTGGTGCTCCAGTTTAGAATGTACTGGTGACATTACAACTAGTGGTGAACTGCACTGGGATGTAGACCCAGCCTGTGAAGGCTCAGGTAAGAGTTTGGATTTTTGTTTGTTTTTTTAACTATATGGCACAGTTTTGGTAATACTCTTTTTTCAAAAGCTTTATAAGAAATTATGGAAGTATTTTTTTCAGACTTTTTTTACAAAACAAAGCCATATATTAAAAAAAGAGGCATTTACCTGAACTTCTCTAGGCTGGTTTCATGGTCGTGCTGATTTCCCTGCCTGAGGTGGGGGTTCCAGACTGCAGAGCCACTTCAGGGGGTGCTGGTGATCTATGGCTTCAGGGTACTTGGAAAAGGAAACAAGGGGGTTTCACATTGCTACAAACAACTCTATCCTTAACCATGCTAATTCAGGTATTTAGGATGTTTCCTGTATGTTGATTAGATATTCATGTACTAAAGTGAAATGCATTCACAAAGTTGTATGGAGACTTGGATGTAACAGTGAGATGTGGGAGGTTTAAGCCTCCATTGGCATGGACTTCTACCTAGAAACTTTTTCATTTTCACTCACTGTGATTGAATGATGCACATGGCAAAATATACCTACTTTTTTACTTACTGCTGTGTAGTGTGAGGTCTTAATAAAATTATGAGTGCTGGTAAGGGTAGTAGATGTAATTTCTTTTGTTTCTAATTAAAATATGTTAGTTCAGTCTTCTGATCATACAGGTCTGAATTACGGAGTTGACAAGATGAGCTTCTCCAGCCAAGTGAAATATTTGGCAGCACAAAAGGCCTTTTAAACAAGGGCATATGAGCTTTCGGAAAGGATCTGAGTGCAGGAACAGAGCATGGCTGGGATCACTGTCATGCATTAGGTTTCTCAGCTTGCAGTCCAGGACCTCTCCTCCCTCTAGCACTTCTGATACAAGTTAATCCCAGCCATGGACTTTGTGAGTCAGAGATCAAAGAGACAGAGATTCCTGTTCTGAGTCAGCTGGAGCACAAGGAGATCGTCTCATGACGTGGAGCATCTGTACACCAGCTTTTTGCTCTGATTTACCTTCTAAAAAGTGGCTTATTACTCCACTGAAAAAACTCCCCTGTAAATCCTTCTCTTCTAATTTAGATATTATATATAAGCACACTTCACTTTTGGAAAGTAAATTATACTAATGCTACAAATCTTCCACTTAATAGCTACATGCCATAAATCTAGATGATAAATTCTGTGGTCTGACTTAGGTGTGCTTGGTGCAAGGCATGGGCATGCTTGAGCATGGAAGACAAACCAGAACCAATCTAATGTTCCTCAGTTACAGAAATAAGCTGTGCAAGCCCAGTTCCCAAAACAAGGCAGCCTCCAGAACACATCCTCAGACTTTCCTGGTCTCTCTCGTTTGGTCCCTTCTCCTTCCCTGCACCTGGATATTAGTGTAGCAAAGGAGCACACTGCCATGCTTCCACCAATGGCTGGGAGTGAACAAATGCTTGAGAATATATGTATTTAAAGCAACTTGGCCAATTTAGCAGATTTTATGGCTGTACTACAAAATACGTCTCACTGGTGATTCTGGCTCAAAGCTGGAAGGGAGCTTCCTGTAGGAGAGAGTATTATTTCATAGCTCTCCTTGTATAGGATCTACATTTATGTTAAAATACATTTAGCATGCTGTAATGTTGGCAGACTGTGACTCAGTTTGTAATACAGGATGTTAAATCCTTTTAGTTTAGGATGAATTTGTTTATAACAGAAGATTAACAAAGTGGAACCAAGATATACTCTAGCCAATATTTTTGGAATACTGCTTAAATTTATGCATATCAGCTCATCTTCAGATAATACAAGAAGTAAGATCTGGTCTTCAGAGGGGACAAGGGAAATAGACTCACAGAAAATACTGAATATTGCATCTGTTGTGTCTGTGCAATGAGTGAGTGCTGGTGATAGTTATTAACTCATAGTGTCCAGGGGGAAAAAAGGCACTTCTCTGTTATGGGGGGTGATTATTCTATTTATTTATTTGGTTTTTTATGTGATTTATGGGGATGCTTGTAAGACTGACAGGTGTGGTGCTGTGTCATCAAGACTTGTTCTCAGTCATCAGAGGTGCAGCATCTAAGAATGCAGAACCACCAAACTGTCATATAAGCAGGGTGTATTCTGGTGCTTTGATGTTCTAAAACATTATTATTATTAAGACATTATTTAAATATTGGAGGTACTGGTACGCCATGGAGGATTTTATGCTGAAGTATCAATATTCTGAAATTTACATTTTGCACATGGTGTGAAATACTGGTGTCATTTAGTAGCTGGAGCAAAGGCTTTAGGAGTCATGACTCTTCAGTGTTTTTCCTGACATGTCAGAAGTGTGAAGAACTCAGTAAAATATTTGGTAATGGACAGGCATTTTCATTATCAGCGTGTCAGCAAGCTTCAGGCTGTTCAGTGAATAAATAATGGTTTGAAACAAGTGGCTTTGCTTCTGTCATGCCTAGAAAATGCAATATGGCTGGCTGCTCATTAAACAAGCCCAAAGCTTCCTTATGTTGCTGCTTTTTTTATTTTAAACTAACTTATGATCGTGACATTGCTGTGCAGTTCTCTGCTGCTTATGTTTTAAGTTGAAATCTCGTTTTTGTTTCAGATTCTCCTTCTTCAGTGGTTAACAAACAGCTTGGATCCATGTCACTTGATGAGCCACAGGGTGCGTGTGACAGGAAATGCGCTATACCCAGCCATAGCTGATTGCAATGCTTCCTTTTTAAAGTTGCTTTTCATGATGAGAAACAGTCTAAAAATGCTGTTCATCCACATAAAGTAGAATTCTGTAAGCAGATCTGCTGGAAACTCATTATTTAATGATCAGTATGATTGAGTGAGGTTAATTGTTGGTTTTGAAAGCCATCCTAAGCTTGATTCTTCATGCAATTGCTACAGTTCAGTGTAGGTACAGTAAATGTCTCATGTAGTCTCCAGACAGTAAAATGCAAAGTAAAATTAATTATTTAAACAGGTTGGGTTTTTTCTGACTGGTTCTTCTTGGGTCAAAGGGCAAATATCAAGATTGCAATAACCTTTAATCTCGTAATGCCACATTAATTTCTCTTATCCATGAGTGATGTGCAGCTTTGTTATTCCTGCGCAGTTTGAGTAACTCCAGAGCACCCATTGCACTGAGGTGCATCTTCCCTCTGTATCCCCTCATCCTTCACCCCTCGTGCTGAACAGATACTGGTGTTTCTTGTAGGATCCCTGTGGACTGGGGGTGGCCAGAATGCTTGGGAGCTTTCTCTGTGCCCATTATGCATCAGTCTCCAAACTGTGAGCACTGAAGTGGGCCAGAGGTGACCCTATTCCAGCTGCATCAACATCATCTGTAGGGAATATTTATGGCTGAATAATTAAGGAGCGATAGATGTTAATTTAAAAATAGATTGCCTTACACTCTGTGTTATGTTTCCATATCAAAGCATCTGTGGAGATTTAATAACTTAAATCCCACAAAACAGCTTTGTCTTCTTTCACATTCTAAACTAGAAAGCCATTTTGAAATCCCACTTCTGAAGAATAGTCTGTTTGGCAACCGTTGAGATTATAGTTTATTTCAGGATGCCAGAATGTTGGGGAAAAAAATCTGGAATTTATTTTGTCAAGCTGCACCTTGACAAAATAAATTCTTTTTGTGGAAATACATTTTATGATGAAATAGCCTTAAACCTCAATGTGTAAATTTGCTAATCATTCATGGTTTAGTAGTCTACATCATTCCAACAATCAGGTTTAGCCAGAAAACTTGCTTCTAACAACTGGCCAAGTTATGTTCTGTATTCTGAACTCAGAATAAAACATCATTTGATCAGAGTAGAATAACCTAGAACTAACGTAGAAAGTCTGTAAGTTTCCTTCCTGAGATTCTTACATCTGTAAAAATTTGGGAAAACTGGTGGTTTTTCTGCATTAAGTTGCTTGAACTAAGAGATTCCCTCTTATTGAAGCACTTCAGGTCTTGTAGAATGCAAAAAAACCCCAACCAAACCCAAAATACATTTGTTTTTCAGTACATCACTTCTCCAGTTGTTCTAAGGCGCAATGTTTTTCTGCTTTGTTAGCAGACTATGTTACTTCTAATTTGAAAAAGAAGCAAATTTATTAGGAAGTCTTTTGTTCAAATGATAACCAGAAAGAATAATTTTCTGAGATCCATTTGAATTTATGAAGTTTAACTGCATTAGTTTCATTTCTATTTGAAGTCTCAAAATAGTGTAAGTAGTTAGTGAAGGAAGTCATAGCAGTTTTTTTTTCTTACAGAATTACCTTTCCTTCTTACTCCTGCCCTCTCTTAATCAGCTGGCTTCTGTTGGACCAGTCTCTCTTGTTGGCATTCATGTTTTAAGACTGGTTTTGGGTTTAAAGATCTTTTGGTTCTTATTGCAATCACATACATTTATAATGCCAGCATTCTGACAGTCCAGCAGAACCCAAAAGTCATTCCTGTGTGCACAAAATGGTTTCAAATGGATCACAGTCATCTACACTTGACCTTTTAAAAATGTTTTGGACTGTGATTGTAATAATGGAGGGCAGGCCTTTAGATCTATTGCAGCGTTAGGATTTTAAGATACTGCACAAGTTGGAATGAGTAAAGAGGGAACCCAAGGCCTGATTAAATTTCATGTGTTAAGCCTTCTTACAGAATTCCTGTTTTTCTGAAATACACAACTTATTTTCTCCTCTTTGGCTCAATTTTTCCCCCTTTCCAGAAGTATTTCTCTTAGTCTTCACGCAGAATATAGTGCTAGATAGGAACTATTTTGGGGTTGTTGTTTTTTTTTAATGAGAAGTTCTCTATCTTCTTCTCATGAGGTTGCCAATAGATGAGTGAACAGGGCAGCATTTGAGATTTGAGTTCCTTACAGTGTTAGTTTAATTAGGAAATGCAATCTGTAAACTTGTCCTTATGCACTTACCCCTTTATAGTTGAGATCCCCAGTGTCTGTGAAGTTACACTTGCACAGGTTCATTTTCTAAGGGAAAAAGTGGGTCTGAAGGTTGTCGCTGTCAGTTGTGCTGTTTGGTTTGTGGATTTGTTTTTCATGTAAGGTTATGAATGAAATTTTGTCTTCAGTTTTAAGAGTGGTAGTTTAAAAGTGCCTTCTTCCTGTAGGCAGCTAGAGAATGGACCATTTAATGGAAGTGTGCTTTAGACAGAGTTGTTTATGAAATAACTGTAAGTTGTTGATAGTATCTTCAAAATATCTTCTGTTTGGCTGTAAAATTAAGTAAAACTTCAAGGTATTTTTAAGGAATTTAGAATAGACTTTAGTAAGGTGTTGACAAGCTACAGCTTTCTCTTGTAGCAGTGATTACCCTGCTAGAGTTGGCAACCAGATTAATAAACTCAATCACCTAAATCACAGAATTTGGACCGTTTTCCTCTCCTCCCCTTCATTACCAGTGTGAAGTGGATCTGCCCTGATGGGATGAATTTAGTAGAGGAAGAGAACAGAGCTTCATTCTAATCTGGGTAGTCTTTAGCCATCACATTTCTCCCTGAAAACAGAGTTCAAGGTCTGTAGGGTTTATGTGGTTTCTCTGAAAGAATGTTTGGTTATGTAGGAGGCAAAGCTCATTTGCTTTCTTCACAGAGGCTCCCAGTCAGCTTTCATTAGCAGTGTAAATTCAATATCAAATATTGAACCACACAACTAATTCTCTGCAGTTTATTATCAGAGTCTTCTCTCATCTGTCTTTTTAAAAGTTTCCTGTTCTTACTAGTGTCTATGTTATGCCCTAGAGCTACTTGAAAGATGAAACTGACTCCATCCAAATTGAAATTCCTGTTATTGTAGATTTAGGAAAGTGCTATTATCCAGTGTGGTTTAACAGCTATCTATTTCCAAAAACTTGTAAAAATAATTTCTCAGTCAGTGCCCTCTTTAGTGAAGCCTACTCTTCCACCTTTTTGGGTGTGGACAAATATGAGCATTGCTTCCAGAGTAAGTGTAGCCAGTCTTTATGGATCTTGGATAGATTTCCAGATACTGAGATTTTGAGACAAGAAATACAAGCCTGGTATTCAATTAGGTTCTTTGTAGATAGCAATGTTTGGTTACTTTGATCAGCAGCATTAAGTGGTTTTGTGCTGAAGCCAACTTTGCACAGCAGTAGGAAATCCATGAGTACAGACATTGTTTGGGGGTTGTCTTGGATTATTCACAGCAGGAGATTGTCTTTGAGTTGGGAACTGGGTTCCCAGCTCAAAGATCTGTCTTGTCTGTAGCTGTTACAAGGAAGCTGAAGAATTTTCCAAGTCTCACTTTTGACTTTCAGTGTCAGTTCCTGGTGACTTGTGCAGTATGTGGGATCAATCAGTATTTCTACTTGCTGAGGAAGGGATGCTTAAAGTCTGAACAGATTTCTATAAAAAGAGATTTTATAAGTCATAGATTGTCAAAAAATAGAGGAAGCACCCTCTTAGTTAAGAAAGAATGTCACTTTTGTTCAAACTGTCTATATAGCTGTATAAAATATTTCCTTACATTTCTTTCTTAGGTTTCCAGTTTCTTAAATAAATTTTCTTTTGATTAGTTTTATCCTTGCTCCACTCTAACAAGAGTGTAAATGAAACATTTAATTTAAAGGGGCTATGAGCTTTTCTTTCCATAGAGGGGGGCCCATACCTTATGCATTATTGGGGTCATGGTTGTAATTGGTTAATTCTCTTTCACATAAAAATATTCTAATTTGTTCTTTCAGGGGTTTTGTGGTATGTTTTGGGTTTTTAAATTTCACTTCAGAACATGTAGAAGTGTATATTAAAAGTTCTTTGGCACAGCTGATCACTGCTCTGATCCTGTGAGTGGGCTTCTCCCTGTCAGCAGTTTAAAAATATGGGCATTGATTGTTAGGTTAAATTCTGATGTGCTATCTCACAGTTACTATAATTTAATTGTATCTTTAAAATTAAGTATCCTGTGCCAGTATTGTAGCCATTACTGTTATGATAACAACCTTTTTAGTGGGGAAATTTGTAGGCTTGTGTTTCACTGGAATGTTAAGTTTTAACTGACTTCCACAAAGGTGATCTGCAGCTTTTCCTTTATTAAACTTGTCAGTGTGCTGCCAATACTGCAAGGATATTTATAGTCCAATTCCTGTATTCCATAAACTAAAGAAAGGACAGAATAATGCTGAGATAAAAGGCTCAATAGTCCTGAAAAGCAAGACTGCAGAGGCTTTTAGTGGCCATTTGCATACACTAAATAAACCTTCCCTCTGAGTTCTGAGAGAATGCTTTCCATGAGCTTTTTAGTATTGCCCAATTCCAGGACTGATGGCAGACTTGCCATTTTGTGGATACATGGTGACCATGAACTTCACTCAAAGGGGATGGATGGATGGATGGATGGATGGATGGATGGATGGATGGATGGATGTCATTGAGCAGCTCTGTTCTGAAGGAGCCCATTAACATCCTTAGAACCATCTCTGCAGCAGAGGAGTGACCAGTATGCCGTGGTTTTCAGTTCAATTCACTTCAGTTGCTTTTGGACATTGTGAGTGAGCTCATTTTGCCAGTGGGCTCTTCTGCTTGCAGTTATTATAATTTAAAATAGGGTTTTAAGCATAAAACTCTTGAGACATGAATTTACAGTATTTTTATGACAACTGACTGACAGTTTACAGCAGGGCTGAGGGTACTGGTAGATGTCTGGGTTCTAAGTAGGCAACAAAGTAGAGGATGGTGATTTTTCTAGGCTCATTATGTCTGGATCTCATAATCTTTTTTTCATGTGTATTTACTAAGGCAAAAAGACTAAATATCACTTTAAAAAAATCCTATTAATACATTTGCTATAAAATGGATCTGCTTATTAATGATTATATTGTGTGTACACATATCTGTCTGAAATTTTATTGCATGTTGAAGGACAGCATCTCCTTTGTTTGCTCTTATAATTAGATATAATTTTAATCCATTTTGCAAGCATTGCAAATTTGGTGTGTTTACTCTGGAACTTTTTTAACTTTTTGCTTGGGCTGTAAGAGATCTTAAACAGACATTAAATATGTTACTACTGCACTTGATAATTAAATTAATCTTCATAATTATAGCAACTTTATGTACATTTCTAATGCCTGTTCAAACTTTATCAATCCCATATTTACAGAGAGTGATAAGCCACGAACAGGAACAGGTGAACCAGTTTTGAGTTTGCACTACAGTACAGAAGGAACAACTACAAGCACAATAAAACTGGACTTCACTGATGAGTGGTAAGAACAAGTAAATTTTGGTTTTGACTAGTTCATGATCAGCACATATCAATAACACTTGTCTAGCATAGCTATAAATTATTTTCCCTGTGGTTTATGCCTGTTTTTAAGTGTATCTACACAATTTTAAGTGGCTGTAGTTCTTAATGCATTCAGAACATAAGATAGACATACTTTAATGTGAAATATATACAAGAGACTTCTTTTTGTGTATTTACTGTGAATCTCTATAATGCAATTATAATTTGAAACATGCTATTTTCATCAAACCCTGGCATAATATCAAGGTGTTATAAAGCAAGGTAGTACAAGGATTCAGGGGTTACCAAACTTCTCATGTGGTATTCTGCAAATGAGTCTTTCTGTGACATAGTTCTGAGTTGTAAACACTGAAATTAATATTTCTATGTCTTAAGGAGTGTTGATGAATGCAGAAGGCTGAGATATCAAGTTTGTGGACTGCTTAGGTGTTGCAGTGGTGACATCCTTTTCAAATAAGGAACACACACTGCCTAATGGCCTCGTGTACTTGGCTTTATGTCCAAGTCTGTCAGTAGAGCATCTTGGGATCTCCCAGAACAACCATCATCCTTATTTTATGTCATCTTATTTCTATTCCTCTAATTAGGTTTTCAAAATTTTTGTAGGAGGCAGTAAGGAGAAATACTTGCTCATTGAGGGGAAAGAACCCAGCCACATTTAGCCACTCGTAAGTGGTGTGGCTTTCGACATAAAACATACACCTCACTCACAGTTTGGCAAATTAAAACACTGTTTTTGCCTCCAAGATGCAGCAAACTTTGACAAAATTAGTTTTGCTATGATGCTTTTACCTAATTCTGCAGTTAGTCAGCAGATCCCATGGAGTTTGGTGGTGGGTAGTGTGGTGTGGGTAGTGAGAGGAAGAAGCATTTTCTGGTAGGACAAAGTTGCAAGTCATTGTCAGTTCAGAAAACATAGTGCTGAAGAATGGAGCAACAGAAGCTGGATGCAATTCCATCTGACACAATCATGGAGTTGAGAGCAAATAACAACCCCCTAATCTGAGAATTGGAAGTTGTGAAAATGAAACAGAGGAAGACATGTAAATTGAGCATTGAGCTACAAAGTAGATTCCTTAGAGTCAAAAAAATATTTTACTGTTTAGCCTGTGATTAGGTTTCTAAAATGAGACATGAAATAGCAAAAATCCTCCACTTGGTGTCTAGCAGTACCCTTCTTGTCTGGCCGTTCAGAGACAATGCTGAAAAGTCTGGATTTAGAAAAACTTAAAGGGCTAACAAAAATTTCCCTACAGCCTCCAAATCCAGTACAGCATTGAATACACAGAATATTGCTTATCAAGAGGAGTAAAAGCTCTGATTTAACATGAGACATAGAATCCCTGAAGTCTAGGCTGGATTCTCAAGAATCTTGACTAAGCATGATCTGTGCTGTTTCTAACATTGTAGCACATTAAATATTTGCTAATAACATACACAGGTCAGAAGATATTTGTAAAGAGACAGTCTAAATTCTCGAGAACCAAGCTTATAATTGCCTTTTTTTCTGCTTTTGTCTGATGATTTGCCTGAATTTTAGATATGTGAAGATATCTCTTCACATAAGAGAGCTCTGGAGCAAAACTGCATTTCCTGGAAGTCTTTGCTAGAGACTCTAAAAACATGAATTTCAATGACATTCAGGACAGCATTTTACATATTTCCTGAGGATTCATTTTCCACATTGAAAGAGAAATTGGTGTCCCACAATAATTATCTAAACATGAATGGGGAGTAAATGTCAAATACTAGCTTATAGTGAATCTTGAGAAATGACAAAACTTTGAGAACTGAAAGCCCTCAAATATCAAATATCTCAAAAGGTACAGGAATGATAATTAGTGGTGAAGGACCTGGAGACTTGTATCTGAATCAATTGTTTTAATTGAATGGGATAATATTATTTATTAGTGCTCAGTTGATAGCTTGTCATACCTCTAATAGGAAGATCTCTGCTTATTTATACATCTAAAAAGTGTGCAAATAGTGAATAAAGCTAATCCTTTGGAGTTCTTACAATATTTGGAAAAGCAATGATGACATTCTTGAAAGGTAAAAAAAAAGATAGGAAGGCAAGAACAGGGTTCTGTGGTGCAGAAGAATTGTGTGGGATGAATGGCAACAGATACAATAAAAGAGAATTTTGAATTGCTGTGCATTGGTTGTAACTGCTGCCAGGAGCTCTCACTTGACTGCAGTGAGACAGACAATGCTGGTCAGGCTGTGCTGTTGCAATGATCTTATGTATTTACATGATTCTAAATGATTTTCTTTCTCCATCTTGCGTTGCCAGGAGCAGCACAAATTCAAGCTCAAGAGGGAGTGGAAGTCATTGCAAAACTGAAGGGCAAGAAGACTCTGTGAAAACAAAAGCTTTGGACGAGTCAGGCCCTGATGGGGAAGAAACAAGTAAGATACATTGGAATTTTTAATGCCAAGGCAAAAATTCTGCCCTCCTGTGTCCCTGACTCCCATTTGCACACACTGGAAGGAGGCAGAACACAACCATAATAAAGCATGAATTTTTTTTAGGAAAGAAGACACCAACCTGAGATAGCTGCAAATAAATCTAAACATTAACTTATCTTGTCTTTAGTTCTAAAAATATTATTCTTCTTAGGGGCATGTTGTGCCCTGATTTGTATAGAAAAATAGAACAACTGCACTCTGCAGTCATAAATGAGTGCTTGGAATTTTGTTACATTTCTTTCGGGCTTCCACTGTGTTTTATTAAATGCGTTTGTCTTGCTCAGTTCAGTGCCAAAAGGGCAGTCAAGTCAAATGACTGGTTCCATAGAAATACTTTAAAAAAATAAATCCCTTTTAATAGACTGATAACTTTGTTTGTCTTCAGAAATAATAGTAAGTGTCTATGTTAAGAGTACAAATGCTATTTTTGCTGCTAAAGTTCTCATAGCATAGGCTGTTAAATACATTTAGGGACAAAAAATGACTACGTTTTTCTTTGTTTTCTTTTTCTGTGTTGACCTGGCCAGCTAGATAGGTTTATATATACTGATTTTTATGTGACTGATGGATGAGATTTCAGTAGAGACATTGACTTTGGAGTGGATTGCTTGGGCTGGTTTCTTCTTGGAGTGCTGGTGTCATTTAGACTTGTTTACATTATAGATGTGCATCTAAATGAAATCATGTGGTTTACTATTAAATTGCTCAATTTAGGGGCTCCTGAAGAATCTCTCAAGGAAGATTCAAGTGCTGAAGAGCTGAAAAATACAGATGAAGAAGCTGTAGAGACAACAGAAGCAAGTAGGTGTCTGTACTCTCAAATGGTTATAGGAAGAAGTAGAGAATAAAATATGAACTCTGCATAATTTAACTCTGCTGACCATTTCTAAAACAGGCTATAATCATTAACGGTGTGCCTTATTTTCCCCCAATATTTGCTTTGTAGCAGTATCAGATAAACCCTCTCCCGAGCACTCTGGAATTCCACCAGAAAAGAGCCCCCCCAGTGCTGACGCTGTGTCTGGGGGCGCAGAGGAGGAGGGCCCCTGTGAGAAGGGTGCAAACCCAGGCGTGTGCAGCCCCGAGCCCTCCGAGGAGCCGCAGCCGGCGGAGCCCTCGGGGCTGGCGGCTGCGGACGAGGCCTCCGGCAGGACCTCAGCCCTGCAGGAAACCGATGACAGCGATGACGACCCCGTCCTCATCCCCGGGGCCAGGTATCGAGGAGGCCCTGGGCACAGGTGAGGGGATACCTGTCTCTGATGGGCAAAATGATTTTGGGGTTTGGTTTTTTTTTTTTTCCTTTCTTTTTTCTCGTTTATTTCTTCCAATGAAAGATCGAGCAACTCAGGCCTCATGTCCTTAGAGTAAGTTGTTCTTTGACAGCTGGCTAAGAGCTTGGTGGCTGAGTCTAATTTACCCATGTGTAAATTACGTACAGCTGCATTTTCCCTGCAAGCCAGGAAGGCTCTTGCAGATCTAATACCTGTTTATGCTCATCTCTTGCCTGCTGAATACCTCGGTGCTAAATATTTGCGGTTTATTTTTTATTATTGTCCCTCTAGTATTAAGTATAGCAAGTTCATAAATTTGGGTACAGGGACCTACATTTTCTTTCAGCTGTACCTTAGGTGTTCTTACTTAGGCAAAGCAAGAGCTTTTTATTGCTGTTGTGCAGCAATGGTGTGTTTGTAGTACTTATATTAAAACTGATGTGTTCAATTTTTCATTCTTCTTTTTCTCTGAAAGAGAAACCATAATCCTTTTCCTTTTGTTGGTTATTAAATATTACTATGTATGTCAGTAAAAAAAAAGTAGACTGCTAGCTGTTAGCATTAATAAAAGATGCATTTAGTAAGCTTTGTACTTTTTTTTAATATTAAGAGCTGCATATACTTTGATCATTCAGTAAACTGAACCCTCAAATTGCTATTGTTGGTTTAATACCTTTGCTCACTAATTTCAAAACTATAAAATTATTTAAGCAGCATTTCTGCTGCTAGACTTCAGGCTACCTTTTTTACTGGCTTCAGATGTAATTTAACCTCAGATACATTTGTCAGATACATTTGCTTTACTCCTGTTCAAAAACAGTGCTACTGCAATGCAAATTCTTCACAGGAATTTACAATATTCATTAGGAAATCAGGAAGATTTTCATTGTTGATTCTAGAGAAGGCTTTGAATAATCTGCAGTTAAAACAGAAATCGTAAGCCACCACATTGTCAGTAGTGACAAAAAGAACAGTCAGTGGTTGTTTATTACAAAGCACAAGTAATTCTGCTCATTAAATGACAGTTTTTATGAAGAAGCCAATATACACAGATTCTGTCTTAATCCATTAACTTTCCATGCAGTACTAAGTATTTGTAGGCAGATATGGAATGGCAGAAATATTTTCCCCTGCAGAGCCAATGTTCATTATGATCCAGTGATTGAAGAGCAAGCTGTGAAAAGCCCTGCAATTTTAATCCCATCTCCATTTTCAAGCAGGATTCATAGCTTCTCTTCATGCACCATGTTGTCTCTACCATGTAATAGTTTCTGTAGCAATGTGATAAGAATGACACTTCCAGGTATCACACAGCTGTTACCATTTCCCACTAGTGGGGACATCCTAAATGAAGTCAATTTATCTGACATGCTTTCTTTCCTCTCTGTGCAGTGAGATTTCTTCCTGTAACAGTTTATCACCTAGGAAAGATCATTCAACTAAATGAATGATATAATTAAAATCTTTTATGCAGTCCCCTGCTCCCTTATTCTTCCCCGAAATAAAACCTGAAAAAAAGTTGCTTTGTAGTCAGTGTTGGTTTAGGATTTCCTGCAAGTTTTCATTGCTCAAGTTTAATGCCTGACCAGGTCATTTTGTTCTGCTTTTGTGTGTGTGCAAGCAGTGAAGTTTTCCAGTTTAACTTCTAAGCATTGCATTCCCTCCTATTCTTCAGGTTTCAGCAGTTTCCAAATGCACTCTGAGATACTAAGGAAAAGTATGACATGCTGTGTGTGCTCTAAGGAATTTGGATTTCCAGAAAGAAAGCAGACACTGATGGTCTTAAAGGCTATAACTTTAAGCCCTAGTAGTATTTATATCTCATATTGGAGTGAAAGGAACTGGAAGTCCTCTCTACTAGTACTATTGCAGTTGTTATAGCCTAAAATCCCTTTCACAAACTGATCAAATTTATATAAAATCCCCCATGTCCCCTAACGAGTAGGAAGCTAACTCAAAGCATTGCTACTGCCTTGGGTATACATGAACTAAAACTGGTCATTTTGTTCTGTGCTAACATTCTGTTTTGATTGAAATAATTTTTCACACCCAGTGCTCATCACTGAATGAAGTTCATCTTGTCCATTTCCAGGTTTTGCCCCCTTAGACTGAGTGCCAAGTTTTTCTCACTTAGCAGTAAAAATTCATGGATTTCGTGCTGTCGTGCTGGTTTCTGTCTCCTCTTCATGTTTCATTTCTTGCCTGAATGTGGAAGCCCAGCCCCCTGCACTGCTTGGGTTTTGCTGGAGTAATTCTGTGGTTGTTACTCTTGGTCTAGAGAGGATTCCCTGAGCACACTGAGCTGGAGCTGTGTCCTCCTCCTCTCTTGTGTGGGGCTTGTGGTCTGAGACAAGCCCAGCACCCTGCACTCTTTCCTACTTTGTCCTTCCTAATTAATGAGCATTCCCTTTCACCAGAAGGAAGCTCAGAGGTGCATAACTCAATGTTATGTTGCTGATTTTCTTTTTCTCAAGGCCCTCCAGTCCCCTCTCTGTTAATAAGTTCCCCACCCTCAATGTGCTGCATGATTCCACACCCTGCTCAAGGACCATTAGCAATACATGGCACAAAATTGTCTGCAAGTCTGGGCTCCACTCCACCAGGATGCTTTCTGTAGGCTTCTTTTCTCTTTCCTCACTCAGTAAATTGTGTTACCTAACAATTCCTTTACTAAATCTCATTTATTCAAGTTTATCTAATACTTTACTCTTCAATGGGTCATCTTTTTAAGATAATTAATGTCATTAATATCTGAGTAATAAAGCAGAATTTTTTTTCTCTGTACAATAGTTAGGGAGAGCTGCTTTGGTCTTTTTTTGTTGTTGTTGTTTTTGTGGGTTTGGTTTTGTTGTTTGTTTTGGTGGGTTTTTTTTGAAGAAGGAGACTAGCCTGCAATAATCTACCTTTTGTGAACATATTTTATGTAATTAAAAAAAGTTTCCTTTTTCTATAGGACAAAAACTTTTTAAAAGGCTGCTGTAGCTTCTGTTTGACTAATAAGCCTTTTCCAATATGTAGCATTACTGACTTTGTCTACAGTCAAATTATTTTTCTGTAGGCTGTGTTTTCTTATAAACTAAATAGCTCTTGTTTACATTGAGCAGAAACTCTACAGATGGAGAAACTCAGATAAGAGAAACTATCTCACAGTCATTTTCCCACTGTGAGGAACAGCTTTCTCAACTGAAAAAAGAAGGGTAGATTTCTGATTCTGTACTCTGAAATCATGATCTGTAGCTTCCTGTAGGAAAAAAAAAAGTGGCAAATTACCCTTCTGATAGCTCTGTTAAACAGAGCTCTAAATAAATTGAGAACTTCCTGCTGCATCTCACCTTTTTTTTAGTAAGATGGGTGTAGATTTCAGATTTATAAATAAATATTGTTTATTTCACGAATCTAATTGTACAAGGCTTCTATTGTTTGAATATTATTTGGGTACAAATCCATGTTGTAACGTTTTCAAGCATAGGGTTTGATCTTTTTCTCAAATAATCTAAGAATAGATACAAGGAACATAACCTCATGTTGTGGGTGCTTATAAATCTCAAAACAATGACAATAGTTTGGTTTCTCACCAACTAACCTCAAACTGAGCAATCAGGAAGGACTGGGAAAAGTCTTCACCTGCTTTAATATTTTGTAAAGGACTTTAAATAGTAGCAGCAAAATGTGGAGAAATACCACAGTCCTTTGGTTGATTGGCTAAGTCAGCTGCATGTTGACTGGGAGTCAGCTAGGAAGAGTTTTGACACAGAAGGACATTCTTTAAAAGAAATAATTGAGAATGTGACATCTGGCTTTTTTCAGCAGCATTTCTATAGCCACTGAACATCACTATAGGAATGGTGTTCACAGGTGAGTAAAAGAAGCTAAGCAGTTATTTCATTTTTTCATGATGTTGGGCCAATCAATGCAGGTTCTTTTTAACAAAATGGATAAGGAAGTGCACAGAATATGTTAAAATAAAAAAAAAATTAAAACCTTTTCTGTACAGCAGAGCAGTTTAGCTAGATACTCACCAGAACAGATAACCTCCTGTGCATTTTAGGGAATCCCCAGGAAAAGGTGCCTTCTCTGACAGATAGGACAACATGTGCAGGTCTTTCAGTCTGGATATATGCAAGGGCATTTCTTCTTGAAAACTTTCTGGGTCCAGCAAGTTTAGTTCAAACAGAGTTTGTACCTTGTAATCTGTGGGAGGGGAAAAAAAAAATCTCTGCAAAATCTTCTTCATACACAGAGAGTGCAGTTTTTAATGGATTGATCTTAATTTTCACAAATTAGTCAAAACAGCTCTCTGAGGGCTGATTTTCCTACTTAAATGACTGAATGAATTTTGTTTGGACTTTGAAGTTGATCTGGGGGCGGAGGCTAAGCCTGGAAAAAGCTACAACTAGTAGGTTAAAATCTAAAGAAATAGGAATGTAAAATGGAAATGATGATACAGCTGCTGTGAAGAATTACTGCATTTTATAACTTAACTTTGTGTACTGTTATATAAACCAAATACTATTTTTGCTGAAATCCAAGTAGTCTCATGTACTGACTCATACACTGGGAAGGAGCCTTCTCAGTTGGAATTCATAGAGCACATTTTGTAAGAGATGCTAACCTTTGAAAAACATGGTACCCAGCATTTGTGAATGACTTCAGTTGTTATTCCCTTTACTAGATATAATATCAGAGGAACAGCGATAGGTGATAGAATAATGAGGTAATCAATTATTTTATTCCTCCCCTCCTCCTTTTTATTGCCATATATTGGATTTATCAGGTTCTTGTTTTTCATATCTAACTGGCATTTTAAGAATTGCTGTACTTCAAGTGCTATGAATTACAGAGCATATTGCTTGAGTTATATTTAGCTGCATGTGTTGCATGGAAATTGAAAAGAAATGGCAGTGTATACATTTTACAACCTATTAACATTTTTATCGTGTGCCATAGAAATTAATGGAATTTAAAAAGTGTGTAGTTTGTGAAAAGAAATACCTTTTGTTTTTTTTAATTGAGCTGCTGAGGAATGAGTTATATTTGCATGGGCTACTGCTGACTTGCTTTGTCTGGAAGTAGAGAACATCCAGTTCTGGACAAAAATATAAGACTACATGGATCAGAAACCATTTATATTTTTTGCCTGAACAAGGTTATGGAACTAAGCATAATTATTACTATTAGAGCTATATTGGGTAATACACATTTAGCAAGATAGATGCTAAATTTTATACAATATTGCTTTCAATGAAGTTAAATGAAAAAAATCACTTGATCTCATATTCTTCATTGAAATACTTGAGGGAAGCAGTTGTAAGAACATATCAGGCAATTTGGGTAATTGTGTTTGGCCACAAGCCCTAAGAAGGAGAAACTCTCTGCTGTGATTTCAGCCAGAGGGGAAATGGCCCAAAGTCGTGATAATGATGAAAATTAACATCTTGGCTTCCTGTGGCTGGAAAGGCAAAGGTGTAGGATGAGTTTCCATAAAAGACTCAGCTTGAGTCCTACATTTTAAATGCCTTCAGGAAAATAGTGCAGATCTCTATTTCTTTGTCTTATATTTTCATCTTAGCTGCAATTGGAATACCTGAATTTAACTCATCAGCTTTCCTAGAGATTCAGGAATCTGTGATCTTTGTACTTCAAATTTTACAATAGGCATTCTTTCTATATTCAGCATGCTTACCAAGGAGTTCTTTGGCTATTCAGTACAGCCCAGGAGAATATTAGTTTCTTGTTGCTATAAATTTAATATAAAATAAATGATGTATTCAGCCCAGAATTTTTTATCAGTCTGTTTTTCTCTGCTTTTCATCATCATTCAGCAGCACATTAAGTGAAAATTTAAAAATGTTTCATAACTGAAAACAGTTTAAACACTGATTGTGCTTGAAAGCTAGGAAATGACCTAGGAGGGCACTAGAGTAAACACGTGGTTTTAAGTGGTCAGCAGTGAAATAACTTGGGCTTTAGGGGTAGTGTCAGTGTGCTGTTAACAGGATGGTTTTGCCCTTGGTGTTGAGCTGTCTTAATGCTTGAAATTTGACAGCAGCAGTAAATCTCTTCCACAGGTTCAGAGACTCCTGAAGGAAGTAATTAGTATCAGAAATATAATCAAATGTTGGCATTTAGTCAAGGAATCTATTTTTAATATGGTGGTTAAGACAAGCCTTTGGAATTCTTGGGCAGGACAGTGGTAGCTGGCAGGTGAATTCCTTTAGAGGATCAGTGAAGAAATGACAGACCTGGATCAAGGTTTGCTGCAATGGTTTAGATACACACACAAATAATATCAGAGTCATGGAATGCTCTGAGTTGGAAGGGACCCACAACTGAGTCCAACTCAACTGGACACCCCAGGAATCCCACCATGTGCCTGAGAGCATTGTCCAAGTGATCATAAGGCAGTGGAGGAAAACAAGATCTAATTTAATGGTTATAAGCCTTAGGTTCTCTGCAATCGTTTTGGATAGGGAAAATAGTTCACAGGAGAAGATTGCAACAAGAGCAGATAAAAAAGATGTTAACATCAAAGAGCTCCAGAGAAGGAATCAGGGTTTGTGGTCCTCAGCACTACTTCAGTGGAAGATGTCTCTGGCCCTGGCAGGGGCTTGGGGGATGATCTTTAAGGTCCCTTCCATCCCAGAGCTGTCTGCTATGAAAAAGAGACCATGTTTGTCTGTGTGTGAGTAGATTTGGAAACCTGTGAAGCGACAAAAATCCTCAGTACTGAAGGAATCAATACTGAGCTCAATACTCTGCAGAGCTGAGACAAGAGGGATGGAGCAGGGAAGCAGGGAGACGTGAGCTCTGCACCCAGCTGAGCTCAGGAGACTGACCATTATCAGTCTGGGATAATGGTGTTTGGAAGAAGCAGGGTTATCTCAGGTACCAGATGAGTTTTGTGGCAGCCACTACATTATTGTCCTTTAACAAACAAACCAGTTATTTAATTGTGCAAATTGTACAGTCTTGTTTTTAAAAACATCCTCATTATGCTTCAGAACTTCTAAATACACAGAAAACGCCCTGTGTGACAACTTATATATTTTAAGACTTAACTTATGTGTATACATATTTCCCACTTCTCTTCATTTATAATATATAGCTGTGGATCAGTTTCCATCATGGTATTTTTGTGGGTTTGTGTTTTTTTTGCTTATCTTGAACCTATGTTTAACTAAAAAAATGTGGCTTCACTTCTGTATCCCTATTCCATTCATCCTGGGCTTAATTTAAATGGACTTTTGATAATTAATTACAACAGTGAACTTTGAGGACTTCAAACCTGGCTGATCATAAGGGGAAAAGCAGTGCTCTGTGAATACTTCCTAGAACTGTACCCATTGATGGGGTTGCCTGAGGAGTGTCGACACAATGTGCATAAATTCCATTATCTGACATTTTGGGCTTGGAAGAGAAGTTTGGGAGGGAAGCAGCAGCTCTCAGCCAGACTCAGCTCATGCTGAACCTCAGAACAGTTCAAATTGCACAGCACACTTCTGTACCCACAGATGCTCCAAGTGGTGAGGCTGCTATCTGTGTTTGTGTTGGCAAAGACAGGAATTGCTCATCACAAACACAAGTGAAAGCAGCTATGTCAGATTTAAAAATTCTTGTGCGTGTATGATGTAAAAAAAAGTGTAGAAAATCTGTAGTTATCAACAAGTAACATCTCTCAGAGAGAAGGCTTTTTCCTGTAAAGTTCTTTGTTCTGGAATGTCACTAAATTGGGCTCATATTTATATTTTCTGGAGCAGACCTGCCTCTCTGCCGTGTTCCTGCTTTCTGCAGGGCTGGATCACAGTATGACTGTTAGAGCCATGTGTGCTTGGCTGCCCTCTCCCTGGTGAGGGTAATCATTGACTTCACAACATAACTAAATAGAAATCCACTCCTGCCTTTTATAATAAGGCCCCAAATGAGGTTAAATTCAGAGCTCCATTTAGTTGCAAGACACTTTTAACCAAAAGTTGCTTCTGTGCTTCTGCTCTTATTTAAAAATGCATGATTCCGATTGCTGAGTAATATTGAGGTTTTTTGTAATGTCTGCATAGTTCAGCCTAGGGGAATGGAGAGGAGGAGATCAATTTTTGTAGAGATGTTTGGATGAAAAATTGTGCAAGAAACTACTTTGCTTTACCAATTAGCTACTTTAATACCATCTTCTAATCACAAGACTTGCTGCTGTCCAGCAAGTAACCCTTCTGAAACAGCTGGACAAGTCTACTGCTCTGTCAGTCCTAATGATGTTTAACTTCCCAGCCTCTTCACTGCACATCTTTAATTAATTAATGTGAATAAATGCACCAAAGTTACAAAAAGCAATCACAGTAAATGACAGATGCTTTTACTTTCTCGCACAAACCCAATCTTATTTTTAAAAGCAAGTAAACCCCAAATCTGCACAAATAATGGTTTAAAGTTTCTGTAAGTGTTTGATGCAATCTACCATGTGCATGCCATCCTTTTTCCTTTATGTAGAAGCAAACTGGTGAGAATAACTCAGTGATCTTTAAAGCACAGTAAATAAAGAATGTAAGCTGCTTTTGTTTCACCTCTGTTGTATGAAGATACTGTGAAGGGGCCTCTTAAATCTGTTGAAGATTAAAGTCGAAACTCGGCATATTATAAGGACTAACTAAAAAATACAGTGTATTTATTTACTGTAGTATAAAAAGGATGGACCAGGAAATTGCCCATGGATTGAAAGGATAGAAAACTCTCACCAAGGAAGTAGTAGTAGTCTTTTTCTGGTGCTGTTTGCTAGGCAAACATGTAAGAAGTGTATTATAATAAATAGCACACTGTTAAGTGGATCTGTTGGCTGGTGCTTTCAAAACTTCTGGTTTCTATAAAAAAAGTATTAAAATTTATTTTGAAAGCTTAGCTGTATTAGGTGATCTTAGTAAAATAGTGTGTGGTTTTTTGATTTATTTGTTTTTATAGTAAATAAATTTGCATTAATGGGTTACATTCTTTTCCTTCTTTGCTTAGCTGTAGCATAACATTTATTTCACATTAACTTTTTTAGTGCAACTTTCTCCTGTGGCAAAAATTGGACAAAAATCTAAGCAGATCACTGGCAGAGAGAATTAGTTATGAGATAGATCTGGTGGGGGATTTTTCTGGAGTAGAGGACTTGTTGCTAGAGTCTCCAGGATCAGTGACTAAAACACTGGAAAACATTACTTAAAAACAAATTCAGGTTAATATCTGGCAGCACTGTAGTGAGGCTCCTGAATCAGTTTAATTTTTAGGATCATATAAATTGCTGTAATAGTTTCAGTCCCTGCATTCTGCTAAAATCTGTACCTGCTTCTTCTTGAGAGTCACATTCCCCTTGGATCATGTTCAGGACCTCAAAGCTAATAATGACAAGGAATGACAGAAGAAAAGGAGCTGAGATGTGACTGTCTGGTCATAGCTGGAATTATGGGGATCTGCAAACTGAAGAGCTAAACAGGAAAAATTTGACACCGAGGTGACACAGATTGATACAAAAATAAGTTCCTGGAATTAAACATTCACAAAACAAATTACATAATTTAGCTTTACTTTTCCTCTGTTATTTTAGGAAATCTCCAGCTGTAAACCTTAGTGCTACCATATGGGATAGGTGCTCCAATAATTGATCTCAAATCATCTTTTGCCTTAGTACTAAAGTGCTTAGAGCTTTTTAAAAGCTGTCTAAATATTGAGTCTTGTCATAGAGAAATAATGACAAGAAATACATTGGACAAAATCTTATGAAAAACCAAATCACACTGAGAGACACATTAGATCCTTAATGGCTTTTTAAAATTTAAAAACTTCTGTTCTGGCATAGATTTTTTTTTTTTTTTTACTTCAGCATTTTGCTACTTCAGTATGGGTGGAGGATGAAAATAAAATAGCATGTGAATTTTGCCAGCAGCTGAAGTTTGTTCTACGGAGGGGGAATAAAACCTGGCATCACTTGACATTCCACTGTCTTGCATGCTATTCTTGTTGTAAGCCAGGATGGAAAAAATTCAAGTCTGTAATTTTACAGTTGGGATTATGCTGATGTCAAACTCATGGAGAATGTGTTGGAGTGCCTAATGATGACTTTGGAGAGCCCCTGGCAGCGTTTGGGAAGGGGCTCTCAGCTCTGTTCTCTCTGGAATTCCCAGGCGATCCGCGGTGGCGCGCATCCAGGAGCTCTTCAGGAGGAGGAAGGAGAGGAAGGAGATGGAGGAGCTGGAGACGCTCAACATCCGGCGCCCCTTGATAAAGATGGTTTATAAAGGCCACCGCAACTCCCGGACCATGGTACCTGCTCCGTGTGCTCTGGGGGGCTTCACGGGCTCACCCAGCCTGGCTGCCCCCCTGGCCTTGCCAAAAAAAGGAGATTGGGATGCACTCTAAGCACTTTGGCTCCTGTGTCCACTTGGAAGGCACAGAATCTGCTCTAAATGAAAATTAAAAGCAGTAGGACTCGTGTCACCATGAAAGGCATTTAAACACCCCTGAGTTTAAGACTCTCTCCCTTTAAAATTTGGGGTATTTTTCTTCTTTTTAATTTACTCTTTCAGCTTAAGTGGCAGAAAATGTGCCTACCTCCCAAATTATGATTTAATCCTCACCCTTCCAAGCTGTTCAAAATTATTATTTAATCTTTAACTTTGAAGAGCTTGGAAGGGAAAGTGAGGATTAAACCATAGTTTTGAAGAACCTTGACATCTTTGAATTTAAAAAAGGAATTAGTGCTAGTTATTAAATTATAATTTAGCTACTAGATGCCTCATCTTTTTCACACAAAATGCTGTGTTTTAAGAAAAATGCAGTTATTGTGTTTGTAAAGCAATGATGCATGAAAAGCAGATGCTATTTCCTTGCTATTTCTTTTGGTTTTTGCAGTATTTTTAAGATGTGAAGTTCTGAGTTCTGGGTGGTATTTTGCAGAAGTAGCTGGTGTGTTATTTTGCAGCTGATGTGAGCCGTAGTCCCTTTACCCTCAAAAGCCATTTTCTAGGGTTTGTGTGAATAGCTTTGATTACACTGGGAAAAATGCTTCAGTAAATACATATTTCAGTCTACATAAACAATCAACTTTGATTAATGACAAGGAGTTCTGCACTGTATTTCAGAAATCGATTTTAATTGCTCAAACCCCCATTAGTTTAAAAGTCCTAGCATCAGGCATTTTGTGCTTAAAAGATACTAAAAGTGAGTTCATCTAAGTCTTAATTCTGTCTGCATAGCTGTTATTATATAGATTATTGAACAGATTTTGTTGTTTGGTTTCTTGGGGATGTGGGTTGATCTTTTTGCATTTGTTTCATACAAGCACCTATGGCAAGGAATGCACAGAATGATAGAAAATGTAAATTTATTTTCCCTGTTGGTCTCTATGGTTGCAAACTTCATTTTAATCTGCTGGTTTGAGTAATGCCCTCATTCCTGCAAGGCAAGGGCTAATGATATTTCCCTTTCAAATTTATGAAGGAGACAGCTTAAAAAGGCTTTGTTTCCTACACACCTGAGCAGTCCAGGGATAAAGTTGTGTTGTCAATTACATGAACTATTTTTATATACATATATATATATATATATATATGCATATAAGTTTATGTATATATAGCTATATATGGGTATATGTATATATACTGAATTAAGGTTGTGCAGGCAAATGGAGTAATTCTGGTTCTTCCTTACTTTTGAAAACTTAATTTGGCAATCTTACATTTTTTTTATAGTCCTGCTTTTAAAACAGTGACTTTTAGAAACTTTTGAAAACTGAAATTTTTGAATGTGAATTTCAGTTCTGTTCATTTCTGTGGTGCTAAAATTAGATTTTATGAGTATTGAGAAGTATGAATAAGAGAATACAAAGGAAATGGAAAGAGGTCGTAATTGAAAATTAAAATATAAAACTAAAAGTTTTTTATTATTGGGGATAATCTAGATGTAACAGGATAATGAAAATATATATTAAAAGGAGCTATAAGACAAATGCTGCTGAAAGATTAATACATTGGAATTCATTAGAGGAATGCAGCTTCTCTGGTTTATTTTTAGACATCAGGATGACTTTATTGCATTGACTGCAGTCATTGGGACATATTCTATAGACAAAGATCTACCAAGCCTGAAATTTAAACCTGGGCATACTTATGCTGGAAATAAAGCACATATTTCTAACAGCATAAGGGTTCAACTTCCCAAAGAATCTGTATCAAGGTAGCTGAGGCAAAGCACAGAGCAAGGAAATGTCTCTGCTCTTCTCTTCAGGGCATTTTCTGAGGGAAATGTGCCAAAAGAAAGATAAGGATCCAGGCATGGCCCTCTTTAGAGCCTTACCTGGAAAATAATTTGTAGCAGGACTCTGTGTAAATAGTCTCAAACTCAAAATTCTGTCCCTTATGCTGGAGTTACTCTTAAAAGACAAACTGAACTTCCAGCACTGGAAATGGAAGGAAACTCCTTCTTGCACAAATACCTCTCTTGCCTCTTGTATGTCGATTAAAAGGGTTTGTAAGAGGTACTGCTGGCTCTCAAAATAACAATTCTACAAGCAAGGCTACACTTCAGCCTTCCAGGCTTTTTCAGCAGCACAAACACCAGACTATTGTGGAGCTCTCAGCTCACATCTCGTGACTGAGTTTCCTGACTGTGGTCAAAGCAATGTCCCTTCTCCATCTGCCACCCCATCAAACCTTGCACCTGTAGAGGACACAGGATAGCAAATTTATATCATTTAACAATGGTTATTTTGAGATCTTACACTGAGTAAAATCAGAAGTGATTTCTGAAGAAGGTTTCATGAGCTTCTGTCTTGTCTCCTGTTTCTCTGTAATGGAAAATCCCCCCCAGGGATTAGCCTGTCACAAACTTTAACTTAGCCAAACTCTTCCTAAAAACTCCTTTGCATATCCTTGTCTCCATTATCATTTTTGTGACTTCAGAAAGTGACAGATCTGCTGGTATTTATTTTCAAACTGTTCAGTCTGCCCCTACTTCTGTCTCTTTTTTTTTTCTGCTAGCAATTACTGTGCTCTGGAAATCTAAAACTTTCTGAACTTTCATTTTTTTTTAATCACTCTTCTTTAAATGTTTCCTTTAAAATTTCTTACATCTTATTTCTGCACGGGCTGAGCTTTCCTTCAGCAGCACTGTTAGTGCAGGCATGGGAGTTTGCTCTGGGATGGGCTTTTCACTGGCCGTGCCTGACAGAGTTTTGTTTTTCTTGCAGATAAAGGAGGCCAATTTTTGGGGATCCAACTTTGTCATGAGTGGCTCAGACTGCGGCCACATTTTCATCTGGGACCGCCACACTGCCGAGCACCTCATGCTGCTGGAGGCTGACAACCATGTGGTGAACTGTCTGCAGCCTCACCCCTTTGACCCCAGTAAGAGCAGCATTCTCACTCTCTGCATGTCCAGCTCACCTGCACTAGAGCATTTTTAAAGCTCAGTCTTAAACTCTGTCTCAACAGAGCAATGCAGTGATTAATGAACGTGAAATATTCATATAATTCAGATAATATAGCTTTTAGTTTTGCCTCTTACTAATGGCCCTTGGCCCTTAAATCCCTCCTTACTCGAAAATTTATTGAAATCAAACTACTCCTGGCATGGAATTTATAGAAATACTGTCAGGTGTAATAAGAAGAATCTCAATTTTTTTGCTGCCCTCAACACATGGAATGTTTTCTATGACTCTAATGAGGGAAATATGGGGTTGTTGAAATGCCAGCAATACTTGGAAGTTGTACTGGAATCTGGTCTCTACTTGGCTCTATTCAAAAAAAGCAGTGGAAGTGGGTGTCTCCCTCTCACTGGCATTGTGAGATTAGAAGAATTAATACAATTCGTAGGAATTCTAATAATTTGTGTTTAGAGGAAATCCTCCATAGAAAAGATGGACCAAAGAAGGAATCACATATAGCTGGAAAATCTGAGCCATCCTCCAGCCACTGACACAGTGAGAGAAAGTATTTGTGTTATTTCTTTTTTCACAGCTTGCCTGGCTGTATAGTAAGAGTCAGCTATTAGTAAATTAGCAAGTAAAGTTGTTATAATAATACTAGAAGAGGCTGGGGTTTTTCAAACAGTTTGGGGAAACATGGAATACTTACCCTACATAGGGTAAGCCTTGGATTTTTAACTATTTTATTGAAATTGAGTTCTTGTAAATGCCCTGAGTTGGATACTCCCTTTGGAAGCACCTTTCAAAGTGCCCTGTAGTTTTGCTGATGTCATGTTGGCTGTCTTGACTGTCTCCCTTTCACACTCCAAGGGTGTCACTAAGAGAGCTCATCCTCCTTCTAGGACAGTTAATCTTGTTCAGCTTCCCAGTGACTGAGATCTTTCTAAGGAATTTTAATTCCTACAGTGGTTTTTGTGCATTGATCTAGAGAATGTTCTGCAACTTTTCATATTTTTCATACTTGATTTATAACAGCATCCATTGCATCTTTATATTTAAATAGAAAATAAATTTACATGAAATTCACTGAAATTATCAAAGGTACATTTGAAATTATCTTGGTTCTGCCTTTGTACCTGGGTTTACAAATCCTACAGCTTTGTTATTAATGCATATACCTACCAGCAGAAATGGATTAGTAGTGGCTGGGTTTGGTCTTACTTTTGCTTCTATATTTTGTATATTCTGGTGATTTATTTAAATTTAAAACATGACTCTCGATGTTTGCATTTGTTTTCTTCATATATATATATATATGGATGTATTCAGAACCTATGGAGCAGATCTCATGTGGAGACTTGGTAATTACAAGCTCCGTTCAGCATGAGATCTGAAATTTGCAAATAAATGCTTCAAGTGAAGTATTTTTCTTCCATTTAAGGGCAGAAAGTACCAATAAACACATAACACATTTAATTTAGAATTACTGTTATTTACTTCTAGTTCTGGCCTCTTCGGGTATTGATTATGATATAAAAATTTGGTCGCCACTGGAAGAATCCAAGATTTTTAACAGAAAACTTGCAGATGAGGTAAGAACCTCTCTTATTTTTTTCATGGTAATGTTGCATCTTTAATTCTGTAAAAGCCTTTGGTACAAATTACTGATATTGAATTAGCAGAGTTATTTAATGCTCAACAAATGAGCTACAGATCAAAAGCTGCCCTTCAGAACAGCTGACTTTCATATCCTTGGCACTTTGCATTTTGTCAGCTCTCCTAGAAATTATATAACATGATCTGCTATTATGTACATGAAAGGAGTTGGAAGAAGTGTGAACACTCAGATACAGAAGGAAAACTGGCAGGAATTAATAAATGAAAATAGTGCCTGTCTCTAAACAAATAAATGAAGGGAAGATGAAGGAAATAAACTGAAGGAAATACAAGGATATACAGAACCACAGGGAGTGCAAAAATCAATCCATTAAATATTCAGTGGCATAAAAGGGACTTAAAGGTTAAGATTGCACATGGGAACTTCATGGAAGAAAGCAAACATTGCAAGGCCAATCAGTTATAAAAGTCCAATGTGAAGTTATGTAACTCATTGTTTTCCTGCTGCCCTCAGAGCAATAGCTGGATATAGCAACTGGCCTGGGGTGACCATGCAGCTGACTGCTGAATAATCATATTTAGTGATTTACATAACACAATGCATCAAAATGTTATATGGTTTTTTTGTAAATAATATTCCAGGACAGATTTGGTTATGGGATGGTCGGGTTGGGGGCTTTTTTTGTGAAATCTCCTGGGCAGCACAGGTAGAGTAGACCGGGGGTTTTTTAATCATTATTTCTCTGTAGCAGTGCTAAATGTATTTTAAACAAACAGAAACACACACCACCCCACACTTAGCCACCACCCCACATCCCTTGAAAACCCCAAACCATCCACTTGTGACTTCTGAACCTTCCCCATTATTTGGGGGCTGAGTGAAGTGACACTAAGTGACACTTCCTTGCATATTGCATGACAGCTTTAGTCGTGACATGTTTTGGAGCCTTTGGGGTTAGAAGTATAGCTGAACAAATGTGTGCTAAAAGTAATTACTTTATTTTAGTTCCCTCACTTTATTTCTAAAAACTACAAATTATTTAGATATTTAGTTATGTTTTCTCTAATAAAAAACCGTGGAACTATTAGAAAAATTGACTGCAGTGCAGTTTGTAATTTTACATGGTTTTCGTTTTTTAATTTAATCTCTATATTGAAATACTTGTCATGGGGACAGGAGACATTCATAACAATAAAATAGTTCTCACCATGTTGAGTTTGGCTGGAATAAGTGTCCAGCCATTTATTTGTATTTAAAACTGAGAGAGGCCATGACCTTAGAAAAAGACAGTGGGGATGAGAACAAGCCTCTGAATGGAGAAAAAGCCTCAGCAGCAGGTTGTCAGGGGGGCTGTTGGTGAGGCACTGGAGAAACAGGGGCTGAAAGAGGAATAGAGAGCAGCCTGCTCCCTTCTCAGTTTGCTTCTGTTAGGGAGGGATCAGCTATGCCAAGTGCCTGGCAAACAGGTAAGAATGACAGAAAAGAGGTGCTTTGATTGGGAAGGGAGAAAGGCACAGCAAACATTTGCAAGAACGTGTTCCTCATGAGAGGAACAGGCTTGGTGAGTCTCAGGAAGAACAAGAATTGCATTATTTTCCTGTCTTACATCAGCTTATCTGGGAGCAAAGACTGAAAAATGATCAGAACTTGCGTCCGCCTAAAGAAACTTTTGTGCTTAATGATAATAAAAAACATAATCTAAAAGCTGAGACAAGCTACAGTGTGGGATTAGAATTTATGGAAGAAGAAAGAAGGATGGCAAGGAAGTACCATGAGGAAGGAATAAGGGAAAAAAACTAAAAGTATTCATTAGTGGATGTTTTTTCCTTGAAAATTAGACAGTAGGATCTGGCTCTTTCAAGTCATTTAGAGGCAAGCTGTAGCTCTGTTTACAAAGAATTATGGAGCTAAAGAATGTTCCTGAAGTGGGATAGAAAATGGCTTGTGTTCCTTGGATTTTCTCCAAAAGTTTCAAGCAGCATGAAGGTAGGAGTTGAGGGTAACCTCATTTCTCTTCCTTCCCACATTCTTGGCCAGCACTGGTGCTAGAACTTTGTTCTCTCCAACAGTTGCCATCTGGAAACAGCACTTTCTCTCATCAATCTGCTTTACTTCATGAAAGATTTCCAAAGTTTTTCTTAGTCACTCATCTTGGTATCTGCCATGCATGTGGACAATGGAACCATGATCTTACTAGAACATTCTTTAGACAGATAATTGGATACCTGCAGGCAGAGTCCACTGTCTGACTTTCCTTACCACAGACAACAGTATTCAAAAGCAATCATTAAAATATTGCTCCCTTATGGTAATTTTGGACTCTGTGAAATGGCTTTCGCACAGAAACTTTGTATCTACAAGCCCTCATGGACGCAGTATAATTCTGTGTTTATTTCTGTTGCTGGTTTTCTCCCTTCCCTGCCTCCAGGTTATAACTCGTAATGAATTAATGCTGGAAGAGACCAGAAACACCATCACTGTTCCAGCTTCCTTCATGCTCCGAATGTTGGCTTCGTTGAATCATATAAGAGCAGGTGAGAGACTTCTGAAGAGCTTGTCCACAACACTGGTCTATGAAATAGCAGGTTGATTGGGAATTCATCAAGTTCTTCAGCTGTCTGTGGCTGTACTTGGGGTTGGTGAGAAGATTCAAGGGCTGTTCAAGGTTCCCTTTAATAGAAGTACTTAGGAATTGCTTCTTTGGTGTGAGACTTGCAACATCTTTGCAGCTGTTATTTTTTAACTCACAACAAAGAGCAAAATATATTTTTAGATGTTGAAAAATACTCTCTTCAGGAATGATCTTTTCAGTGAGTGCTGTGTGATGGGAAAACTATTGAGGAGGACTGGAATGAATTGTAAGATAAACTGGCTGTGATTGTGTGCTTGGAGTTGTGCAGGGGTGAAGGAGGGTGTGAAGCTTCAGGACTGTGGGAGGCATTGCCGAGGCTGCTGGCAGCTGTTCCCAGGGCAGCAGGATGTCCCTCCAATTCCCATGGGCTGAAAGTGGTGATAAGAGGGTTGCATGGAGGAATCATCACTGGGAACTGGATGTTGGTGCTGGAGAAGCTGAGTGCAGTGGATTGACCCTGAAGATGGAGGACAGTAGAAAGACATCACACACTGTAGGAAGCAAGATGAAGTTTTGGGGGGCTGGCATGGCATATGGGGCTAAAACCTAACAGACCTGTAGATGAAGGTGAAAGTGATGGGAGATACTGAGTGTGGGGACTGTGGCTGAGCAGAGCAGTGACCTGCAGTGGTGAGGTGTGAAGGAAGCTGTGCCTGGTGGCAGCTGCTGCTCCTCTCTCACCTCTGGCTGCTCTGAGAGCCCTGGGAGCCAGGAGGGTGCCATGTGTCCAGCCCAGTGCTACACCTCCATGCTCCCGTGTTTCCTTTAGTTGTCATCATCCCTTTTGAATGAAATGCTAAAAGAACACCAATTTCAGCAAAAATCTGTTATGGCTGGGTGAAATGTTTCTAAACCTGACTGCAATGTTGCTTGAGTGATTGGTCTTGACCCAGTCATGTTCCTCACACATTTCTGTATTTTCCCTTCCCTAAATGTTTACATCAAAAGGCACTTTTCTGATGTATTAAAGTGACAGGCAGTGATTCCCCCAGTTTGTGGACTATTCACACTTCTAACTGTAGCTATTGTGGTTTCAGTTCCCCACCACACCACTTCTGTCCCTTGTAGTCACCATCTCATTTTAATGTTATGTTTGCATTCATCTTTTCTGTGCTGACAGCCAGTCAGCAGCTACAAGTTTTTTTTCCTTTTGTACACAGATTTTGCTTTCATGCCTAGAAATCCTTTAGGGCATTTCTCCTTTTCTCCTTTCTTGTGGTTACATTTCTACCCTCTCTCTGCTGTAACTCCACACAGACTTTCTTCTACCATAAAACCCACAGCCATATCCTATTGTGTAGTAGCCCAGGGAGACAGCACATAATAAATATCTACCAGAAAAAGAAAATTTTGCAAGTCCTTTTTACTAAACCTGTGTTTTGCAGACCGATTGGAAGGTGACAGATCAGAAGGATCTGGCCAGGAGAACGAAAATGAAGATGAAGAGTAACCAACAGTTGTGTGTGAGCACCTGGAAGTCAATGAGATTTGTATAAGACATTAATTATATTTTTCCTTACAGAGCTTTAGTGCAATTCTGAGGTATTGCTTTTGGATAACCTAACCTTTTGTTTTTTTGAATGACTGTGTGCATGACTTGGGGAGAGTGTGCAAGTAAAATAAGCAAAAATGTTTTTTAAATGTTTTGCCATGTATGAGGGGTGCTAGAAGATGCCAAGTGCAATATTTTCCTTAAACAGCAAATGTGGGAGCTTGGATCAATGTTTTAAAGTAACTTTCATGATAGTAAAAACGTTGGTTCAAATAAATTTCTATACCTGCTGTTTGCATGTTTGTTGCTTTCTAATTAAAAGATTTGGGTGTTTTAAGTAGTTTTGTGGTTTTTCTTTGTGCAGCAATTGGTTTTTCACCTTGTAACTACAACCTCATTGCTGCGTTTTTACAGTATTTGCATTCTTTCTTACAGTGCTTGTGATGTGACAAACACAATTATTTCTTGCAGTGAGCACTGGGGACTTTAAGACCCTTTGTCTCTTGCATTTCCCACACGTGTAGGCTAAAATTATCTCTCCTTCAGTTGTATAATGTCACTTCCCATTCTCTGTGCTTGGGTCTGTAATGCTGGTGAAATAGATAGATCTGTGAGTTTGCCTTCTTTGCAGCAGCAGCAGGTATTTCTTAATTTCCACTGGATTTAGGGAACATGAATTTAAAAATTCCTCTGCATCGTTTCCTAGGAGTAATTATCTGGGAATGCTGTTCAGTCTGTTTTATGGGCTTTACCCTTCCTCCACAAATTTTTGGATGGCAATGGGGAAGAGAAAGTAAAGGAAGGAAGGTGGAGCAGTGGAAAGAGCTGTTTGCTCAATGGCAGTTCTTGCCAAGGATGGCAGATGCTGAGAGGCTCCATTGGGGAATACAAAATGCTGGGAAGAATTCACAATCAGAGGGATGAGGGTACTGGAGGCTTCATTACCCTGTTGACATTAAAATACACATTCATCACACAAGCTGCATAAACTTTGCTGACATCAACAAAAGGAATTCCCCACACTAAATAAAAAAGAACATTAGCACAACATTCTGATGTCCTGATTCACAGTGCAGGCAGGCTGAAGGGACATGGGGAAGGAATATAAAGCACAGAAACAGAAGGAGAAGGGGAAACTAAAACAACTGAAAGAGATAAAGACAAACTTGTGAGGAAGGAGAAGTGGGAATTATATAGAACTCAGCTGGGAGTAACAATAAAGATATTCCCTTGGGCAAGGGAAGAATAACATGAAGGGAGAGGAGAAGTGTGAGGAGAATGGATAAGGGTGGCTGGGTGGTTTCCTTGTTTGTTTTAAAGGAGAAGTTCAGAAATCATTGAAAGTGATGCAGTGAAGAGAATTTAGCAAAGGAGAAAATAACTGTTGGGGAAATAAGTTTTTTGGAGGCAGAGGGTGCTGAGAATGGACACCTCAAACACTGGAGTGCTGTGAAACCCAAACTTCACATCCCGAGGAGGTCAGTGCAACAGAGGATGGAGATCTGCTAAATGTTTGAGAAAGTATCTAACATCAGCAAGGGAGAGGAGGAAATGTCAAGGTAAGATGCTTGTTTGTTAAGGAAATGGAATGAGAGTTACAGCTAATATGGATATCTGTCTTTTCTGGTGGAGTAAGTGGCCCTTCTGTGGGAGAAGGGAGTGTAGCTGGTTTTTTTTCATGATATAATATTTTGGTCAAGCATGTTTGGATCAGTAAGAAATGAAAGAATACTTTATGACTTTGTGGTGGATCTGTTTGGGAAAGGGGGAACGCAGGAGTTCAGCACTATTCAAACCTTGCTGTTCATAGCACTGCACTGAGCAATGTTTTTCTATCACATGTAAATTAACCTTGAATTTTTATAGCAGGAGTTCTGCTCTCATTAGATTTAAAAGAACTATACAGGAAATATATATAAGATATCTAGTGTATTGATAAAGCAGGGCTGGCTGCTCCACTGCTGGGGCTCCCAAAAAAATTCTGTGAGTGAAATAGAATAACACAATGTTTGATGCACTTGGGTCCTCTGTAGATGATTTTTGAGGCATTTTCTTCCAAAAATAGCCCTGTTGTTTCTACAGAAGCCTGACTCCTTATTTAGAAATTATTAAATTTTTGCCTTGCAAATAAATTCTTCCTCAAGTAAATATATGGAGAGGATAGCTTTTGTCTTCCCCAGAGAGGTTTAATAAATCACTGTGGATGTCTTTCTAAAAATAAAAAAGCCACTTCTGCCACTTCTGCTTTAGTTATAGCAACTGCCAGCAAACAGCATACCAACAGCAATAATCTTGTCTTTTTTTCCCCAGAGTTTCCCAATAGGCACATTATTCCCAACATGTCTCTTATTTATTCAAAGGCTACATATTAGCTTTAATTCCTGATATATAGCTATGGGTTTACTGATTAGAAGGAGGATTTAATGTCAATAAGGGAAAAAGTTTAATATCTAGAGGATTTCAAACTTCACTGAAGCTTTTCAGGCAGTTTTTCTAAAACTAAGATATCTATAGTGTTCGGGTTGGCTTTTTTTAAAAAAAAAAAAAATTAACATTTATGTAATGGGCTAAATCTGAGTTCCTAGAACCCTACAATAATGAGCAGTCAGCAGAAATGGGGAATGCTGGCAATTCCAGAGTTTGCAGCTGCAAAAGGATATTGGAAAATGTTATTCAAAAGTGCAGAGAAGATAACCAAAGTAATAAGCCATCCCAAAGCCTCACAAGTTGCAAAGGAAATCCCATGCTCGGGGTCTGGTTTCAGGCTGGGGCTTGGAGGTGGGCGGTGCTGCCGGAGCTCCCTCTAGTGCCCCGTTCCTGCTGCACTTGGAGACATCCAAAACGTTTATTATCTAACAACAGCCCAAATCTGAGGGACAGGATGGTGATGAGGATACAGGGAACACCACCTGCTGCTGTGTGGACTGAGGATTGCACATGCACTTAAGCACTGTCAGTGCTTGAGTGCTGGGAAGAGCAAGGGTTCGGGTGTCACTGCTCCCTTCTAGCAAGGATATCCCTTAAGACCTTTGCAAAGATCAAAAGCAACTTCTCTGATATGTTGCTACAATTCCTGGTAAATAATCTGGTGTCTTGAAGCCTGGGCAGATGGTCTCTGTAGGACACAATCTCTTCTTTAATGACAAAGATGCTGAGCTTGTTCAAACCATTCTGACTTCTGCTCTTTGTGCCTTCCCCAATGGAAGCAGGACAAGGTTCATTAAAGGCATCCTGCATCACTTGGATTGGGAATTTTTCTTACCTAAGCAGTAGATAAATGTTACAGTAGGCTACTGTGTACACCTTCAGCTCTTTGAGAATATCCCAGATGATGTAAGGAAGAAATTCCAGAAGTAAATGTTCAATAGGGGTTTCACTGGCCTCCTACTAACAAAGTAACCTCTGAGTGTGTGTGGTTGTGTGCAGGGGATGGATACAGTCAGAGGGGCTGCCTGGGAGAGATGAGCCATTCTTTTATGGAAAGATCCCACTGAGCCAGGCTCAGGTCATCATTCATAATCCTTGGGAATAGTCCTGTTTCGTGGGCAGAGTTGGCAGCACTGTTGAGAAATGAGCTGCAATTAGAAGCAGTTGGGTCCCAGCCCATATTCCTCCTGGTCCAGTCACACACACAACAAGAGGCCAACCCAAAAACCTCATCTGAAGCACAGGAGGCATCTGTAAGGTCACTGCCCTGCCTAAACAGAGATTGAACTAGTCTTTGAAATGTGGGTTGAAATCAATTTTAAGCTTTTTCCGTGAATTATAACGTGGACAAATACCTTATCTGTGTAAGCATCCAGTTTGTCTTCTCAGTGACATTATCTACTGCTGAGCCTGAGTTATTTAAGGTAATAGAGATTCATTTTCCTCAGGTTTAAATGTGCCTTTTAGTATTTGCATTTGCTTTGTTCTCTTTGATGAAGTGACATCATCCACCTTTTAAGAACTTTGTCAATGCTTCCCTCTAGATTAATTTCCTTTACTGGCAGAGCAAACTGAAGTTCAAAACCAACTACTACTAAAACACACAGCAAGGTGTTCTGATAGGAAAAATAGGGATATGCTCCTCTTTAAAGCAAGCTCCTTTTTTTTCTGATTATGACTCTACCATATTATCATGCTGCCCTTTTTTTTGCAGGAAGATGGCTGCACACTAGTATAATCCATGGAATTTGACAGATTCACTATCCAAATAAGAACTGATGGCTACTAATTTAGGAAAATCTCACTTAAATGGAAAACCTTCCATAAATAGAGTTTGTTAATGGGCTTTGTAACTAATTGGAAAACAAATCCCAGGGGATCTGCAGCTGTTCTCAAACAGCACTGCAGTTCTTCTCCTTCCCCTCTGCAGGAGGACTCCATGCTCAGACCCTGTTTCTAATATTTTCTCCTTCCTCATCTCACTTCTAAAGAAATTACATTAAAAACCACATACCTTTAAAACAAACCTGTAACAGTTAAGTCATCTAAAGGAACGATAATTAACACAAGGTACTTTTAATGGTGGGTTGAATGTGACACTTGCCAAGTTGCAAGATGGGGTTTCTATTCCTCAGAGAATGTGATGGCCATTCAGTAGTTGTGCAAGGTGAATTGGAGCTCTCACTTCAATTCTTGATGACTTAATGTTGTCATAGTTGTCAGTAGACAGCTCTGAGGATGCTCATTCAGCACTTTGTTCATGGGAAAAATTCGGGACTGTTACCTAATTCCATGAGCATTCAAAGGGGAAATACGATGCTTTAAAATAATTTGTGGTTATTCTACCCATGATTAGAAAGAGCAAGGAAGCATTCTGTCAGTCTTTAAATGAACATGGCTTTAAAAATAGTGTTAGGCACTGTGACAAAACCGTTTGGCTTGGATGTTGGTTGCACTGCAGAAGCTTTCCAGGCACAAGGATGTAACATATAAGACCCACTTCAAAATTCTTTCCAATTTTTCTCAAGTGATATTTCTTTTCTTTTTAAATATAACTATATTGTGCACCTGCTGCCATGGAATGTGAAGGCTGTGCAATGGGCACACTGAAGAAGGGGATTCTCTCTGTGGCAGGAGCTCTTGCTCACCCTAAGAGCAGGGAGACTGGCACACTCCCAGAGGTACAGTCAGCACCTCCATCAGCACCCCCTCCCCCTGACAGGAGCAATTCCCAGCCCCTCTCTCCTTCACAACCACGCTGTGTGTGCCTGCTCTGGGGCCATGGGTGTCACCAAGGGTGACAGTCACACACTTCCCCCTCCACCCTGAAAATCCACGTGATGCCTCAGAAACTCAGCTTCATTCACACCACTTGAGTTTCACATCGCTGCGCTGAATGGATTTGATTGCAGTCTGGAGGCTCTAAATTTGGAGTGTTACATACTCTTATAGAGGAGAGCTGGGCAAGAGATACAGAAATGAGAAACTAAATGAGCTTCATCGCTCAATTTCTCTCATCCTGCTTCTCATGCTGTCTCTCCCCTGAATGAATTCTATGCAGCAGTTTGGAGTAGTGACTCAAAGGTGTAGGAGAGTGAACCCAAGATGCAGTTCTGGCCTGTCAGTGGACAGGCAGAGAGCAGACAGGAGGAGTAGAAGAAAGGTCTCCACTTCCCTCTGCATAATCATTCCCTGGGAAACAGAAAGCAGCTGAAAGCAAAGTGGGGATAAATGAAAAGATGGGCTAGACACAAGGAAGGGGAAAATTTTTTAATGCAGCAATGATATTTTGGTTCACTGAAAGACAATCTAAAAGCAGCGGGATGCTACAGAGAAGACTGAAGTGCAGCTGGGCTGCAGGGAAATGCTTCAATGCCAGTTGCCTGCAATATGGCAGGGAGGATCCTGCATTAAAAGCTGTCAGAGGGATGTGGCCTCCTGTGTTGCAGGATAATGGCCACATTACATGACTCAACAATTATTTCCAAGTTGCAGAACTATGCAGGATAACAAATTCTTCTGTGCTACATATCTAGAAGATAAATTGGCTTCTCAATTCCAGGAGAGGGTAGCTGATATCTCAGTGAAACTGCAGGTTGAAAAACAAGGGGCATCCACCAGGATATATTCCTGAAGGAAGAGTAGATAGGGAATTGAGGCTGGGAATCTCTTCTGCCTGGCAACAGCCCCCCAGATTTGTGCCCACCAGGTTTTTAAGCTGTATCACCAAGTCTTCTGGCAGCCAGAGAGCAAACAGGGGATGCTCAAGCATCAACACATGAGGCTCTGAGTCAAACGTTGCCATCCTCCTCTGACAGTGTTTGGTGATCACCTCCGTGCTGATGTGTAAGTGGTGATCATATTTAGCTTTTACACAGCTGAGCTTTAAAATGGTGTTGGAGCCCGTTTACAGAGAGAGAGACACCAACACCAAAATTTCTCTTCAAAAGACTGAGAAACAGGACATGAATGAGAAAACAGTTTGTCTATTATTCCTTATCAGCTTGATGATAAAAGCAGGGTTTGGAGCCTTAAATTTCTGAGGTGAGTCCCCTTCCACCAGCCTTTTAAAAATAGGAGGTGACTCAGTCTCCACCAAGTTCTTCCACACTGGCAGCCTAACATGAACCTCTTGAGGAAAGGCAGCACGTGTGTTTCTTGGTGAACCATTAGTGGCATTGCTGCTGCACTGCTTGGTGAGCTGTGTGATGGCCAAGCTGAGTGCTTCAAGGGCTTTCTCAAAATAGTCAACAGGCTGGTACAAAAAATGGAATCACTTGTCACCGATATGGGAACAACAGCTCCGAATGGGGTGGGTTTATGCAGGTGTGACCTGTGCTTTTAATCACCTTAGGTCTTACAATCAAGACCATAAACCAGACCTTTAGGGATTTAGCTGTCTCCTGACAGAAGCAGAGTTGTAGCAGGATCTGCACCTGCCAGCCAGTCCCTCAGTTGCCATGGAAACCCTCTAGGATGGGGTGCACTTCAGCAAAATGCAACTTCTGGGCTAAACTGTGGGCTGGAGGGTGGCAGATGGATGGGACTCAGCTGCCTCAGAGGGTGGGACTCCACAGCCAGACATTCAGATTTAGGAATCTACCCAGGTGGTCCATTTGGCACATCAGAAGCAAAATTTAATTTAAACCATCAATTTGTTCCCAGATTTGCTCACTGAGCTGTGAAACGTGTAGAGCTAGATGAATTCCCATGTCATCCAAGCCTGGTGAAAGCCTCGTGGATTGCCCTGAGCAAGGGACTCTGTGAAGCCACAGCTTTCTCATGAGCAGCCAGCAGAGACAGGGAGGGCTTCCCATTTTGCTGGGAAGTTGAGCTGTTTGGAAACCTGACACACACCCAGAGCCAAGGACTTGGGATCCAAATGCAGCTGCGAGCTGGAATTGATGTTACTGGAGTCACTGCACCCCTCTCCAAACACAGGCAGTGTATTTCCTTACAGAAATGTGTCGAAAACTGAATGTCCTTAGAATTGTCAGTTCACAAAACAATTTGAAATGAAGAAAGGAGAGAAAAAACATCCTGTTCCAACATGGCACAGGACCATGTTTTAACAGGAACATTTCTTGTACGGGTTTGTCAGCCAGCTGGAGTGCACAGGATCTGGGAATCTCCTGGATCTAAGAGCAGAAATCAGGACAAAAACAAACAAAGCAAGCAGCCAACCAACCAAAATAATCAGTACCACAGGTGCTGCAAAAGCCAACTTAGTTTTTAACAATTATTGCTGTGAGCTGAGGGGTTTTGTGAACCACATTTTTTGTGGTTCCTTTGTCCTGTGTGCTGTGCTAAGTTCACTATAATAGATTTGTTGTTAAATTAAATTAATTTTCCAAGATTGTTTTCAGGAACATGATATGCCTTGGTATCCATGAACAACTTGTGTGTGCCACTTTTTCCTGCATTGCTCAGCTATCCTGTTGCTTTCTACATGCAGCACTGCTTAAATTCTTCCTGATTTGCTGGTATCTCAGGTTAAGTTCATTGGATAACAGATTCATCATCATTCAAAGGTAAAAAATTCATATCTAAATATACTTTTGATGAACTAACTAGATTATGAACCGTGCACTCTACACTTCCAAAAATGTGAATAAGTTTTAGCCTGAGCAAACAAATATTTATTGCAGACAGATATTTCAATTCTTACTCATATTTTCATTTTCTAAGGAAGAAGAAGAAGCAAAAACTTCTCCCATGTCATTTTTTTTTTCTCTCCAAAGAAATTTGACATTTCTAATTATGACAGAGCAAAGCGAAATGAAAATCTATTTCAAGAGATGATTCTTCCTGTAAACAGTGCCTGGGCACTTCTGCCTCATCTCATTGCATTTGGGCTGTCAGATGAGCACAATAAATAATGTGTCCTCTAACCTCCATTTTGTTGTTCTTTTTTTCTGTTAAAATAATTGTCAGTTCTAGTCTTTGCCTGCATGTCACTGAAAGAGTTCCTAAATGACAAGTATACAAGAGCCTTCGTTTGACCAGAGATAATTTTAGCTTCTCTCGTCTGAAAAAAACTCCATGAGCTAAATTTGGATATTATTTTCTTGCAGAAATATTACTTTATCTTTTATTTTTAATTTGTTAAACTGCCAGAGTTATTTACTTAAAAGTATTTATTCAAGAGAGACAATCAGCATGGGGTTTCTTTTTAACAGAAGTATCTATTCTACCAAGTAACTATTCTACCAAGGAACATGATAAATGTTAGCAATTTCTAATACAGTTTCCTGGCTTTACAAGAATATTAAAAACCCATCAGATTCAATTCACTTGCTGAAAAGTTTAGCCTATGAAGAAGCTAATCCACTCTTCAGGGAAACAAAAAATCTTTTTTGTCTACTTGGAAAAACCATAATGAACTTCAGAAACCTCTTCCTTATATTCCATATGCAGTAGATGGATGAACACTGGAATCATATCAGCAGCTTCCACCAGCATCCTCTGGACTTGCCAAGTGTTACCTGAAATTTCTCAGCTCCAAACTGAGGTTTTAGGAATGCCAGCTCCAAAATGGCACAACCAGGAAGGTCCCTTTGCTAATGGACAAAGCAGAGAGAACACAGGAGAGGGCAGAGAAGGGAAGAGTTAAAAGCAGCCCTTCTTCCAGGTGAGTGAACAAAAATGACCCCATAACAGCAGCAGCACTGGAAGGCTTCTCACTTCTCTACATAATTCACTGTGCATCACTTTGGGCTCTGCCATTATGAACAACACATGGTCTTGTTATGGCCAAAAAAATGCAGTTGCCAGCTGAGAGATGCTTTTAAAGGCTGTGGGTTTGAGCTGTAAGGGATGGTGGGTTTAGGATACTTCCATTTGTTCTGGGTTCCATTTCATCTGTTTGTGCAGTACAGCCTGAAAAGTCCAGGATAAATGTGCCAGGGTTTTTCATTTATCAACATCCTTGCTTGAAGGATGAGCACAGGGATCTTGTGTAGCTGAATCTGCAGATTCAATAATCTGCATTGAGTGTGTAGTAATCAAATTCTAGGCCTCTTTTATAGATTAATGTTCAGTCCTATAACCAATATATACACTGAAGGGAGCTCTTAAAAACCAGCAGTTGAAATGAGGAATCAGTATTTCCATGGAAAGTGAAGAACACACCTGATTTCTTATTATATAACACAGAGGGGGAAAAAACCCTCAAAAATACACAGCTCACTGTTTGCATGAGATAAGGTTTTTTGCTCAGTTCCACTTGAGAGATCATCAGCAGTATTTTTCTAGCCAGTGGGAAATTATGCAGCTTGATGTTTTTGCTAAACTGCTGGCTTTTAAAAGCACAGGATCAAAATCAAAACAAATTTGGATCCTCATTTTTTGGTCATTTTTGTGAGTATGACTTGTTCATCTCTTGGGGCTAGTAGGAGATGTGCTACTCTCTTGCATAAAAGGATCACTTGCCCTTATGCTCAGGGTACAGCATTTCACTAAATCACAGAGAAACTGCATGTTTATTTTTATTTTTAATAATCTCTAACCTCTATTTGCTATACAATTATTTGCATATACATGATGATCTATCATCAAGGAAGATAAATTCCTAGACACCATTTTCTCACATACTTCTACATTTATTGAAACTGTTCTACCTGAGCACCAAGCAGACTGCAATTTTAATCCAAAGGGGGGGTTATACTTATCAGTCCATATTTTTATTTGTAAAGATGAATAATTATGGCCTTTTTCTACTAAGATACTTACAATAGCTGACTTTAGGGTTGTTTTTCCTCTTGTTCATGAGCCTGGTTGGTTCTTTCTGCTGTAAAATGCATATTTATGGTACTGCATGCCTGTGTATTGTTTCTGGCCTGTTAAACATAGTCTACACAGAAAAGTCACTGTTAAATATCTGTACTGCTGATCTGCACCAAGACATTCATGTGATACAAGACATTCAGCAGAGATATGTTGATGTGAGCAGAATTCCTAATGCATTTTGGCTGTTGGCCTCTCGCTGTTGTATGATCAGCTTGGGGCCATGGTAGTAGCAGAAGCAGCAGTAAGTGGCAGATTGGTGTTCAAATTTAGTCTCCTAATGATTTCTTCTTGAAAAGAAAATAAAACTAAAGCCCCAACAAAACCTGTGGAAAGAAATGGATAATTTGATAACTGTTTCATGTTCCTTTCTTAGGACTGTCTTCATCCCCTCCCAAGCAGAATTGATATATTTTCTTTCACAGGGTTACATTTCAGTCAGAAAGCACTTCAGCCCTTATCTTTGGTATCCTCATTCCCCTTGGTGAACAGCAGTGTTTCTCCTTGCTTTCTTTTGCTGTCTTTGCAGTAGCTGCAAAGCCAAGACTTGTTGAGTGAAGACAGTTTCCAGGTCTGGTCTTTGATCAGACCATCTGAGGTAACTCCTCTGCCATGAAATATGGTCAGTGAGCACCAAGAAATTACTTGTGTGGAACCACTTGTGATTTGTTTCCTTTTCTCATTCTAATTTCCTGTGGCTTGGAAGGAATGCTTGAAGAGATGTTAGTGTTTTCCTAATTTGGGTATCAGTTTAAAGGATTTTAAAGCTTGAAGGTGCCAGGATAATCTTTCTGCTCCAGGCCACATAATTTCTCTTCCATTTTTAGCCACTGGATCTTGCATTCATTTTTTTCTCAGATAAAGACACATGATGAATGAAAATCACATCTGTGCTGGAATGGTCTCATTGCAATATTTGAATGGGTTTTTTTTCTTCCAATACCTTATGAAAGGGAGAAGTTGGTACTCTGAAGCTGGATGTGATACCCAGTGATGAATTGCATTGGTGTGGCCATGAATTGGCACACCAATGCAATTACCTTCCTATTTCCAAGGAGTAAAGGATCAACTCTAGATTTTTTTAGACAATTAGCTTTTAGAATTGCTCTTTCATTACTTGGATTGGATAATGCATGTTTTCTATGGACAGCTGTAATAAGGTTTCAGAAGAAAATGGAATGAGACAATGCAATTATCACCCATGATTACTCCTTTTGTTCTCTTAGCTCTTGGGGGGCAGGGCTTCTTGATTAGTGTTTCATAAATTACCTCCTGTTGTAATGGTTTTAATTAATTTTATGAATCAAAGTGGTGAAGATGTCAGCAAAAAATAATTGTATTCCTAAAACGACATATCAAACACAGAGGACAACTAATATGAAATATATTGTGAGAGCCAAAGCTGGTACACCCTGATAGGTAAGGAAATGCACACTTAAAAGTAATAATTATGTACTGAAGGATGCAGATGAACACCAAGTTCACAGCAGGAGAAAAGCAAAATGAAGCACATGTTGGGTTTATTGATGTGTACACATAATGACTTTGCATTTTATACATGGTGCTCTTGGGAGACTCTTCATTGCCTGCAGCGTTTGATTCAAACTTTCAGCAACTGTACTCTCAGACATCAAGAGTTTTACAAATGCTGCCAAAAGGCTGGGAAATGGAAACACTGTGGTCATGGCTGGCCAGTGAGAAAAAGTACCAGATGACACTAAGACTTTTCAAGCTACTGCCAAAACCAGCTACATCAAGAGCAGGATTTTCTAAGCCTGTTCAATGACTCTGAGCCAGCTGGTCACCTCCTCATCTTTGCTTTCAGTAAAATGGGTCCCCAGAGGCAACACACAGCACTTTCAGTTGTCACTAATGTTTTCTCCAGGAAAAATATTTTCATTCTTAAAAAATCCCAATGGACTTTACTTATAATTTACAGAACTATTTTAACATAAAATTTTCATTATTGTTGGTTTCAAAATGATACCCCCTGTGTGGCTTGTTGTCGCTCCTAATAAATATTATTTTCTGGAGACTTACATGTCTCATTTCTCTCCAGATGACTGAAGCTAGCAAGACCTCATAAACAACAGGAAAGTAGACCTGAAGAACATTTAATAATACAAATTAGCTTCTCCAAGAAGCTAATTTGTATTATTAATTAGTGAGGAAAACATATTCACGTTAGAAGCTTGCAAAGATACTGAACAGCTTGGAATGAATTGGCAGCCAACTATGAGGTTGGCTGTGCAATAGAAGAAAATAAACAGAATAGAAAGAAAAACTTATCCAGTTAAAATTATTTGGATTTGTTAATTACTGACAAGGCAAGAGCATTTTAAAAAAAAAGAAAATACATCAAGGCAGCTTTTTCAAATTATGTTAGTCCTTCCAACCCAAACACTGGGAAAAGCGAGGTGGTTGTTTAGTTTGTTTTGATTTTTGATTTAAAGGAAAGAACTTATCCCCAGCATCTCTGCCTTGAAGATGTGTAACATGAAGGAAGGTCAAGAAGGTTGTGATTACCTAGCCTTTTACTCTTTGTTTGTTTGTTTGTTAAGAAGTTAGCAAATTCTGTGTTATACTGAGCTTCTGAGACAGTGCAACTGAAAATACTCTGTCCAGATTAAGTCTGGGTAAAAGTAACACTTTGTGATTAACTTGGAAATAAACAAGGTTTACTTCATTTAGTATGATTCAATACAATGTACTTCAGAATTTCATATAATTAACTACTTTTGAGAAAGAAACCTGTCTTGGTTAAACAAGAATTGAAAAAAAATTTGTAAACCTTAGTACAAATGGAAGAAAACTGTCTTTCTGTGACTTTAATATAACATCTTACCCACTAAGGTACTTCATGTATTAGGAAATCTTCTCTGTCTTTGCCTAAACAAGGAGAAATCTGTTAAGTTCTGGATGATTTGGGGAACTTAAATCTGGGAGAAAACTGGGGCTTGAGAGTGGGAGCTGGGAAAGAGGCATACAGGGATGTGTAGAGAAAGTCTGGCCAAGGGAGAAAGGAGTGCACAGGGGTTGTGCCTCTGTGAGAGGGAAACTGTGTGGTTAAGAATAAGGCAGAAGGAATGCAAATGTATTTTTAGTTGAAATTAGAGCCACCTTTCTAAGTCTATGGCCAAATTTTCCAGGCTCCTCTTACGTGAGGCACCAGCTATCCTGGGGACTTAACCCCATGATGATAAATGAGCCCAGCTAAAAAGCTCAGTCATGTATTGTTGAATTTCAGTGGTGCACATGCAGGAGTTTTCTCTTGGTTTTACTATCTCCAGAAGCCTCACCTAAACTTGCAAAGATAATAGGAAAACAGTATGTTATTTCTAGATTTCCCGAAGTGAGGAGCTGCATGGGAATACTGAGATTTCTGTGGGCTGGGGATGTCAGCTGGGAGCAGGGGAGCTATTTCGAGCATGAAGAAGCTGATAGCTGCACAGTGAGTGGCAAGGAATTTGCAGGGTGGCTGTGGGTGAGAATTCCCATGCATGTGGAGCAGGCAGAATATTGCTAAACTGATTGCAAACAGAATTTTGAACAAGTTACAGTCCTTTCAGAAGAAAGGACATACTAAAATCCCTGGTAAAGTTGGGGGCCTGGGGATTTTTTACCTCTGTGGGATTAGAGGATTTATTGCTCCATAGGGGATGAGGAGAGAGAACCTTGCTGGGCATGGCTCCTTTTCTAACTCAAAAGACTTTTTCAACCTGAATTTGCAGGAGTTGGGCCTATTACCTCTGAGAAAACCTGATTGTTCTCTGGTCTACATGCAGACAGTGCAAACTTTGTTCTCCTTGTACTACACCCAAGTATCCCTCGTTTTAGTCCAAGCTACTGCCTTGACATTAATACTAGATTCCTGCTATCTGCAGAAATAGCAGCTGTGTCCCTGTGGTTCAAAGAGGGACAAGGCAGTTAATGGAACAGTTGATTAAGTTTTACAGGTCTCCCAAAGCCATTGCAGACTATATTCCACTCATACTGCAGGCAGCTTGGGCTAATTAGCAGGAATTTTGGTAGTCTGCTCATCTTTGTATTTTCTAGATCCTGCTAGGTAAGAGTATCCAGGCTATGATAATAACACTTTTTAAAAGCCTCTTTAAATACAGGTTTGGCTGAAGAGCTGAACTTCAGGAATGGCTGTTCTTCTTACCCTTACTGCAGGTTTGCAGCCAGACATTTGCCTCTGTCATGGAATAGTTAATGGCTATAAATGATCTTGAGAAGTATGAGAAGCGAGTAGGAGCACTGATACTGACTGAAAAAACAGGAAGTTGCAAAACTTTAAATTTGTCAGGTTGTGAAGTGAGTAGGATAAGAAGCCATCATTGATAGCCAGGGAAGCAAATGTTCATGAAAGTGGCAGAACAATCAGGTAAAACAGCACCAGAACTGTCTCTTTTCACTTAGCAGTCACTGTTGGAGGGAAAAGCAGGACATGAGATGTCAGACGAGACGAGGTCCCACGAACTTGCCTGAGACAAATGGAGACAGCTTGAGGAGACGTAATCAATTTTGTTGTCTTGGAGTCACCAGCTAATTTATTGCAAGTCGGAAAGGTAGAGTGTGAGGAAGGGCAATTTTGCCAAGATTAGAGAAGTAGAGCACTTGTAAGCAAAGAAAATGAAGCAATTTAAAATCATGGAGAGAACATTAGGACGTGGAAAGGTAGAGGGACAGCGACAGTTTAAGTGCAAAATGGATTACCTTCCCCTAAGCTGTTGAAAAAACCCAGCTCTTACACAACTGCCATCTTTGTAGAAAACTGAATCTCCTGAAAGCTGGGAACAACATCTCCCAGATCACAAATTACTAGAAAATAACTGCTTTATGGGGTTTCAAGAATCCTAACAATCTCTCTCTTGTATACTAACAATCCTCTCATGTATAGATACCAGGATGTCCATGCGAGATACTGGAACCTCCTCTGCTCTTCACAATACAGGAAAACAAAACCCTGTGGTTTTTCTCAGATGAAGTAGAAATTCTGCCTCCTTTTCATGGTGATGCTGCAGCCTAAGACCAGTCATTGATCAAATAAGAGCCACCAAGACTCCTTTCAGGATTTAAGTACACCTTAAAAAAACAAACACTATCACCAACAGAGCTTGTACCAAGGATACACTGCAAAGTGAACATCTTACGATATTTATGTTACAGCTGTCCCTTTCATCAGCTTTTCTCTGAGGAGCACATCTTTACCTCTTTTGCTTGTGACACACAATTTCTTTGTGTTAAGGTCTTGTGGACATCCAAACTTGCCAGTAAGTAACCTGGACATTAAAAGTACATTTTAAAAGGCTAGAGATAAACCGGGAGCATTACATTTAGGTTTCATTTGCCTCACTGCGGCTAAGAATAATGGTAATAAGAGGATACAGGCTCTTAATTGCAGAGGCTTAAAAGTCCTGTGATAGTTCAATAGAGAGGGGCAGTGGCAGAGATGCCAGACTTTGGCTGTTCTCCTTCCTCTCACCAGCTTTTCGTCACTGAAAGGAACATCTTCCTCTCTAGAGTGAGTTGCGTTTCTGCAGCTACTGAGGGTTGTGTTATTTCCAGGGTGTCATCCTTCAGAGCTTAAGGCTGCTGCTCCATGTCCCATGTCCTGCTGCCTGGCCTGTGAGTCTTGTCCCTTCTCCCTGCTTGCCTGGGAGTCACTGCTCCTCAACTGCAGCCTGTGGCTGCAGGAATGAGGTAGGAGTGGGGAGCAGCCATGCCTCCCATGGATTTTTACATGCACAGAAGGATTGGTATTTATTTATTTAGTGCAGATAAACACCTGACAGAAGCATATGGCCAGCAGTGAGCAACAGCCCCCCATGCTTGCTCACATGGGAGCTGGCAGGGCTGCTGGATGCAATAATGCATGGAAGAAAGGAAGGGAGGAAGGGGAAATAAGCTTCTTTCATCAAACTGATTTGCAATCAGTGTGATTCCTACAGAGACAACAAAAACATCCCAGGGTTTTCACCCACACTGCCACCTCCTGAAATCCACTGGAACCAAAAGCTTGCAGTGGAAGTTTAAGAGCTGTTTTGGTGTATGGGAGTCTGAAGAATTCTGGGGAATCATGCCCTCAATGCTCATTAGGTGTGCTGTGCTATTTACTGGCAGGCAATCTCATGAAGTTTGTAGAGAAATTGTGTCTTGGTTGCAGGCCAGACTAAATTTAGAAAAAATTGTGAATGAAACAGACTCCTCCATTTATCAGGAGAACCATCAGAAGTTCAGCTTTAGAGATACATTTCTCCTGATCAGCCTTCACAGCTGAACAGGCATCTGTGGTAGCTCATTCCTTTCTTTTCTTTTCTTTTCTTTTCTTTTTTTTTTTCTTTTTTTTTAATCCCTACAGCCAAACAACTTTAGAAAAGGTATTGTTATTTTGAGGGGTGTTTATTTAACAACTCATTTCATGGTGGAAACCCTTTTATATCAGATACTTCTGAGAGAACAGCCTCTTCCATCAGTCCAGTTCAGCCTCCAGAAAGGCTTTCCCTTCTGATGAAAATTGTATTTTCTGGTTTTGATCTTGATCTGCTGGTGGTCCTTGACTAAAGTCTTTTGAAACCTACCTGGGTTCAAAAGAATGGTTTTTATCAAGACTTTTAAGACAAAGGGGCTTTGTGGACATGAAAAAATCACTTGCCACCTTCTACTCCAATAAAAACCATGAGCCACTGTGTTTTATCTCTAAAACTCAGTACTAAAGAAAATAGGAAGTGAGTTTGGCCTGAAATACTTGATTCTTCTGGGCATGTATGTACTTATTTAGTCAAAGTGTGTTTGCATTTGTTCTCTTCCCTTTCTCCTTACAATCTGTTACTCAATCCACTGGGCTAAAGTGGAATTTTTCATCTGTTGTGAAATGAAAGCCAGCAGTCAAAATGCTGTTTTGGCTCTTTTGGGATGTTTTAAAGCCTCTCACCATCACCCAAAAGGGTAAAATGGATTTTTGATGATCCCTTGTTTCTCCTCTTGAATTTTTACGAATAACAACTACTCTGTCTTCATAAAAAGAAAGAAAAGATGTTTTGTTTTGACACTCTGTAAGACACACTGGAGATGATTCATGAGCTTTTACTTCAGCTTGACTACTTGACCTGTAGTGCCTGTTTTAATTTGAATTCTCTTACCTGCATGGTACAAATCATCCCTTTGTCTTGTGTAAGATCTTAAAAAAGCAGGATATTCCAGTGTAATGAAAATTCATTATTTTCAGTGATGACAAGGCAAATAATACCACCCCTACCTAATTCTTTTCTATTCTTGGTAGGGTTTGCTGAGAGTTACAGCCTTTACTTGAGTAGCTCTGTTCTGGGCAGGAAAAGATGAAAGTGAGAAATTGTCTTGTAAAAACACATGTACCCAAGAGAAAAATTAAGGCAAAGAGGATTTTTAAAGTGTAAACAGATGTGTGAATCATTGCCAGTGGATGTTAAGCTTCATGACTGCTTCAATTTGTATAGTTGCGCTTTCAGGCTGACTTTAGGTGATGTACAATATTTCTAAACCCTGTATTTTCCTCCTATGGATAAGGCTTCATATCAGAGCATAGCTGATCTAAAGTTTAGTAAGGAAAAGTATTTGGCAGTAGTGATACAGCTGCCTTCCCCACTCTTGTTGTAGTAGTAATATTTGAGTTAATATAGTGTCTCTTTTACACTGGTTTCCTACAGGCTGGAGTTAAGATCCCACAGGATCATGGAACTGACAACAGAAGGGCTGGAAACTCTGTGGATACCAAGCAGTTTGCCCAATGCTCTCAACTACAAGTACCCTAAAAACCCTAAAAACTACAAAAAACCATTAATGTGTAATTAAATGTGCTTAATGCTGCAGGAGAGAAAGTAGCTTTTCAAACAGCTTTCCTTATCCAATGCTGAAAAAGCCCTGTAGGCTGCCCAGGGTTTAATAACTGGCCCCTTGAACTCTGTTGTGTTGAATCGTGATATGCTGGACTCTCTACACTGCCCTTTTCTCTACTGCTGAACACCTTGATCTGCAGCCTGAAAAACAAAGAGGTAGAAGCAGCATTGTGAAAGGCAGAAAAGAGAGAACTTTTTTTTTTTTCTTCAGTGAGACAATCAGAATCAGTTTCTATTTTCCCTGACATTTCACAAATTGCAAAATGGAGCCCTGAGATTCTTGCTTCTTGCTCAGAGCTCTCGGGGTGCAAAGGAAAGAGACTCGCATGATGTAGACAGGGATGCTCTCACCACACACATTTTCAGTGTGATTTTTTGTAATTGTTTAAATTTTCTTTTACAAACACCTATGAATAAAACCCCTCATTGTCACCACTGGCAGGAGGCACCCACACCCCCATTTATCCATCAGTGCAAGTCCGAGGGGTGTGTTTGTGGGATGCTGGTGGGGCTGAGCTGCTGGTTTTAACTCAGTGTGTTGGAGACTCTGCCTGCTCTGGGGCTGGGAGATATCTCCTGCTGCCCGGGGCTGATCAAGTGAGTTACACAGCGGTGTGCATTGATAACAGCTGCACGTTGTCCTCTGTGTGCTGAGAGAAGCTCTTTTGTTACAGGAAGAAAAAAAATCCACTTCAGAAACACTGGAGAGGTGGCGAATCCCTGAGCCTGTGAAACCCAGGGCTTTGCTACAGGTTTTAATCAACTCAGTGTTTTTTCAAAAAGAGGTATAAAGCATTTAAAAATTTAGCCTTATTTTCCACTAGGACTCAAGGTCAAGTCTCTGTTAGCTCATACTTCTGGAAATGTCTCAGCCAGAGTTTGCACATACATTCCTCCATCAGAACAGTATTAATCACACTCCTGCCATCTCAGGTGCTGGAGTACCTCTGCATTTCCCAAGCATTTATTTTTCTTTCCCTTCATATTCTCCAAGTCCACACACTATGGTGTCCGCCACGGGAATACCTAGCAAATTTACCACCTTCCTTTCTGAACACTGTGGGTCTAGAACAGGCTGTAAGTTAATACTTGGCAGACCCACACTCCTTGTAAAACAAAACTTTGTTTACTCTTGGTTTTTTTACTCTTACTTTTTCAGTCTAGTGGAAAATCTTAAACGTGACCACTCAGGACTAACAAAGTAGGAGGCAAGCAAAATAGCATTTCTTACCTGAAGAATTTTCGCACTTGACAAATTTTGAAATTTGGGGGCAAAATGCCTACTATATTGGCCCTCAAATTATTTCCACATCAGCAAATCTGTAGTGTTTATTTCCACCATATATATCATATATATATATCTCACTCCTGTTCATATGGGTGAGAGATGAAGGCAATTGCTGAGTTACTGCCTTGTGCTAAGGTGAGCAGATTAAAAGTGAAAAAAAAACCAAACAAAAAGATGTAGGCTGTAAGGAGCCTCCTCCCCTTCTTACCATGTGCTGCAGAGTGATGCCACCTGCATCAGGTCACAGATGTCAGTGCAGATGGTGTGTCACCTTATGTAACCTGGCAGGGGCCATACGGTACTAGGACACCGTGTCTGGGTCAGGTTATACAACTGTGGAGGATGTGTTTGAGCCTGATGGCACAACCCAGCATCTGGGCTGGGGCCTCTGTCACCCTTCGTGCAACGTGAATTACAAGGACTCGGAGAAACTGGGACCTCTTGCAGTTAGTAGATTAAAATCTGTAAGGTCTCCAGTATAAGCAACCTCAAGTAAATAAGGATGAAACCACAGCACAAAGAATGGCAGTCAGAGGTGGTGGCAGCAGCACGTTCAGGACGAGTACAAGGAGGGAGGTGTTCATCCCTGCACTGGGTAAGGAGGCTGTGGAGCTCCCTGCTGCAGACTCCTATGGATGCTGCTGCTTCAAGCTGTGGCCAGGAACACCATTCCCAAGCAGACTCCTTCTGTGTACTATGAACTAAAACATTCCCAGTGTGTACATAAAGTAATTACGCTATTCCCAGTACTGAGTTATTTGGGGAGAGGGGTGTGTATGTGTGTGTGTGCACATTTCTTACTAATGAACGACTTCACGTTTTTCTAGACTTCCAGTAAGTCCGACTAAACTCTATTAGTTTCCCTAATTTCTTGTCATGCTTTACGAAGCCGCTATCTTTATTCCGATTTTAAATGACTTGCAGTGGTCTCTCACACCATAAAATACAACAAGGATTACTGAAGGAATTACGAATACAGTCACCAGAGCCTGTTTTATTCTCGTGCTAAGGGGCTGGAAGTCAGTCTCTGTAAAGAACATCAGGGAAACTGCTGTGAAGGACAGCACTGGACACGGATTCGTGAAGTGGGAACCTCGGGGATCACCCTGGATATTTGGCCAGCCCCACAATCACTTTCCCCCTCTGCCTGCTGCTGTTCCCTTCCCTTTTTATCATCTCATACTCGCTGCTCACTGCCCTTTCGCCCCGCACCGCCCTCCACCCGCGGCCACGCTCCCTCAGCTGCGCTCGCTGCTGGGCCGCCTTCCCCGGCAGCGGGCTCCACCAGCCGCGGCCATTTTCTCTCCTTCTCCCCTTCCCCAGCCCTTCTCGCTCTCCACCACGCTCCGCACCGGAGCCGCGGGCAGGACGGGACGTCCCCTCCGCCCTCACCCTCCCCTCCCGGGGGAGCCCCGAGCCGTGGCTGCCGGCGGGGCCGCGGCCGGGGCGGCGGGCGCTGCCATCTCGCGGCCGCTCGCAGGGAACGGCCGCCATGTCGGCTGCCTGAGGGCGCCGCAGCGGGAGCCCGTGTGGAGCCACCCGTGTGAAGCCGCCCGCGGTTCCGCCGCGATTCAGCGGAAAAGTGTTGCGAAATGGGCAAGGCGTGGAAATTTTCTTACGGAGGGATGCTCCTTGATGTTTAGTCTTTGTATACTTGCAGAGCCACTCAACAAGATTTAGTCCGCGAAACGGAGCGGCCAACAAGCGCCAAGTGATGCGCAGGTGTTAGAAGGACAAATAAATTGTCGGTAGAATTGCCTTGTTTATGTTTAGGGCTGGGCTTGTTTTAATGCTATGAGATGTAGGGGGAGGTTGACAAAGCTCGGGAAGAAGGATGCGCCGCTGAGAGCGGACACAGAGAATGCAGAATTTGCAGGACACATGGACACTTGGCAGAACCCGCGAGATAAGGAAGAAACCAATAAAGCCAGCAATTGTGCTGAAATGAGCTCAAGCTGGATAAAAGGTAATCCTGGTAGGGGCAGATCGTGACCACTGACCCGGGGACCACTCGCCCTAAAGATGGGAAAGACTGAGCATATGGAGTAATTACCACTGGAAGCGAGAGAATCATTAACCAAGAGAAAACAGAATGCTAATTAATGAGAGAACTATGTAACTTGCAGGCCAGTGAACACTGATTCCTTTGTTTGCTAATATGCATAAATACTGAAAAGTTTTGATAGTCTGGGTGCTTGATTTGTGGAAGAGCTGGGAGCAGCCAGGCTTGTATAGCCCTGAAATAAACACCAATGTTTCTCTCATTGGTGTGCTGCACACCGGGTAGTGAATTTGATTTCTATGGACAACAAAGGGGTTTGTGAAATAGTGAGCAGCCCTGGGGCTTTTGCCCCTCAAAAATAAAAGGAGAACAAAGGGAAAGTTAGTCTGTCTTGAGTCCTTTGTTGGCACCCAAGAGTGAGGAGGCAGAGCTGGATGAGATGTCACTTTGGATTACTCTGGGTGACTTTTTTTGTCTCACAGAAATCCATGTTGACGCATTCCAGAATCCCCCTCAGTTTTTCCTGCACCTGAAGGCAATTACCAGATCAGTATTTCTGCACTGAAGGCATCACAGCTAGGTGATCTTGCAGTGCAGGTGCTCCATTTTATTGGGGATCTCACCTGTACTTTATGTATCTTTTAAGGCGTAGCCAGCACACCTGTATTGTATCTTCCAGCCCAGGCATTTGTAGGGCATTATCTTTATGTTAACAAGGAAATGGTGAACAGGAGCACAAGAGCTTGGGCAAGTGCCAGAGCTTCAGGAAGAAATTCTGCCCTGTGAACGTGGGGACCACACTGGAACAGGTTGCCCAAGGAAGCTGGGCTGATACTCCATCCCTGGAGGTGCTCAAGGCAGGTTGCATGCTCTCTCCTTCAAGATTTTAACGTGAATTGTTCAGATGTTTATTGATTTAGAACTACATTATTTTGTCAGCCACTAGGAAAACAGAAGTTGTAAAGCCTTAGAAAACTCAAATAACTTACCTCCTCTTAAATCTCAAATATATGTAAACTTAAATGCATATTTACTTAAGACTACAATTCACGCAGTAAAAATTGGCTTCCCAGTTTGAAATGAGCACCTGCTCTGTGATGTTAACATATGTTTCTCTGGAAGATATCAATGGGAAAGAAAAGCCTGGAAAACAGCCACTGAGAGTTGTGCCTGATGGCTTTTGAAGCTGTTTTGCGACCTGTAGAGATCAGACTTTAATCAATAAATCTGTCTCTATTTTCACTGTAAGATGAAAAAAGTTTGCAGTGCCAAAGCTGAAAGGCACATTTTTTTCCCCACTATTCAACATTTTTTTTTTCTCCTCATGTTCACTGGTGACAGAAAAGGAGCTTTGTAGAGATGCAGTACACTTCATAAATTAGTTCCTGTCTGAGATATATTATTGACTCCTGGACAGCAAACAGGGAATGCTGGAGAAAACGCTTAATACACATCAGCTTGGCAGCAAGAAAAGAGTAAACACGCTTGCTGAATTGTTTTGTTTCAGTCTGTGGGGGGAAATGAGCTACAAGAACTTGGTAGCAGTTAGGATCTGACTGGTAAGCACTGATGAGAGAGTGTGCTGTTGGCCAGACTGCCAAGGAAATCAGGGAAAAAAAAATAATCTCATGCAGTGTATATTGCTTTTGGGATTTAAGTACAGTGTTGAGGCCATACATATGGCAAAGTAGCCTTCTTCTTGGGGATACACTGTGCTGCTGCAAACACTGGCTTTCTGAGAATTGCTCAGGCTTAAGGGTCAGCCCCTTGATCCTCCCTGACTTGGGAAAGAAGCTAAAAGATTTTAAAAAATAAAAATCCTAAAAAAATAAAGAAACAAAAACTCTGGAAACTGCTCCTGGGAAAAAAGGACATACATGGCTGTGGTCAGCATGATGTGGCAGAAAGGCAAAGTTTTCTGCTACTGAGGCTGTGAAAATTGTAAATCTGGGAAAAATGTGGCTGCTTGTTTTGTCAGAGATCACCATCAGGATGCAGATGTTCCTTAACCAGAGGCAGCAAAACTGATTGTTCTACTTTCAAGGTTGTTGCTGTAGAAGCTAAGTAAAGGGATTTAGGGATGAAATTAATTCAGTGATTGTTCTGTCCAGGGCAGAATCATGAAAAGGAAAGAATCCCTGATTTAGAGGCTCTGGAAATGGGGAATGGGAAGAGTTAGGGGAAGTTTATGGTTTTTCTTTGTTTTTCTTGTCACTCTTTTAAACCAAATGTCTGATTGTACAAAAAAAGTGTATAGCCAACACAGCTCCAGAGCAAAGAGAAGCCTGAGTTTTGTGAATTGAAGGAAAAGCAGGGAAGACCCTTGTGCCAAACAGAGTCACCTGTTCAAGCCTGGTATTTAGAGGCTGGTTTATGTGGGAAAATATATACCTGCCTTTGGTGGACTATGGTCTTGTGAGGATCCCACACTACAGTTTTAAAACACTCCTTTGAATGAACAGGCAGTGGACAGAGACTATAAGAAACTGGACAAGTCTCAGGAGTGGAATTTGGTCTCCAGTCTTTGGCCATTTTAGTGGAACCTGTCCAGCTCTGCTGTAGAAGCTGCGGACTTTGTACAGGTTCCATGCCATGTTTGAGACCAGATTCTTGGACATCCAAGGAGACCTCCTATCACATGACAACTGTGTTCAGGAAATTGTTTAGATGACCTTTACTTTTTAATGAACTGCCCTTTACCTTAGTGAAAAATAACAGCTGGTTGTTTTGTAATGAGAAGAAAAGGCTCTTGCTCTGTTCTGAGATCTGCAAACTGGAATCATAATTCCCAATCTCTGCTTTCCTCCCACTTCCTCCTGTTGGGAAATGTTAATGGATATCTTAATTCTGGAAACTTGGTTTGTCATTTGTGTTAATATAAGCAGGACAAACTGTCCTTAACTTTAACATTAATTTTGTAAGTCACCATGATAGAAATGGTAAGTGCTCTGCCCTGAGTCTGTTACCATAGGAAAACAAAATGCTGCCTATTGCTGTGCAGCTGTATTGCATTCACCCTCTCTGAGTCATGGATGTGGTTAATCTGCTTTCTGTGATTTGCTGGTTGTTTGTAAGGAGTGAGTGCCTCTTAGGAGACTTATTAATGTTTCCTTCCTTCTATTTTATTCTCTGATTAGGAGAGTAAAAAAATGCTTGCCACGTAAACCTACACTCCCCATTCTACATTGCATCTCTTCTCACTGCAGCTAATTTACAGACTGACAAGTGCTAGTGTGCTGTGGTCTTTCATCTCCATATGTTTAAAATGGCCTTTAGGTAGGATAAGATTTTCTGCAAAATTCCAGGCTCTGAAGCATTTCTTCATCCCTGGTATTCTTCTGTTCTTGTTCTTACAGTAGCTGTTGTCAATCTGCTTTGCTCTGTGATCTGGGGTGGAGAGGGGTCTGTAGCTGCAGATTGCAGTTACCAGAAGGGATGTTTTATTTTGCTGACTAAAAGAAAGCCTCTCATTTCCTGAAACCAGGTGGTGTGTTCACCTTTGCTTCTTTTCCTTGCTTGCTTGTTTGCAAACTGTTCCAATGAGCTGATGCACTGTTACCATGTGCTGGGTTTTGCCCCAGGAAGATAAGCGTGGCAAACTTTTAATAGGCTACAAATAATTTTAAAGAAACAGTTTTACTGATAGCAAAGCAACAGTGCTCTGTGTTTAAACACAAGAATTGATCAGCAACTTGCCCAATACAAGCAAAGTGTATTATCTTGTTTTTATTCTTCTCCAAAGAGGGATCTTTTTGGAATTTATTACTGACAAATGCTTAGGAGATTAACCTGTTTTCTTAATGGTAATTTACATTAATTTAAATTAATGGTAATTTATAGTGATATTATAATCTGCTCTGTGTAATGCTCCCTTCCCCAGAGGAAATGAAAACAGGTCTAGCATGAAGGAACCCTGTTGCTGTGGGTTTGCCCTCACTGATATTGACACCCATCAGTGGATGTGTTTTTGATTCCCCTGTGCAGGAGAGGGCAGCTCTCCATGTGCATGGGCTAGACTGTTTCTGGGAATACACCATAGGATAGAGGAGTAGTGCTTAGATTTGCAGTGTGCTTAGGCAAGGCCTCCCAATGTATATTTGTGACATTAAATGGGTGCAGGTGGTGGAATATGTCAATGCATGCAGGCCTTTCTCTTTTAATTTTTTTTGTGTTTGTTTGACTAAAGCTGATTTTAGCAGGGGTGGTCAAAGGAACATTCAGCATGTTCTGGGAATCCTCCACAGAGCAGTCTTTTCAGCAGCACAGCTTAGTGGTGAAGTTGCTGCTACAGGCAGGAGTAATGAAGCAGCAGGGTGCTGATAGCTCAGTGGAAACAGCCTCTAATTTTCCTGTGTCTCTGTTAAAGACTCCCCTCTCCTGGAGGGAGGGACAGCCATGTGCAGCTTGGCCAGGGACATGCCAGCCCACCTGCAAAGCCAGATCTCTGGAGCAGCACTTCTGAGTGCTCCCTTTCCCAGCTGGAAAATAAATCCACAAAGCAGTTTTTACTTATTTATTTTTAATGGACTCCTTTGAGTTCCTTGAGGTCAGCACACAAAATCATCACATTTCTACATTAGTATGACATGATGTAACCACAGGTCCCCTACAGAGCTCTTGGTGGATAAACCTCAGCACTAGAACATCCTCTCTCTCCCCATTCCATGTCTCCTGCTTAGTGGGGGTAACAGCCAGTGGTTTCAGCTAAGGATTGCATTGACATCCAAAACACGGCTTTCTCCACAGTATCTGGAAACAATGGGGACTAGATTTAGCAGGGAAGACAGGACATAAAGGTTACTCTTTTATAGCTGAGGAAAATGGTTGGAAATGAGTTAACTCTGATGGATGTGCAGGTAGCCAGACGTGCAGAAATGTGGTAACATATTTATCAGCCTGCAGTGTAGTTTGCTTTTTGTTTCATTTGCTGCTATTCTTGGGCCTGTGCTTGGGTGGGGAAAGAAGAGGATCCAAAGGCTCTTGGGTTTTTTCTTACATGTAATTTAATCAGTGGGGTAATACTTTGATATATGTAGGCTGGGTGACACCAGGCTGGCTCAGGAACTTGTATTTATCTCCACCTGGAATAAATTCTCATTATTGTTTTGTTTTCCTTTTCCCACTGATATGATAGTGCAAATTAATGATGGGACCTGTTACAGGTTTTATTAACTGCAGCTCATGTTTACCATGTCTGGGAATTCACCAGAAGCACTCTCTGACTTACCCCTGGGCCAGGCTGCAAATGGTCTTCCCTAAGTTTGCTGAACAGGGAGGGATTAAACTGTTAAACAGCTGAATGAGGTGGATAGTAGGGTTGAGAACCTGTGATCTTAGGCCACTCAATTCAATCTAAACTGTGGCAATTAGCTGTCCATTGGTAACCTCCACCTGGAAATCACCTATACCTGAGAATTATTTCTTGGCCCAGGTGAAGTTAGTTGGAAATCTCAGGGAGGTTCTGAGGAGGCAGATGCTGACATGACAGGATTATTGTTTCAGGGAGTGTGGGAGCTCATAGTCTCAGCAGATGCGGTGCTGGGCTTGGTTTTATTCCTGGGTTTGTCTTACTTAGGAAGAAGCCTCCTACTAGGAGACCCAAATTACTCCTCCAGCTGTTAGCTAGGGCTGGGGTATTTCTATTTCCTAAACTTTCACTCTCAAATCTCTGATCTTTAGATAAAGAAAAATAAATGTATGCTATCACTTTTAATAACGACTGAACTTGCTGATGGCTTGAAAAGGATGAATTTGACCATGCCAGCTGAGAAGATGTGTCCCCAATATTGTCCAGTTTTAAGCCCCTAAGACATCTCACCATCATTTCTAGCTGTCATGTGCAAGTTACTGCTTAAGCAACATTTTGTTAATAAAATGTTTTGCAATTCAACCTTCTGTTGAGCAGGTAGGGCAGGCTAAATGAAATAGAGATAAAATGAGGGTTGGTAGAAGGATACTGGATCTTAGACACGCACATACCTTGTAAATTCAGGGTAAATTAAATAGCTGAAAAGCTTAGTAAAAGAAAGGGGGGGGGATTGTATTTTCTGGTATTGGGGCATATCAAAACAGGAGTTCATTTTTAGTTTGGGCTTGTGCTGTGATACTCCTCTGTTCAGAAGGAAGTGTGTGTGTGCTGACAAAATGCTGGCAGCTGACGGAGCCAGAACTGATGTTAATGGTTGGGAAGGCAGGGCAATGTAGCCAGTTAACAAAAGAGCTTGATCTGCGCAGGAGATGATTTTGAGCAGATACACACATATATAGAAAGCAAGATTAATTTAGAGACCTTTGTCATTAAAGCAGATTTTTGTATGGTTTTGTGTGGGATTTAAGGGGGATTAAATGTTTGACATCACTTTGCCTGCACAGGCTATGTTGAAGAGGTTACTGAGCGGGTGATGGAGAATTTAAAAACGCGCCTTGGCTGAAAGAGAGGCAGCAATGGATCAGAGGAAAGCAGCCTGGCCAAGCAAACTGCCCTACCCGCCACAGTGCTGAAAACAAGGTGCTTCTGGTTGGACAGCAGGTGCTGCAGGGATGTGGAGCTGAGGGAATATTTATGATTTGCCAAAATACGAGGGGAACTCGGCGAGGACATCAGAACTGGGATGCCCCTGTCTTGTCTCTTCAGGGGTGCCTTGCTTCACGTGCATCTTTTGTCTGCTATGCTGTTTCTAAACGGTAAAAACACTAAAAATAAGAAGTCAGCGAGGTGGATTGGGTGATCCAGGTGCATTTCCCTTTTGGAAGAGATGGTCCTGGTCATGAAACTTCTGTTCCTCACCTGCCTATGGCCAACAGCAGTGCTACACAGTTCTCACAGTCAGCATCACCGTCTTCATCGTCGGCAGCAAATGTCATTCTCAAGAAAACATAACAGGTAAGAAATAGGCTTTATCTGTCTCTGTTCATCTGGTAAACATCATGCTGTCAGCCACCTTTCAACACACCCTTTTGGTTCAGTGTCCTGTTTTCCCAGTTTCTGGATTTGTAGAATGCAGAAGTATTGATAGGATGCTCCCAAACAAGAAATGGTGAAGTATGCATTAATTTTTCATAACCAGACCTTTCATATAATGATTTTATGCATGTCTGATAAATATGCAGTTATGTACCCACCCACACTCACACACAGCTCTTTTACCTGGTGTGATACAAGGCTACCAGACTATTGCTGTGGTGTTCCAAGTATTGTTCCCCTCTAACTCCCGTCACAAGAAGCAGAAATGCCTTCCCAAGTCCTATGCCAATGTTGCAAAGTGACTTCCATTACCTGAACAGCAGAGTAGATACACTGTAAAGCTACAGAAGACTTTTTTATGGCCTTAAATGGGGTGAATGACACCTTATTTGTAGTGATGACAGAGTGTGTTCCCTTTGTGGACTATATTTAATGCTTTTAGACATTGAAGATTGTCTCTGTTCTTGGCCTTTCAATGGAGTAGCTGGTTGAAAATGAATAATGATAGAGAGGTTTTTACCTGTAAATTTCTGGGCAAAGTGTTGGTGCTTTCCCCCAGGAAGGCAGCTCACATCTGCCATGTGAGGTGTCTCAACCTGTTTCCAGATTAATCTAATACTATGTGAACAGACCAATGGCTGCCAGTGATAATCCAAGAAAATTTCCTCTTTCTTGGGAATAACTAGCTCCAAGAAAATCCAAGAAAATTTCCTCTTTCTTGGGAATAGCTAGCTCCATTTAAGGAAGGAGAAGGGATACAACTGTTAGATTTTAAAATGTGCTTGACCTCCTACTAAAATGAGCAGGGGAGATCATAGTTTATTTGTACAGTATCACATTTTGAAAAAAAACTAACACAACTGGACTCCTCTGATGTGTTTAAGCTGTTTTTTTCCCCTCAAGTTGCATGCTTTACAGCAGGTGCACAGCTGTTAACCTCCTGTATCACTTCTTATGCAATCATCCAGCAGTGAAATGCCTCTGGAACCCTTCATGTCTCGATAAAATCCTGTTTAGCAATGCAAGGTAACAGATGACACAACACAGGTGCTCAGAGGTGCTGTGCTCAGGACTTCTGGCTTTCTGTTCAAAGGTATGGGTCCAAGTTTGGTGCAAGCCAAAAGCTCCTGAAAAGAATGGCCATTCAGCAGGCTGTTCCAAACAGTCCGAGTGCTGGTGCACAAATATTTGTAATAACAAAGGACAGTAAACAGAACTAGCCCCAGTATCAACACAGGATTTCATCTGGTGCTTTGCCAGTCTCAGGAAGCAGTTAAGACAGAATAAAATACCTAGTTCGTGGTGGTGGCAAGGAAGGTCTATTTTAAGCTCAGCTGGCACACTTTTGTCTGTTGTAAGAGGGGAGCATATGCTGCTGTTGTTTGCATTTATCCTGTTCTGCCTTAGCTGAGAGCAGTTGCTCCATCATTGACATAAAAACCACAGTGCAGGAGGGAAACCTGGTGGTAGGAGACAGGAATCACATTTTGATCCTGATAAACATCCTCTTGCAACACAGTGACCTCTCCATCCTCACAGATCTTTACTGGTACATGCAAATGGATCCATGTGACAGTCCTCTGAGACAGGCACAACAAGTGTGTTATCAGAAAGGAAGAGTAGGAACAAGGAGGAATCCATCTGCTGCTGCCTGGTGTGACAGTTTTCTTTACACAAGCTTTGGCATCCCCCATCCTCATTTCCAAGGTCCTGGTGATTTTGAACTGGGAAGAAGACTGCAAAATCTGAGCCACAGAGGATCCCAAAGCTTAACAGCAGCAAATCAGCTTTTCTCTGCAAAGGATCCAGATGTGTTTAATTTATCTTTGTTTCATTCTCTGCCTTTGTTCTAAAGGCTGCATTATCCTCCAGTACATTGCACCAGGGGCTGACTTTCCACCAGCATCTTTTTCTTTCTGGGGGACAATCTTTCAGCCAGCACTAGGGTTCTTAGGGATGCAGCTGACAGATGGCCTTGGTTAAATGGGTGGCCTTTTAAAAAGAATCCCATGTGAAAATGTTACTTAACCTACAAGTTCCACTGTTTTAATAGAGTAACCCAATTCTCCCTCCAAAGCTGTTTGTCTGCATTCTCCTGTAAAGAAGATTTTAAAGCATTAACCAAAAGTACATGAGAAAGCGATTATTTTCGTGGTCCATTTCCTACAGCAAAGGAAAAAACATTTGATTGTCAAAATATTAGGGTTTTTTGACAGTACATATTGCTGATGTTACTGAACAATTAGAAATGCATTTTCATGTGTATGAGAGAGAACTGTGCAATTTTGATTATTTAATTTATCTAGGCTTCAAGGCTGATGGATGTATTAAAACATTTAAGAGGTCACACTGCTGGATTACTTCACAGACTCCCCTTGGAATAAGATTTCTGTAACTTCTACCTTTTGGATACCTTTGATTTAGTAGTAGCCAGAGTATCTTGGGGACAGAACACTGGAAAGAAACTTACAGCCATGACATCCAGGGTATTCTTTTCATAAAAGGCACCTTAATAGTATTGTTCTCATAAACTTACCTAGTTTCATTCTGAATATGAAAGGATGGTAGGGGAAAAAAACCCTTTCTCTGGTGGCCTACAAGAACTTTTACCATATCATGAGCAGGGCTCTAAAACAGAAGAGCCAAGCAGGATCTTTCCAGGGATCCCTGTACTATACTGAGTTTATAACAAGGGCTTGCAAGCACAACCTTGGATGAATAAGGACAGGGCAAATAAGATATTTTCCCCCAATATTCGTAGCTGTACCAAGGCACCAGGTTTTCTCCAGCAATATCCTGTATTGGATGTAATTTCTTCAGATTTGGTGATCATCAGTAGATTTCTTTTCCATGAACTTGTCTGATTCCTCCTTGAACCAGCATAAACTTTTGATAGCCTGGTAAGTTAAAGACAACCAGATGGGACACGAACCACATCAATCCCACTCATGCCATTGGTTTCTGGAGCTACACTGATGGCATTAAGTGATTAAATGCTTTAACCAAAAATTATCTAAGTACCCTTGAGCAGACCTTTGACTTTTCATTCGCTAATGGTTTTCAAGGCTAGGTAGGGACAGCTAAATTTGTCTTTAAAAGCCTGACACATCTTTGTCCATTGTTAATTAATTCTGAATTTGGTTTTGTAGGCAGTGATTAACTGCTCTTTGAGATCTCTGGCAAATACCAAGGTCCATGCAATAGTACTGGGTAGGGAAGTGTCAAAACAGCATTCCTCACTCTTTTTTTCAGCCAAAAAGTTAGTGCTCCCATTAATTTAATGTAGAAGTACCAGCAAGAGTGAATTCCCTATGTGATCTGAAACACTTCAGGTGCTTTTTATGACCTCTTTTGGAATGTAATTATACATTGGCATTTAATTTACATAATGTAAACACTTGCCTGAAGTACAGCTGTTCTAGAGGAGGCCTTGGTCTCTCAAGACAGCGTAGGGCTTTCCAGCCTCCTACAACCAGACCTTTAGGATGTTTGGTCTCCTGGCCTAACAAAATACTAGGGCTATGTTGAGTTATCAGACTTAAGGAATTACAAGTGTGCATGCTAAGAACACTGAGGATACATACAAGTTATATAAAAGGTATATAAAAGAAAAGGCAAAAAATTATCATGGCATCATTTTTTTCCTTTCAGAGACTAACAAGACTCCACTTTGTCTACTTTCTGTATTACCCACAGTACCAGCTGACCCACAAGCTATTACACAGATGATAACTATAATTACAGCTATTATGTTTCTTTTATCCAGGCCCAGTTTGTTAACCATGAGGTGAGGGTATGGAAGATGTGGTCAAATTTCAAGGTGTCATTTCTGGAAGCTACTTCATGTAGAATTTGAGTCCCCTTCCAAGTGTCATCCACATCCTTCTTAACTTTCCCACATTGGTTGACGTTTGAACAACAAGTGGCATTGACAATAGCACACACACCTCTCTGTGTGCCAAGTGTGAAATTGAGAGCATCCTGCATGGGAAAAAACTGTCATCTTCCCCCTGTAAGGCTGAAGTTGCATTTGCAGTATGCTGCTCAGTATGTTCAGTGACAGCTGAGATGTTTGCAATTGCTCTCTCCAGTTCAACAACCCCGTAAGAGGGAAGGAGAGTTCTGACTATATTATGGGAAAGTGTGGGATGCTCAGTGAGGGGATTAAGAGATCTTTTCTTCCTCCCATTTGGTTTTTCAGGATGATCAGTTATTGTTACATTTGGGACCACAGCCCCAAGGGCACATCTTTTTTCATGGGCAGGACTTTCCAGGCCTTACCATCTCATATCCAATACAAACCTGTCTCAAATGGTAGAGCCCGTCTCCATCCTGTCAATTTCATCTTTGCCACAAATTTTGGGCTGATTATTTCTCTGAAATTGGTTTTATGGCAATGTGAAGGAGGAATGGCCTTTCCTGTGGCATTTACAGTCACAGAGGGAACTGTAAAGTTCCCACATTCTATCAGGCTGCTCAGGGGTGTAGGGGACAGAAGGGTTCTATTCATTGGTTCCCACCTTTCAGTACATTTCTCTTCCATTAAAATGCCAATCAGTGGCCAGTGACCATCCCCATCTAGAGGTGGTAACTGGGTACAGATCCAGCAATTGTTCTTATTAAGAACAGACACATTTTGGACTGTAGTCCTATGCAAATCATGGGGCCAACCCTGAATCATGGTTACCAGCAGGGCAGACAGCAGACTCTCAGCAAGGCTGTAGGCAAGGCTTGAACCCACGTCATGCACGTCTCTTGACAAATCTTACAAATCTGGGGTTTGAGGGTTCCATTCCTATGTTCAACTTTGCCACTTGCCTGTGGCTTGTGTGGTGTGTGCAGGTCCCAGGTAAGTCCCAGAATCCTGCTAACTTCCCCAGCTACCATCGCAACAAAATGTGGTCTTTTATCTGATGACATTCCCAAAGGAACCCCAAACTTTGGAATTATATGATTGAAAAAATCTTTCAGTACCTCCCTTCTGTGTTGGTGCAATGGGTAAGCTTCAGGCCATCCACTGAAGGTATCAACCAGTACCAGTATATATTTGCATCCCTCCTTGTGTGGCATCTCAGCAAAATTTATTTGCCAGTAATTTCCCAGGAGATCTCCTGTCTTCATTACTCCAACACAACTCTCTTGCTCATGTCAGAGTTGTTTTTACAACAGGTTTCTCACTTGCTTGTTATAGATTGTACAGTGTCAATCGTTCTTCTCCCTGTTACTACTTTCTTCAGATGTTTTAAAACATTTTCTTTTCCCCAGTGGGTACTCTCATGCTCTCACTGGGCTATTTCTCAAAGGAGCAAGGGTGAAACTCCAACCTGTCCTGCTGGGGTAACAGCCCACCCACCTTCTTTGATCTCAGCCTTAAGAAAATTAATTTGTGATCCCTCTGATCACAATCTGGGCTAAACTCCAACAAATCTATTTCTTTCTGTGGTACCACTGCATGAATGCCCTTTTCTGCAACTCCTCTTGCTGCTTTGTCAGCAAAGCAATTTCCCAGTTCAGGGGCTGTTTTCCCTTTTTGATGACCTCTGCAGTGCATGATAGCTACTTCTGTAGGCTTCCAAATATTTTGCAGGAGTGCAAGGATGTGTTCAGCATGCTTAAGCTCATTACTTTGAGCAGTTAGCAGGCCATGTTCCTTCCAAATAGCTTTGTGGTTTAAAATCCCATAAGATCTCTTCCCAGTGGCTAATTAAGAAGAAAATTCCTACCATGGTAGCTTATGTTTTTCCCTTCTTGTCCAGGGAAAGTCTTCCTCAGTCACAGACTTGCTTCTGGTGAGAAGCTGTAATAGGTGAATCAGTTCCAGGCTGCTTCTTCCAGTGCAATCCTTGGAGCATCAAACAGGCATTTTCCTTGGCACATCAGATGACAAATAACCTCATGCTTCCAAACTGTATTAGCTGTGCCATGGCATTCTGAACATAATTCATCATCTTTTCCTCTCCTGGATCCCAAGCAGCAGAATTTCCTCATGTAGAACATTGCAGCTGTTCAGTGCTGCTGCCCATTCTACCCTGATGCAGGCTTGCTCTGTAGTGATTTTAATTCTCCAAAGTGTGGGCTTTCATTTCACCAGCCACGTGATTTTCATACTTAGAAAACTAAAGCCTAAAGTATTTGAAATGCCTCATGGACCTTCTGATTGCCCTGGTAATTTGATTCAGAAAGCACTGCCAGAGACATTCAAGAATACTAAGGTAACTGAATTGGTTCAAGCCCAACAATTCCGAGTGGCCCAGCAGCCACCTCATCATTCCTGTAACATGAAAGTAATTTCTTGGCCTGCTTTATTAAGAAACAAAAGGAGGGGGGAAGAAGAAAAATAAGTAAATAGAGGCATACACCTTATCCTAAGGTATTCCATACCTTGCTTTAAGCAGTGTTTGACTACAAGGCCAATCTTCAGAAGACATTTCTATCATTCAGTCAAAAGTAATAATTAGAGTAGCTTGCAGCAAAGTCCCAGAGAATCACAGAAGGCATGAAAGAAATTGTGTCTAGGGATAGTCCCTTGCCTGTGGCAGAGCAGCTGTATCCAAGTCATTCCTACAAATAAATGTCTGACCTATTCTAAAACAGCCTGAGTGAAAGGAGTCTCAAAACCTGCCCAAGCAATACGTTCCCATGTTTCACTGTCACCATGAGAACACTTCTGTGAGAAAGGTGTTCCTAATGTGTACAATAGAACATAAAATCATGAGATCATCTCATTCTAACCCCCCTGCCATGGGCAGGGACACTTGCCACTACACCAGGTTTCTCCAAACCTCATCCAACCTGGCCTTGAACACTTCCAGGGATGGGGCATCCACAGCTTCTCTGGGCAACCTGTGCCAGGGCCTCACCACCCTCACAGGAAAGAATTCCTTCCTGGTATCCAATATAAACCTACTCTCCACTTAAAGCCAGTCCCCCTGCAAGGCTCTAGGTCCAGGATCATCCTTTCTCAGTCCTTCTAAAGATTCATTGACTCATTTGAGCTCCTAGGAAAAAAACCCACACCTATAATAAAAGGAATGATTGTCTCTGTAGTATGGATAATGTATGAAGTGGCTAAACCATGGATATGTGGTGTTATTTCCAAGTTTGATTTGCAAGTGTTTATGTGACTAATAACTTCAAACAGCTGTAGTCTCTTGTATAATGATAGCTACAATCTCTGATGAGAACAGAAGAGGATGTTGTAGTTCTTCTTGGGACTTTTTATAAATAATTGATGTTCTTCAAGCACCTGGGCACCCTCATACCTCATTTCCCAACCTTTCCCAATATATCTTTCTCCAGCTTTATTAGCACAGTTGTTACCCTTAACAATCCAGATTCAGCTGCCCAGTATTTCCAGGTCCCTACTTCATTTGACTAGCACTGTGAATGTCAGGGCAGAAGAAATAAATTAAGTTTCTCACCTTTTTTTTTTTTTTAACCATAGCAAACGAGAAATTAAAATGAGGAAACTTGACAGCACAAAGGTCCGACCACTGAAGACTGAGCAGCTTCTTCACATAGAGGACCACGACTTTGCCCTGAGACCTGGATTTGGAGGTAAGCAGCACATGCCTGCACCATGCTGGTTGAGAGTTTGTCCTCCCTCTTTTACTTGAACTTTGTAACTTCAAATGGAATGGCAGATGTGATGGCAGCACACCCCAGTTGTTTTGCTTCAGGAGATAAAGAAGGAAATAAAGAAGGAAGAAATGCAGAAATGGTCGGACAAGGGGCTTCTCTGTGATTGGTGTATCAATAGGAGAAACTGTTCAAATTGTCTGCTTTACAGAACTAAGTAAAAAATAGTATTAGAATAAGGTTCTTTGAGAACAGTGATGAAGGTATCCCTGTAAACTGCACAGTCTAGTAGCAATTAGCAAATTACTTAGTCATCAGATTTGCTTTAAGAGATTGAAATGATCCATCAGTTCCTAAATCTGTTTGCTGTGTACAAAATTAAAAAAAAAAACCCAAACAACTACCCACAGGCAGGTTCAGGTTATTATCATGTTGTTGCTGTCTTGTCGAGCACTATGATGATTATTTGTTCATTTAACTAAATTGCATCTGGATCAAGGGAGCATTCAATGGGATGTTCACAGTTTGGATTCAATTTTGACTCTCCTTCCTGGAAGGGAAAAAGAGAAAGATGGCCCACTAATAATAAGCTTTGTCTGAGCCCTTGCTTCACCAGTTCCCTTTTCATGATTAATGAAAATAGACTGCACTGCTCTGGATTATGAAGCCAAAATAAAACATATGAGGACCATAATCAGTTGTGTAGACAAACACAGATTTGGGAGGCAAGCTGAGGTCTGGGGAGCTGCTCTCATTGACACCAGCTGCTGGGATCTGGAGCCTGCTGATCATGCCAAGAGGGAGAATGGGTAAGGAAAGCATCTTTGGATGCCCTGGGAGAATGGGAAAGGGTTTCTTGTTACCATAGAAATCATGTCTTGTCAGACAGCAAAAACCTTGCCTGATTTTGAATAGTTGAGATACACTCTGTTTCTTGGCAACAGAAATTCAGATTACCTCTTGCCTAATACCTGTCTTGTCTAATATCTGTTACTGTGGACACCTTCTTGTTACCTTGCAAGGAATTTAAAATTTTGAGAGTGTCACCTCAGAAAGGAGGTAGCACTTCCATGAAAGCAGACAGCACTTTGGGATGTCCTTTATCACTGGATCATCCCAGAAAACAGTACTGGTGATGTACATAAAATCAGCTTTGAGAACATACCCTGTGATCTGGCAGTTGTCATTTTCCACGGGCACTGAGGATTTTTTACACCCAGGCTTTTTCTCCTTGTCCTTTTTTATTTTATTTTATTTTATTTCTTGTAGATGACTCCTCACAGAGCCCATTCAGTTCCTCTTGAAGCCAGCTGCAGTTTTTCCACTGCCTTCACTGCACAGGCCTCTCACTCATCACATTGCCCTGGGTGTGATTTCAGCTGCACTCCTGTCTTTCAGAAATAACTTGCAGCTGGAAACTGCCTCAGCTCTGCTTCTCCTGTCACCCACGTGCCACAGTGGCAACGGGAAGCACCTTTTTCTTTGCACACTTCCAGATTTTCAGAACTCTCTTCATATGTGGAATGTGAATCTGTCTTAGACTAAAACAGATCCATTGGCATTTTTACAGCACAGAGTGAAAAAAGCCACAGTGAAAATGAGTGTCAATCCCAAATTTATACTCCAGAGTTACCTCTGATTGAGTGTTGCAGTAGTAGGGAATGGTTTGGCATTCATAAGGCAGGAGCAGAGATTTAACACACAGTTGTGACCTCATCAGTGGACAAATTTCTCTACTGAAACATGAATCTGACTAACCATCCTCAGGATTATTTTATGACAGCAGACATGGGGAGTGGGTTTCTCTGAAGAACTGATGATTAAGTGTGCAGCAGAAGGAAACTTACCTAGAGGAGATAGAGAAATTAGAGGTGTCATTGCCACAGCAGTTACAGCATAACCCTGAGCTGCATCAACACTCACAGCACTGTGGCTTTGTGCAGTTAACACAGGTGAAATTTTGGGTTTGTTTTCATCAAATTTAATGAAGCAGCTCTGTACTGTGACTCATGAAGGGCATGTATCTGTCACATGCCACATCACATGATTTCTTCAGCTCAGCACAACGCATCAGTTTGCAACAACAAAAAACAGATCAGAAAAACTGGATGAAAAACAAGTATTTATTCTTTCTCTGTAGTAGAGGGACAAGTTTTTTTCCCCCTCTCCTTTATTGTGATTTTCTGGGTATGTCAGGGAGTTGGAATGACAGGTTTTGTTAATCTGGCTCCACTGTGCCCCTTTGCCTGAGAAGGTCAGTCACCCTTTTCACCAGTTTAAGAGAAAAAGCAGCTGGAAACTTCATGCAATTTGGAACCTGCTGGAGATTCCTCAGTTCAGGGAACTCCTACACCTAAGTCTGCCTTGTTTGATTTCATCTAGCCCCATACATGCAATGTAAATGAGCAGACCATAGGACCCAGAGTTTTTAGTATTCTTATTTAAGTTACAAAGAAAAAACATGCTGAATTTGATTTGTAAACTGAGCAAAACGTGCACAGGTAAAATCCTGGGGGAAATTAATGTCGAGCTGTTGGATACTGATGCTACTGGCTGCAGTGTTACTGGAAATAATTGTGGGGGGGAGAGATCCATTTTTTGACCAAATGAACACAACTCTGCCGCCATTTATGTGAGTGTATTTTGGCATTTGTCTGTTTATTGCAGTGCCATTCCAGCTGCACAATCAGAATTTGACTCTCTGATGGTAGATTTTAAAATTTAGTCCTGACACTGTCTGTTTATTAGCAGATTAGAGATCAAAGCCAGAGAAACACAGAGCACTGAGATGAAGCAAACCCAGCAAGCTGATCCTACTCTTTAAAAATGTTACTTTGCAGTTCATTATATAGTGAGGTTAAGTGAGGCAAACCAACAATTCAGTACACCCAGACTTTAAAAATCTAAACTTGACATGGTTGCATTGTACTTACTCCCTAAGCCAGGCTCTTGAGTTGTTGATGGAAGTTGTTGGTGGTTTTTTCCTTTCCTAAATTTTTTGTTGCTCTTGTTTGATTGTTGCCTCCTGTGTAATGTCATGGTCTGGTTTGGAAGTGAGAAGGCAGCTTCAGCTGGGAGTGGAGAAAAAGTAAGAAATGAAATTATGCTGCCAGCATTTCTTGGAATAATTATCCCCAAGTTTTAAACTCGGCAAGAAAGGGTGAGCACAGACAATGAAGGAGACTTCTCACCACATCCTAACTTGTAACAGCTCAGATCTGAGTGCCACAGTGCAAGCTGCCATAGCAGCCAATGCTCCGTGTTGAGAGAGGTCTTAGAGCAAATCCTTAGAAATGTTTTAAATCTAGGGGGTTTTTTTCTATTATACATCTATTTATCTATATCCTTTTATTTTCTGAACTGTCTTATTTCAAAGTACTTATTTCAAAGTAAGAAAGAAATGGGGTAGTAACAAGAAGAAAATACTGTTGCCAGTACTTCTGTACCTGTCATTGCCAGAAGAAAGCAAGTAAATCCACAAAGCTTCACCTCCCTTGAGCTTGTTTACATTTCTGTCCAGTTTTCTTCCTCTACAGGCCCACAGGCCTTTTGTAGAACAAAGTCCACCTACAGATCTTAATTCTCCCCTGGTCTCTGTCTCCTACTGGCAGTTTTCTCTAGACCTTCCTTTTGTTTTCCCAGCATACACTCTTCCAAAGCCAACTGGGTACAGTTGTTTCTAAATTCAACATTAATCCCATAGATCTTCAGGTGCAATCTGCTGCGTGCCCAAAGGTCTGGCTTTCATAAAAGTATAATAGAATTCACTAAACCAGTCATTATTACTGTAGATATTGATCCTAAAAATGCTAAAAGGATAGCCTTTTTACATAATATCCCTTCTAAAAAGGGTATTGCAGAATTTGCCTGATGTAATACCTATTAATAAAATTCCATGCTCATCAAGAAATTCCTTTGCTATGCTTAAACCTTTAAAATCAAGGACTGGAAATGGCTGTCTGAAAACAATGCTGGTTTTTTCTGCTGAGGAGTAATTATCCTGAAAATCTGTGGAGCCTCCATTGTGAAAATCACTAATCCCTCTAAAATAATGATTTGCAGTGACTCTCCAGAAGCAACTGAAGCTGCTCAATTTAATAACAAAATCCTCTCTGCCATCCCCAGTTTTGTCAAACTGGGAAATAAAAACCACAGCTTTGCTCTGGTTGCCTTTTTAAAAAGTGAATTTGATGCTGTTGTCTGATGGTCCGCCAGAGATTGAAATTCTCAATCTAGCAGGGAGAAAGCTGTGGTGCAGACACAGAGGTAGATGAATTGCTTTCCTATTTTGGGTGGTTTAGGAACCTTTTCAAATCTTACTGCAATTATGTTTTTTTCTAAAAACATCCTCTTGTGACAAAGCAAATCCAAGGGATGAAGAAATTACAATTCCCAGCAGCCTGTTCCCAATAGCTAATTATCCCTGTTTCTAGTGAAGTTGATTTTTAATCACACACAGAACTGTTCCCAAAAACCATGAAGGATTAGACCAGACTGAGGCCAATAGGTGTCTTGTTGTGTGTGCTAGTGACAACGATACGGAAGTGCTCCAGAGTAGAAAATTGAACAGCACAGTGATCAGGGCTGCATATATGTACAGTGTTTACTGTCTTTATTATCTGCTTACATTTGTTGCCAAAGTAGAGTCAGAATAGGAAGGAAATGTTTGCAGCTGCTCTGATCTGTTAGTAATGGGTTGGGGCTGGGATAGGGGACGTGCTTTATAATTCTCTGTGGTGCTAGACTGGACAGTGTTTTCTTACTAAATCACAAGTAAGGTCTTTTTCTTCAGGCAGAGAAGAGGAATCTCTTCTCAAGCAGTCTGTTTCACAGTTCTTGCATTTCTACCTAACCAAGAATGAATTTAATTGTAACAGTTCACTTTTTATTCAATTCACTTTAGAATTGTTCACTGTATTTCTCCTGGCCACAGGTTTTGATTTCTTTTATGCTATTCATTGCCACCACCAGCATGTTTTTATAGCAGTTCCCAGTGCAGTACAAGCTGTCCTTTCAGAGAATCAAGTGTCTCTGTGTGTATTTATGGATAAGTGGCACTTTGGTTTGTGTACATGCAACCAACATAACCCTAAGCTGCCACTGATTTCTAGTTCTGTGATCAGTTCCTTTGTATCTGCCCAGAGGAGCTGAATTGTTGATGGAAATTTTGACCACACTGGAATAACGTTTGTTTGGGTAAGAAATTGTCTGTAATTTTTGAAATTCCAAAAAATACTGGAACTGCTATCATCACACTTGGAGCAGCTGTCAGTAAGAAAAGCCTTTTCCTCACTACACGTGACACATGACTTAGAAAGTCAGATGTCTGATTCTGGGATATGATTTGTCCGTAGCTCCTTGTTTGTCTGAAGAATGTTGATGGGAGACATTTATTTGCTTTAGAGTTGTCCTTGACTCAGGAACTGGTCAAACCCTTCTTGACCTTGAGAGCTACTCTCTCTCTCCTCTTGTTCCACACACTAATTCAACATAAATTGTTGTTTGCATTCCAATGATATGTGAATGCCTGTTGTGAATGCCTGTTGTGAACGATGCTCACATCAGGTATAAATTCCACAATGACTTCTACTTTGGCTAAACTTGTGTTTAGTTTACAAGATCTCAGTGGAACTCAGAAAAGATGACTCCACTCAGATTACAACCAGGCACTTTTGTACCAGTGTTTGGTATTTAGTGTAAGTAGACTATTTGTGTGTTATGATCAAGACAAATCAAGAAGTGGGCAAAACTAGTTTAGGAGAGGTATAAAAACTTCTACTGTTTTGCATTAAGGAGTCTGGTCAGTATAATAATCGGTACTCTTGTGCATCAGCCTCTGGGGCAGCTGTCTTTTGCTGTCTCTATTCTCCAGAAGCAGCAGCATTTTCCAAGGTGCTGTCTGGTGTTTTACTAACCAACTTTGCTGTCTGGAGTCCTGAATCTTATTCTGGGCTTTGGCTAACAGGCTGAGGGAGGCATTCCTCTCAGAGAGAGACCCGATTTCTGAGCTGAAGAGCCCAGCTCTTGTCAGTGCCTAAATATTTTCTGGTGTGCCCTGCTAAGTCTGAGCACATTCCCATGCACAATGCATCTTCATCTGTTCTGTGCAGGGACAGACTCCCCATTTAAAAAGGACAAGTAAAATCAAGAGATTACAGAGCCAGATTTGAAAATACCTCTAAAATAGTTCAAGATCTTTACTGGTAAGAACTGGAGGCAGCTGTGTAATCCTCGAAGGCTGCTATTTTAAGGATAATTCCAAAAAGGGACACAGTTTTGTGGCTGGTTATCACAAGACTGATGTTCCTGGACTATTTTGGCTTGACAGGGCTAAAAGGAAAAGACAAGAAAAAGACAAGTTAGAAAAGCTGTTGCTATTCGGACTTCCTTGTATTCATGTTTTTAACTGGTTATTTGAAATGTGTACTTTAAACATATTTTAGCTGGCTATTTTTGACAAAAGTGATTGGAATCCCCAATACAATAATTACTGCTGATTTTCATGCCAAATGCAGAATATTCTTGGGGTAGTGGTGTGTATAGGCATATATGCATGTTCCTCTCTTCCTCCCCTGTAAGGAAATGATTAATCAATTACTGGAATGATGTAACCCATGTAGAACTAGATCCTTCGTTGTAGATATTTCACACTGAAAAGAAAGGAAATAATTTCATATTTGGCTGCAATTTTTAATTGATTTGGAGTAACTTCATCCTAAAAATGCACTCAGTAAATACACAACACAGTGACTAACATGATTAGTATGGCTTTTCCCTTGTGAGGTAGTGAGCAAGCAATGCTTTTTCATAAACAGCTGTACCAAACCTTAAACACTTCAGTATCTAAAGATAATAAGAGTCATAATAAATATCTTGTTTGTGAATAAGCATTGGAAGTGGTGAGAAAGCTTTGCAGTCTTTGATGTGTTGCACGTATTTACTCAGCTTTTTCCTGTGGTGGTTCTGAATTGCACTCCAAGGGGTTCTTTAGCTGTGGCATCACAAGGACACTGCCACTGCTGGCCAGGCTGCCCTGCCAAAAACAACTGGTTTGGCTGTAAAAAGATCATTGAGATCTTGTGCTTATTTTCACAACTGCTTAGCTTCAGGTGTTACTTGGTTGCCTTTTATCATTCAGTGTTCCCAAGTGGAGAGAATGCAGTACATGCTGGGATGGAGTGCTCTCTGCATGCTGCTGGTGTTGCACAGTCTTCCCTTTAAAAATGGGGATTTTTGCTCCTCATCCCTCTTTCTGTTCCCATGCAGGGTCACCAATACCTGTGGGCATTGATGTGCAGGTGGAGAGCATTGACAGCATATCTGAAGTTGACATGGTGAGTAGAGCTGGAATGAAGAATTTCACTAAAAATACAAGAGGTACAGAAGGATTCAGATGGATGATAGACAATACTGTAGTTAAAGAAAGCAAACCCCAAAGGGCACCTCCTTGCCTTGATGCATGCATTTAAATTAGTAAGAGTCTATTTTCTCCCTGGGCCAGAGAACAGCTCAGAGTGGGCAGTGCTCTGGTTTGAAAACTCCAGCTGTTCAATAAACACCCTGGGCTTCCACAGGAGTTCTCAGTACTCTGCACATTGTGTGAAGAGGCTTCATGTCCTTTGGCTTCTTTTGCCTATGCAAATCTGAATATCCCATAATTGTGGCATGGGTGGAGCTGTGATCATAACAAATGGAGAGAAACATCAGTTCCAGAAATGCTCCTGGGAAGGAGATGCTGCAATTAGGGCCTGTGGTACTGGAATGCAGGCTGTTCATTCTTCAGCCCAAATTGTCACTAATACTGTCAGTGTGAGCTCCTTTACAAACCTACCCAAATCATAAAATCATATTACAGGACCATAAAATCCTATTACAGGGGAAGATCCAATACTCTCTTCACAGTATTCTTATCAGAAGCAATTGTTCTACTGAGATAAATGGTGTCTACCTAATAATACAAAATTTATGTAGGTGAACACAGAGCAGCCAGGCTGTGCAGAAGCTCACGTTGGCTTTGCAGCATCCTCTCCATCTCTTCCCACATGTATGTTTGCATTTGTGATGTTTCTAGAAATAGGATCATAAAATATTGGTAATAATCTTTTATATTTAAAAATACTGTAGTTGTTGTAATTGTTGTAAAATCTAATTGCTCGTTCTTATGATGTTCATTATATTGTTTCTTTATGATGTATTTAATTAATAAATGTACTAATTTAGCCCCTGTACAAATTTGTACAAAATGTACAGATTTTTAAAAATTGACTGAGTGCTCATGAAGAACTCAATCCCTTTTTAAAGGAAACTTAAAGGAACCATAGTCCATTCTTGGAAAAGGTTGTGAAGATTTCCAGAGGAAACATTTTTTCCATTTACCTTTGGTTGGTTTTAAAGCTTCTTTATCACTGCACAGCTGGCCCAATCCAGAAGACCACTGAAATATGTAGAAGTTTTATCTAAGAAGAAATGTAGTCTGAGCCTCAGACACCAGGGACGAGACAAACAACCAAAATCTCAGCAATGTGAATATTGCTGAGATGAGTGATACTTGATTCCTCTCATTAAGGATCTTTCAGATAATGTCCAGAGAAGAAATTCACCCTTTGCATAAATAATCTGTAGTGTTTTTCTGTTGCAATTGACTAAAAACAAGCATTGTCTCCTTTTATTTTGAATGGAACAAAGGACTTCACCATGACTTTGTACCTCAGACACTACTGGAAGGATGAGAGACTCTCATTCCGTAGCAACAAAAACAAAAGCATGACTTTCGATGGCCGGCTGATAAAAAAGATCTGGGTACCCGACGTGTTTTTTGTGCACTCCAAAAGATCTTTCATCCATGATACAACTGTGGAGAACATCATGCTCCGAGTGTACCCCGATGGCAACGTCCTCTTCAGTCTGAGGTGAGGAAATGCCCTTCCCTAAGAAAATCCAAGACTGCAATTGGCATGTATTGGCTGTAATTGAAATTACTGGAAATACTTGCAGATAAGGATCTCCTACCGGGCTGGCATTAATCCCCTGGCAGCATGTAATGGGAAACTGGTGACCAGTGTGCCAGTGGGAAAATAAATTTAGGATTGAAAGCATATTTTTTTCTATCATTCAGATGTTGTTTCCTGTTAAGGGAGTTCATCAAGTGTTAATGCCTTGCCAGTGGCCCTAGCAGTATTGCTACTGAGTACAGTAAAGCTCAAAATTATTAACAAAGGAAAAAACATGGGTTTGGTTGTTTTATTTTTTTTTTGCCTGAGTCTTTTAAAACTGTCTCAGCTATTTTCACCCTGGCTTACCAGTTAACATGCCAGTGACACAAACCAGGGCTCCAGATAGGCACAGAGAGCAGATTTTTGGTGCTGATACCAGCAGTGTTGTGGGACTAAAAGGAACTGGAAAGTGAAACAGCAATTCCAGAACTGGAATAGCAAGGTCATTAATGTGTCTCCCTTCCCTCTGCATGATATTGCTTTGCTTTGCTTTACAAAGGAGATTTGGATGATGAGGCAAAAATAGTTTTAATGGAGACATTTTCCCCCTAGGGTAAGGAACCTAAGGCCTGTGCATTGCAGAAATAGAGTTTATTACTAATTAGCTGTGTGCACAGAGGTGATATTTCATCCAGTCTGGACAGTTTGAAGATTTATGGAAGCATTTGAGATTGTGGCTGTGTAATAATTGTTCCAACAATTAATGAATTTATCTCCTCTGTCATGAGGACATGCAGAAATCCTCACAACAGCAGCTGTACACCACTTCAAAGTTGTGTCTGTTCAAGAGTCACACTGACAGTAAGGAACAATGAGGTGAAGTGTGCTTTTTATTGCTGTATGAATTTCCACAATTCTTGAGAAGGAGGGATCAGAGGAACTATACCCCTCCACTAAGGGGAGTGATTCTCCAAGTGAGAAGTAGGAAATGTTCCTTAGGTGTGCCTTAAAACACCCTTTTTTGTATTGCCAGTTTTACATGTAGTAAGTAGATTATATTCCAAATACTTACACGCAATAAATCTGCATATTTCACAGTTTTTCTTCAGTGCCTGGCATCCAGGATTTTGTTGAAGCAAAGTGAAACAAAAATCCAGATCTATTGCTAAAATAGTCTTTCTTTTCTCCTTGTTCCCCTGGTCCTTTAGTCAACAGCTGAAGAATGGAAACAACATCCATAGTTGGAAGTCCTATGCATGTCCCACTCTTAGGATCTCATTTCAAGCCAGTAAAGTCTTACATTTGTAAAAATTCAGCTGCAGTGCAGTTCCTGATCACAAGTTTTCAAAGGGCACTTGTACAACCAGTATAAACCTCACTGAAATTCCTGTAGGATTCCATTTGGGCAAAACTGAAAAATTGAACTACACCATCAAATGACATGCAAGGTGTGACAGGAAAGGGGAATTTGGCAATATTTACCACATTTAAGTTGCTGCCCCTTCAAGTTCAATTTTATTTTTTTTGTTCTTCATTAAATGCGAAGGGATATTTGTCCTCTAAACATTTGTGAAAAGGCAGGTTGAATGTGAAACAGTCTTTGCCTAGATTTCCTTAAGCTTTTTACAGTATAAAGCATTTCAATTAAGAGGAGAGTAAGCTTCCAGAAATTGCAGCTAATCTCTTTTTGCAATTAAATATTATAACCATTCCAGCTGGGAAATCAGCACTTGAAATAATATTTGCTCTAATCTGTAATACTGTCTACTTCAGTCTATGAGAAATCAAGTCAAGAAATGTGAACTCCTTTTATTAATCTTGGTAAGTGCAAACCTTCAAAGAAAATGTGTGAAAGGCTAATGGAGGATCAGGCCAAATATAGGATTTAAAAACCAAAGGTAATGTATTTAATAATAAAGATTATTTGTGTTAAAAAAAAAAGAGATGATTTCTCACTGATTTAACTTTATTTCACCATCTTGAAGCTATTTTAGAAGCATCTAAAAGGGTAGAAAACCTCAGTCAATAGGATTCTAAACAGCAGAAAAGTTGGGGATCTCACTAAGTGTACTCAGCTAAGAAAGTGTGAAATTTTTCATTTTATTTCTGGTTTTCTCTTCCTTTCTGCAGAATAACAGTTTCTGCTATGTGCTTCATGGATTTCAGCAGGTTTCCTCTGGACACACAGAACTGTTCTTTAGAACTGGAAAGCTGTAAGTTTGATTCCTAATTGTTCTCCACATGTGCATTCTGACCAGCACTCCATCTTGTGCATAACACCTCTTTCACTTACTCTGATGTGTGACCTGAACCCTTCAGCATGTACATGTTGAACTGTAAGCAATTTGGGATCTTTCCAGACCTCAGTGAGCTTTGGGAAGGTGGAAAAACCATGATGGACCCTGCTTTGTTCCCACTGGGTATTTATTCCAAGGTCTGAATTTAAAAATCTGTCAAAAAGCAGGAGGGTTTTTTCCTCTGAGAAAAAAAATATGCAGATTAAAAGTAAAATAAAATGTCAATATTTGACTTGTTGGAGAAATGAAAATGGGTGCTTGTGTTACTGAGAAACAAGATGGAACATGGTCTTTGCAAACTTTTTCCGTGTCAACTGATAAACTGGTGTGAAAAAATGTCTCTTTGGGATTTTCCCAGAATGTTGGGTGGTCTCCTCTCCCTAAGAAAGCAAAGAGGACGTGATTTACTTTAGTGACTTTGTAATTCAGTCTCTGCTTTCTCACAGATGCATACAATGAAGATGATCTGATGTTGTACTGGAAACATGGCAACAAGTCCCTGAGCACAGATGAGCACATCTCCCTCTCCCAGTTCTTCATTGAGGAATTCAGTGCTTCCAGTGGACTTGCCTTTTACAGCAGTACTGGTATAGTAAGCCCTTCTCCTTAGAAGAGAGAAGCACAGGATAAAATCATGCAGAATGTCTTTCACATTCAAATTCTTTGATAATAAATGACAGTGGCTGCTGAGAGATCAGTTAAAGTAAAGTCTTGTCAGTCTGGGGCTTGGTTGTCTTTGCATTACCAATATAAAACTTTGTTTTAGGGAAAAAGGCCATAATAATACTTGTAACTTCATATCTGGCATTATGAACCTGGAAAAAAAAATGCACAGCAACCAAAAACAAGCTGTTACGAGCTCTTGCAAAAGCACAGTGCTTCTCTGAAAGCCATTGAAGTACTGAATTTACAGGAATCTTTATGTCCTGGCTATATAGAAAAGCTTGAAAATGGAAATCCTAAAGGGTCAGATACTACAAACCAAACAAGAAGAATTCCAGTGTGTTTTATTGGCTAAAATGTCCTCACTTTTGGAGCTGTGTAACATCACTAAAAGTCTGCTAACTGGAGGATTTTTGTATGAGACTATTTATTACCTGTTCAGGTCTAATTCATGATTTGCTTAATTTTCCTTGTTTATACATAAAGTTGCAGGAAAAAAAATCCCTTTATGTCAGTGCAACATAGTTTAAATTCAGGTTAATCTACCCCACACAGGTTTTTATTTCTCCCTGTAGATCTTGCTCTATACTTTCTGGCAATCTGAACAAGGCTTTAGGAGTTTATTGTAGTCTTGATTTCATGCAGGGTGGGGTTTGTTTTCCTTGTATTTTATGTGAAATCATAAATTTTCAAACACTTCTCTATGGAAGTAGTCTAACCATATGTTTTTAACCAAAGAAAGCAACACTCTTGCCTATTGTACTTTCCAGTCTGAGTCAATTCATTTCAGTTTGGTTATTCCATTTATATCAAAACAGATGAATAAAAGAGAAATTATTCAATTTAATATGATGAAGTGCACAACACTTTGAAAAAAAGCCTTTGAGGAAAGCAGCAGACAGATTCATTTGGTGTATTTCATCTACAGATTATTTTCTTTTTGCATTCAAAAGAGGGCCATTCAGGTTTGCAGTGACAGATTCTGAATGCAGAAATCCCAGTTTAAATTATGATGCAGCCTAAGCAGTGAGGAATTCACAGCTTGATAAGGTTCTTCACCCTTATCTCCTGCTCCTGTATGAGCTAAGAACAGAGCTGCATCTTTCAAGAGCCACTGTCATGTGAGAGGAGGGTGGGTGATACCCTGCTATGATAACTGTGCTGAGAGCTACATCAAATTTGTCCTTGTTGCAAGAAGGAGAGTGGGATATTTTCCACCAGACTGGGTTCCGGGGGCTCAGCTGGCTTCTTTCTGCCTTGCTATTCTCATCAAAAACCACTCATGGCAAGCAAATAGAGCCTTGTGCACAGCAGGGCACCCTCACAATGCCCCTGCACCCAGGGATTTGCAGCACCCTCACGGTATCTTTGACTTGGTAACTGCTTTACACTTCACATGCAGAGGTTCTGATGGTGCAGCATAAAGGGGAAAGCAAAGACTTTTTTTAAGTCCCAGGGACCACTGGGAAGTACCTGAATAATGCTTGTAGTGTATCTGATAATCACAATGCTGTCCTTTGTAGGCTTACACTTGTCTTTGAGGTTGTGTTTTGCTCAGGAGGTTCCACTTTCTGTTGGGTTTTTTTGCTTCTTTACCCTTTGCAAATTTACCCTCCAAGTAAATAAAGGTGGAGAACAAGCAGCACCACTCTAATGAGAGTCATCATTCCCACAAAGCAGCTTTCTGCACTTCAGGTTCTGCATATCCTTTCCTGTGAATCTCTGTGGTGTTTAGGCTTTTGGAGTTCCCAGACCTGCAGAGGATCAACAATTTAAATCCATTTTAGAGACAATAATATTTAAAACAAAAAAAACCTTCTCCACATCTGAAAACACAGTGGAATGCTTAATATTATTTGGGGTTCATTTTGATATGTTCTTCTCTGTGGAGTCACTCGTTGTGATGGCAGGACTGCTCCAACACAGGCTCATGGATGTCCTGGCCAGGCAGATGCTGAGCAGCCACCCACTTGTGCCTTTTTACCTCCCTGATTTCCCTGCTGTGGCAGGAAACGACAGCACAAATGCAGTGCTGCACAGGCAGAGCACGCCCCAAAATTCACTAGATGGCACCCTGTCCTCTAAAGTGAGTGCTGGGCCGGCAGGCAGTCTGCTCCCACCAAAGAAAAAAGGAAAAAAAAAAAAAAAAAAAGGAAGGACGGGCTGCTTCTTGTCAGGTATTTCGAGGAGGGCAGGGTATTGACATCGCTGGACAATTGTCTCCTGTCCGTATTCTCCTGGCAGTTTCACTTCAAGTCTATTTAATAATTTTTTCAATTTCCCAACCTCAGTTGTAACAGAGTATTTTGGACATGCAGCCGTGACCCTTTGCTCCCATAAATGCGGGAGGATGGAGAGTTTGTAAAGCACTGTGTAAAACCAAGGTGGTGGCAAGATTTCTGAGGCATTTAGTGCTCCTGCTGTGGATACACCACTCCTGCCAGAAGGAGGGGCCAGCAAACAGCTCACAAATAACACAGCTCTCTTCTCTTCTCCCCCAACCTGTTCCTCTCCCTTTTTTTTTTCCCCAATAGGTTGGTACAATCGACTTTTTATCAACTTTGCGCTCCGCAGACATATTTTCTTTTTTGTGCTACAATCCTATTTCCCAGCCATGCTGATGGTGATGCTGTCTTGGGTGTCCTTTTGGATTGATAGAAGAGCTGTTCCTGCCAGGGTGTCATTAGGTAAATATTTGCTGTATATTCTTTGGGAAGCATAGAATTGAGGGGAGGGTTTGAAATTACCTTAGCTTATTTACACAGGACACGAGCAAAAGAATCAGATAATTGCCTGAACAACACTGTTATTACCTCTGTTGTCATTACCTGTAGTCAGTCTCTACATTTGGAAAGGGACTGTTTGTTCAGACTGGTTTTGCTGTTTTTGGAAACAGCTCACACACCACAAAAGCAAAAGGGGATGATTCTGCAGATTTCCTGATAGAATTTTACTTAATTGCAAAACCTGGGTTTTCCTTCCCTTTTCCCAGCAAAGTAACAGGTAGGAACAGGCAGTCAGATCCCTCCCCAAATCCATGGATCATTAGGTGTAGCCCAATCTGTGGAAAAGCTCTGCAGCTCTTCTTTTTCTCAAGAAACATTTGTTATCTTCCTACCAACTTGGAAAGTGTTGCCTGTGTGGCAAAGACTTTCACTGTGGGATGAAACATTTCTATGCCTTAGAAATGTTTGCTTTGGTGTCTTAGCTGTGCAAGGCACACAATCTTCTGTGGAAGCCAAAAAGTAAGTTCTGAACACCTCAGCTCAGGTGAAGGGGACCTTTTACAGTGTTTTTTATAGAAGTTTATTTTTTTCCTCACTGGTGAAGCAGTGGATGCCCCTCCAAGGCTTTGTTGTGAATATAATGCCTTGGAATTGGTACATTTTTTTCAAAAATTAGGACCTCTGAAGATCTGATAAGAATTTGTTGATTAATCTAATGCAACCATAATGCACCTGAGTCCTGCAACTGTCAGGTTAAAATAAAGAAGCTCCTGTTCTTTCTTCTCACTGATGCAGGTCCCAGAAGCCAACTGTATGTTGCCATATTTCTCAGACAAGAGAAAAAGCCCTCATTTTTCTCTGTAACTATGTCAATCTAGAAAAAATAGTACTGTAGGCACTCAGGCCCTTTTTTCTTGGCACAGTCTAAAGCTGTTAATACATGAAATATAAATCTGGTTGTTAATCTGTAAACAAATTATGGTACCTCCTACCTATTTTTATTAACGCATCTATGATTTCCTTTTATTTAGAAGAAATTTAACTTAATCTTTAAAAATAACATTTAATTATCAGTAGGCAATTTTTAATGTTGTCAAGATGGTTTTGCTGATCATGTTCTTTATGTACAGATTTCTGCAGAAAGTTATGCATCAGGAGTTCCATGAATAAAGCACATTTCATTAGCATAATCATGCATAATTTATAGGGAACCTTAACAACAAAGTTTAATAAGCCTAGCTCCTCAGCCGAGTATATTTATATTAAATAAATTGATTGCCTCTTATATGGTGTATTTCAAACTCCATCCTTCAACCTGAAGAAGCTGTAGAGAGGTAGGGGGAAACTCTTGTATGTTCCAGTGGACTTGAGCTGGTGTAGAACTGGAAAAGGGCTGCAGAGACCCAGCTGACAGTGCTGTCTCACACATGTCAAGATGTCACTTCCAGAGTTACACTGATTTCTTTAAAAGCAGAGCCTGGGTTGGGTCTTTTTTTTTTGTTTGTTTTTGTTTTTTTTTTTCTTTCCCCTGACCCTGGAGCTAACCAAAATGGGATTAATACCTGACATAAGAACAGAGATTGAAATGATGAGGGTGAAGTTCTGGTCACACTGAGGCAAACAATATTTTTTTCTTTGTTTCAGTGGCTGTAGCATTTTTATGCTAGATTGTTTTTAGAGAGCCATGGAGTTATGACAGGCACATAGAGACTGATACCTGTTCTCAAGAAATACAATTTGAGAAAGGGTTGGGAGGGAAAAAATTCTTTAGTGATTTTCCTGGACAGGAAAATATTCAGTGGCGACCCTTGCTCTGGGGAGGGGGGGACGACCACAAATCTGCTTTCACCTGTGTGTGGCAGTGCCCAAAGCTGTCACAGAAACGTGTCCCTGATGCTCCTCAATGGCCACTCTGAGCAGAGAGATGATTTAGTGCTCTCAGTATTGTGTGTGATGGGTCCTTCATGGTTCACTCCACTTCTCAGAGCCTGTGTGAGGAAGTTAAAGGGGGTGTCAATCACATGCCCTCACAAAGCTGTGCTGTCCAGGCAGTGGTGATGAGCTAAACAGAACCAGCTGGCCAGAACTGTGATAACCTCTCTTTTCTCTCTGGCAGGTATAACTACAGTGCTGACAATGTCGACCATCATGACAGGAGTAAGTGCCTCAATGCCTCAAGTGTCTTACATAAAGGCTGTGGATGTGTATTTATGGATCAGCTTCCTTTTTGTCTTCCTGTCAGTCATCGAGTATGCAGCAGTGAACTATCTCACCACAATCGAAGAGAGAAAACAACTCAAAAAAAGGGGCAAGGTACAACCCTCTGTGTTTTGTTGCCTTCTGAAAGCATCATGGAAGCCACAGAGTAGTCCTGATACACCACTTTGATAACAGAACAGTAACAACCTCTCTCTCCACTGTGTATTTAATTTTTTTTTCACTTGGGTGAAGGGAGACAAAGTGTCCTCCTCTCTGAGATCCTGAGAGGTCTGTGCTTTCTCTCCCTTTTCTTGTGGCAGGGGTTAAGGATAATTTTTTTGCCCCCTTTTTTACCCCCTCAGAGGAATATAATCTTCCTTCTGTTTTCTAATGCCTATCAATCAAGGTATTTCTCCTGTCTCTGAAATAGACCTCAGCATGCCCTCATATGATATTTGTCCCTGTTTCCTGTTTCTCTTTTGTCCCAAGACCAGATGAATGACAAGGTCACTTTTAGAAAAGTGTGCCTGAAGCAGAAATAGTCACAAGTTAAACATCTGCTTTCTGTGAAGCTCTCACTTAAAACCTTTGCTTGAAGAATATCCCCTCTGTAAACTCATTTGCTGGAGTATCATGAGGGGAAGAACACAGAAAGGATGCATATGTTGCTCACATGATTGGATAATCCCATCAAAAACCTACTCCCAGAAATGTCTGAAGTCATTTCCCACAACTCCAGCAACACAGACCTACAGGAGAGGGTTTGATTCTTCTCTTTCAGAAGCTGAGGCACGAATTGCCAGCCAGCAGCTGGCAATAATCAGGCAGACAAGTGTGTTTTATGACATTTGATGACATTTCCGTGCTCATGTCCCGCTCGAGGGGGCAGGCCCCACAGAGAGCCCTGCTGTGAGATATCCCTGTTCTCCACGTGCTCTCCACAGAGAGAACAACACTGAGGGGAAAGCTTTCTTTATCTTCTGTTTTATTCATTTGTGATCTGCCAGAATGGCTCCTGCTAGACACAGAGTAACTCTCCTTTGTTGCCAGGCTTCAGGAATGTACAGCATGGATGCAGTGCAAGCAATGGCCTTCGACGGCTGCTTCCACGACACGGATGTGGACATGGACCTGACTCCCTTCCCAGACCCCTGTGAGGAGAGTGAGACCAGGGCAAGTCAAACCAACATCTCCAACACCGACACACCTCGCTTGAAGAGGAAGAGATCTCTGAAGGGAAACGTGGGCAGGATTATTTTACAGAACAATCATGTTATTGACACGTATTCCAGGATTATATTTCCCAGTGTATATATTGTGTTCAACTTTTTTTACTGGGGTTTGTACATATGAACAAAAATGGTTATAAGCTAGACTTTATTTTGTGTATGAGGGTTGCATCATACTTTAAAAATAATGCAACAACAGTAGAGGAAAAGGTTATTATTTTCCAAGAGACTTCTGCGTCAAACCTGGGCTGGTTTGGTCAGCAGCAAAACTCTTCATGAAAAACTCCCACATGTCTGGGTTCTTTTCCAGCTGGGCTATGCAGAGCTCCACCAGGTGACCCCATGCACAGGCTGCACTGCAGTGTCACAGGAGCTGTGTGCTCACTGAGGGAGTCCTTTGTCACCCCCTGAACAGACAGCAGCTCCCACCTGAGGTATTGCCCTGTCTCTGTCTGCACGCCAACCCTTCCTCTCCAATCAGCCTCTCTGATCTTCACCTGTGCTCCATTTTGGTCAGCAATCGCCACCAACCACTTGGGATAGCCTTGGGATGGCTCCTTGTTTCACTTTTGCATTTCAATTTTCCTGGGCAGCCCCTGTGCACCTCAGCAGCCTCTGCCCTCAGATGGGAACCAGGAGGAAAATTATGGCTGAACAGTCCAGCAGAGACCAGCAGGAAGCAGGAAGCCAGGCTGATAGGGCTCAGTAGATTGTGCACCAACAACACCTCAAGAAAACCCTTCACTCTTTGTCAGCTGTCCATGACTCTCCATGGGAGCACTGTTTTGAAGATTCTGGCTCACCAGTCCTGAGGCAGCACAGGAACAATGTCCCAGACCCTGAGCACTTGCAGCCACCTCTCTGGTGGATTGAGCAGCATCCCCAGGAGAAACTGTGTCCTTCACGTGTCACCCACACACCTCTGCCTCACCTCCACCTGCTGGAATCCCCTGCAGAACCCTTTGGTTTAAAAACACAGGCTTTGAGACAGAGATTTTAGATGACTTTGTCAAGAGAACAAACCAACCACGCCTTTGGTTCTTCTGCTTCATGTTGCAGGTGAACTTGGGGTTTTGCCTCCCTCCCTCTCCCTTTGGCTTTTGAGATTGAATGTTCCAGTGAGGAGAAGCTGCATCTGCCCCTTGCAGCAGTGATCCCCAGCACAGTTCCAGGAAATAAAAGGAAACAGCTGTGCCAAAACAGAGACACATACAGGAAACCTGTCAGTGTCTCAGATGAATCCTGCATGAAAATATCCTTAGGTTCAGGCTAAGGAGGCTGAATTAAGGATGTTCAGGGATAAACACGGAAAGTTTTCACAGCTCCAGAAAAGAATCAAGATTACTTTTGTAACTTTCCCAAATAAGGAGCATTTTCCACTTAATTCCTTGGGTTCATCTGTAATTTATTGAGCTGAGTTTATATTTACAAAGTCAGTTCAAAATGATCATTTGTGGTGGCAAAAAGTGTCACAAGGTAAATGCTCAGTCAAGTTTATTGGTCAAGGAAGTGGGAATAAATTTGGAAGCCTAAGTCACTCTCCGGTTTCTTTATTTACTTTATCTTATTTACTTACTTTTTTTTTCTTATTTAATGTACTTATTTTCTTGCTCCCATCCTGTTTGTTCAGAGCGTGCTGATGCCTCTTAACATTTTCAAAGAGCTGCATTTGTCAGGCTCCCAGTGCCAGAGCTGGAGAAGTGGTGACACGGTGCCTGCTGAGAGACTGAAATCTCACAGAGTGAGTGGGACAGATCGATGCCAAACAAATGTGTCACAGCTGAGACAGCTTTGATACTTTTCCAGGAAATCCTGTCATGGAAAGCAGAACCATACCAGGCATGACAATGCTGGGAATGCAAAGCCAAAGGATACACAAGCTTTGGCAACAGTAACAGCACACCAGACCTCAAGCTGAGCAGATGTATAGTGTAGCTGTATATAAAAATACACCATGGCAGCCTTGTTCCTGCACTGCCATTATGAGACATCCTGCACAGATGTTCCAGATTGCCTGAGAAAAATCCCATCTAGTTGCTCCAGATGTGTAATATGTCTTCTCAACTTTTCACATGAACTAGTATAACATCATTGTTTTCATATTTTTTTTAATCTGCCCTACAAGAAGAAGTATTTGTGGTGTAGCCAACAGTGAAGCCTCAGCCTCCAACAGAAAAAAGACTCCAAATCCATTCCCTTTTCTGAATTCCTTGCAGGATTTGCAGCAGCAGAAGCCCTGCAGCACAGCATGCCCCAGCCCTGTGTAGGCTGCAGCAAACTGGTCCTCACGTGGAGGTGTGGAGGAAAAGAGATTCGTGCCTGCATTTACCTCCCAGGCACATCCTGTACAAGTGCCAGAGCTGCAGAGCTTGCTTTTGGGGGGGAAAGCTGCTGTTACTTTCAGAAACCTTTGGCCAAGGGTTCTCCCCTCCCAAGTACTGCAGATCATCCAGGTCAGCCCTCCTGCCCTGGGCAGGGTGCCTCTCATTAAACCGGGGTGCTCAGACCTGACCCTGAACACTCCAGGGATGGGATATCCACAGCTTCTCTGGGCAACCTGTGCCAGGGCCTCACCAACCTCACAGTAAAGAATTTTTTTTCCTAATATTCAATGTAATCCTCCCCTCTTTCCATTTGGAGCCATTCCCCCTTGGCCTGTCACTACATGCTCTTGTAAATGATGACATTTACTGCATGCTTTTACAGCAAAGCTTATTATTTTTATCTTCTTAATGCAGTGACAGGGATGATATCAGGATAAATTATGCTTTAAAAAAAATCTATTGCTTGTATAAATAGTAAAAGAGAAACAATATTTCAACGAATTATTTCTTGTCTAGAGGGTGCTAGAGGGCTGGCTAAGCTCCCCTGACTCTCTCAAGTGTGTGTTAACTTCCTGCCAGGTATGGTAATAAATACTTTCAGTCCATTTGTCTCTGCAGACCAGCACGGAAGTCTTTAAAAAGGTATTCACAGGGATTTCCCATTCCTCCTGGTTTTGCAGCCAGTCCCATGGCGTGGGTTTTATATCCCACAACATTTACTGGGAGTTAAGGCACCACAGGCATTATGTAAATACGTACTTGTGTGAGTGTTCACCCTGACGGCACTCAGGCAGTGGTGGTGAGGGAATTTGTGGATTTTTGGGAGCAGAAATAACAGCTTGCCATGATTCCTGTGACCAGCTGAGGTGCAGGATGTGGCCTCACTATTTTTAACACCTGCTGCTACACCCATCTGTAATAAGAAAACATCCTGTGGGTGTTAAGGGTAGGTGATGCAAACTTTTAAGTCGGGACAACTTCATTCTTAAAGGTTTTACAATTCTTCAAGCCATCAGTACAAAATAAAGTATCAGAATAAAGCTTTAGCAAAGCTTGCCTAACATCTTTTTCTGCTGTCATTAGCCAATGTAAACGAAACCATTAGCAGGCCTCTTTAGTAAAGGTAATTAGAAAGACTTGTGGAAGTTCTCATGTGTTCGGTAAGGGTTCTGAAGATTTCTTTCAGGGAGCCTCAGGGGGACTCTGGAACAGGATTTTGGTCCAGGAAAAGATCGCGCAGCTAAAGCCCAGACACTGTTTGTGTGTACGAAGCAAAATTTAATCCTCTGAATAACTTCAGTGGCGCTCCTGTTGGAACACACAGCGGACTAACGCTGGAATAGCGCTGTTATTTCCTACTGGCCGCCCGGAAGCCTCTCCTCCCGTGACACCCAGCGCGGCAGCAGCGACCGCCTCCCGCTTCCAGCGGGCACATCCTGCGGCGGGGGGGGCAATCCAGGCCCATCC
>VYXD01004340.1:279139-361495 GCA_013397195.1 Hylia prasina | reverse complement strand
TTTTTGTGGGTTTTTGTTTTTTTTTTTTTTTTAATGAGCATAATGTTTCCCTCCAAGAAAAACATACCAGAACTTTCTGATTTTTCTCCTCTGTTTTGTGTCCATATTGCTGTGAGACTGTGTAGAGTTTGGAAACTTTTTTTTCCCATTTTTTTTGCAAGAGATTTGCACAACCTTGACCAAGGATTGATAACGGGCATGTGATTTTCAAGAGACAGATCAGTCTCAGAGTGGAGATTTATTGATGCACACCTGTTAGTTTTTAGGAGAGGTGCCTTAAATGGCCTCTTTTCTACACAGCATCAGTCCTGCAGGGGCAGTTTTAAGGCAGAAGGTTGCAAATAAATTTTCAGAGGTGTTTTGGAGAATCCCTTCTTGCTGTGGGAGGTGCCTGTTGAGTCATTCAGTTGAGAAGGTAACCTGCTTTCCTTGCTGTACCAGTGGCCTCTGGAATGAAGGAGCTGGCACTGGTGTGAGGTGAGTGTGTGGATCACCTGTGACCATTTTCTTCCTGCTGTCTTTTAGGATGAAATTCGCAGGGAGATGGTTTATGTGTATCATTCCTTAAAGAACAGGAGAGAAACTCACATGATGGGGACAGAGGATGACACTGCCAGTGAAGACGGCCTGGCACAGGTTTGTTCCTGCAAAATTTATCTTGCCTCTCTGGGTTTGGCTGTGTTCTTCAGCACAGAGTTTTTCAGCCCATTCCCAGAGTACCTGGATGAGCTGAAGCTGCAACACAGGCAGTGAATAGTGGAACTAAGTAATGTGATCTCATGCTTAATTAAACATTTGAGATGCTAATGGGATGTCTTGTGCATGCCCCGTGGCCCAGTTAACAAAGCTGCTGGAGCAACTCAAAGCTTCTCTGTGTGTCCTTCAGCAGGTCCTGCTGGAGGCTGCTGGAGATGTAGCACATGTTCCATGGGGATCACTGCACCACATTTCTGTCATGTTAAACCTGTGTTAGCTCCTGTACCCCCTGGGACACCCTGTGCAGGGCTGGCAGTAAAGACTTCCCTCTTCTGAAATGTCTTTCAGGTTTGCACAGCACCAAAGAGGCAGAACAGAGCACAGCCTGGCCTTGGCTTGGCCAGTGCTGCCAGGCTTTTTGTCTGGCACTTGTTTTCCTTCTGAAGCAAATCTCACTGCTCCTCTGGAGTTGTTCCTGGACACTGGCACCTGAGCAGCACATGCACATCCCAGGACCTTCCTTCCTGCCCTTAAAAAAAGAGTTCTGGGAATGAAGGTCCTCTGTGCTTCTGTGCCCAATGACTGCACGTGTCAGCTACAAATAAAAGCTCTGTGACCTTCTAAAATAATGGGTAAGGTTAGGCACCTGGGGAAATTTGAATTTTCTTTACTTCTGTGTGGAAGCCACAGGAGGAAGTCACATGTGCCATAAACATTCCTACCTTGTAAAGTGTGCTAGAGCATGGAAGAGTTACTTCTAAGTAAAATAGGTCTGGATAAAGCTGTATCTTCTGGAGGCTGCTCTCAGGAACAGGAGTGTGCTGTGGGAATGGAGCATGTTCCTGCTGCTCCCTCCCCACAGCCTCACACACTGTTGTGTAATAAAGTCTCTGCACTTTGCTGAAGGGTTTTTCTCTGTCTCTTTTTCCCCAGCAGACTCACGGGCTGCGGTTCCCTTTGTCTCACTTGGATGCACTGAAGCAGATCTGGAGTAGCAGCACTGTTAATGTTAAAGAGCTTAACCTTACCTCAGATGAAGAGAAAGAAAACCTTGCCTTGTCACTCTGGACTGAGTGTCTGATTGAAGTTCTTTGATGCTTGTGTGAATTAGCTGCTCCTGGCCATTAAGCATCTCTTGAGAGCGAGGTTTATTAAATTAGGTTTTTTAATCCATCCAGCCTCTGGTTTGTAGTGCTAACAAAGCATCACAAATCTGTACTTTGCTACTTTCTGGTGCCAAGTGTTAACTGTCCCCCCTCCTTCCCAGCTTTTGGGAAACTGGGCACGGGGACAAACAGGTAAGTGAGGCACAGCTCCAGGTCTGTGGCTGGATGAAGTCACTCCTAAGGACCCCCAGTGCTGTGGTGTCCCCTTCCCTCTGGAGAGCTGCTGGCATGTGGAGGACATCTCAAGTTATACATGGAACAGGCTCCAAAACCTTGGGCATAAAACATTAACTTGTTTTTTTTCGTTTGTAAAGTTCATCAGCAGGGAAATCTGTTTGATTGCCCTGACAGAACAAAAGCTGCCTGTGCTGTTCCCACAGGGGGAAGACCTTGCCCAAGAAAACCCCTCTTTCCTCAGATGCTGCCATCCCTGGAATAAACAAACAATAATAATCTTCTACCTTCCCCAGCACCAATTTCAAGTGGAAGTAACCCAAAAGCCTGTAGCTGGAATCTCCAGTATTCACTTGAGTGGGTTTTGATGAGACTGGTGCAGCTACTTTAATACTTCATTGATTTTTAATATGCAATCTCATGTAACAGCACAGCCATATTCAATATACTTACCCCCCTTTTCTGGCCATTGGAAAGGAAGTATTTTACAGGAATGTGCTCAACATCTCCTGAAAACTCTTATTTAGTTTGTTTAAAAAGAAGCCAACCAGCAAAATATCTCTCCTAAAAAGTTTTATACAGTTAAAATATACATGTTTTAGCATTTTACATTCAAGGTCTCGTAAGTACAAAAGCCTGCTTTACTTTGTTATGTAACACTGAGACACCAAGTATGATTTAGTCATTCTTCATTTAAAAAACTACAACTTTTTACACAGGCTTTTAAAATTTCATATGGAAAGTCATAAGCAGAACACTTGATGTACTGACTTATATGGAAAAAAGCAAGTGCTTTAGTTGAAAAAAATATATACATACATTTGAGGATCTGTTACTCAAACAGCAGATTTATGATAATTTTAGAATGTAAAATAGTAAGTGCAAGTAGATTTTTTTTTAAATAGTACTATTTAGAACTCCATTTCATATAAAAATAGACATCCATATATTTTATTTCTATGGCAAACTTAGAGTTATGTCTTTGTTTGGGGATGATCCTGTTTATCTGGAATCTCAAATATCTGTCTTCAGCTAACCTAAACTCTTTAAATAGTCCTAGAAATACATACCCTGAATATACAAATGCTGGAAAAAAAAAGTATTTTCAATGCAGATTAGTTTAGTGATGCTGAAGCCAGGGAGCTGAGGGATTTCTCTTCCATGTCAGGTGTCCACAACCCCCCAAGGGGCTGTGCTTGGTCAGTGCTGAGCCAGGAGAAAGCTTTCCAAGCACCCCCTGCAGCCAGGGAGGTCTCTGGCTCTGCTGGAGCAGTGGCTGTGGTTGCACGGTGTGGGAACACGAGGCAGGACCTGGAATGCAGGCTGCTGGCACCTTTGGAAATACCTGCCAAGGTGAGCTGGTTTCTGCAAAACTGGGAATTTGGTGCTGTTCAGAGCAGAGAAGACAAAAGCTCACCAGTATCATTTAGGGGGTGAAAGGCCCCTGTATTGCCTCATTTCACATGATGAGCTGCAATTCCAGTTCAAAGGTGTCTTTGTGAACAGAATAAATTGTGTTTTAATGAGAGACATGGTTCAGGACTGCTTGGAGCCTAAACAGTTTCACTTGGGACATAAAAGCCCAGCTCAAGTTCCTTGAAGCTCGTCAGTGCACCCACTCCTCAGTGAGCTTCCAGCAGTGTGAGAGGAAGGTGAAGACAGCAGCATTTCTGAAGAGCCTTTCCCCTGTTACCTCTTGCACTTCTCATGCTGCAGAACCTCTGCCTGCTCTTTTGCATTTACCTTTTGTACTCCAGAGGAAGAGTAATGGTGACTTCCACAGGAGCAGCCTCTGCAGAATCAGCTTCCCTGCAGAGAGACATTGGATCAACCTCCCATCTTCCAGGTTTGTGCAAAATTCAGTTCTTTTAGGAGCTGGTGCTTGGCATGAGGGAAAATAGAGAGCAGTTGCTGCTTATGGTTCCAGTGGTGTGTGACTTCAGTAGCTGGGTTCTGTTTTCCCCTCTAGATGTTGGTAGCCCACAAAAAGTCCATCTGTGGGGTGGATTTTACTCACAGTATTTCAATATCCCACTTCTGGGAAGGTTTGTTTTCTATTGGCTGATTCATAATGATGTGATTCTTGTCGTAGTAATTTCCTCCTTAAAAACAAAAGGAAGTCGTGAAAGAAAAGTTTCTGAAATAAATACTCATAAAATTATACATAATCTTTGAGAAGTGTGCCTAAGTAGGAAAATCAGCTGGAAAATAGCAATTCCATGAGGTAGGGGCTGGTATCTGCAACTGAGCAATGACAATTTTAACCAGCTTTTCTCTTTTTGAGCTATTCTGTGATTGATTTTCCTTCACCAGTTTGTCTTCTGTAACTTGCACTTCTTGCCATCAGCACTGCTTAACTCCCCAAAGCACAACCACTGATCTGATCAAAATAAACCTCTGCAATCAAAACAGAAAGGTTCCTCCCTGCCCTGCTGTTTCTTGTCCCACTGCCACGCAACTGCACAGGAAAGGTAGGATTCAGTTTCTGACCTTAAGTACAAAAGGAAAAAAAAAGGCTGGAATATGGAAGCTAACTTTAATCAAAAAGCACACTTAAAACCTGTGGGGTTTAGAGTTTTTTTGGTTTTAAATACCTTTAATATCAAGCACCAGTTGCTCACTGAGGTACGAACTGATGGTTCCATCCTCGTTGAGTCTCCACTTTTGCCTGTCCTTCCCATGCTCTGTCCAGAGGGCGACTTTGGCCCCAGGCACGTCTCTGCCCCCAATGACATCCAGGCAGGCATTGTTGGCCTAAGAAACAGGGAGAGCAGTGAGATCCAGGCCTCAGAGCCTCAGTTTTGTGCCTGCCTTGTCTCAGGCACTGAGCATATGGCAGGAAATCGTGCTGTAGTTGGTAAAACCCTGGGAAGCAAGCGAGGAACAGAATATTCAACACCCGCCCAGCTGCCTGATCAAAGGTGGCGGTCTTTGTTACTTCATTTCTTTCATCTCAAACCACCAGCTTTTTTTTTTTTTTAATGCTAACACCAGGCCAGCGTTAACAGAAGGTGACTCTGAAACTCACCTTGGACTTGAAGAGCCCGCGGCAGTAGTGCCAGAGCTGGGAGCTGCTGCCGCAGCGCGGGGCCGCGCACACGGAGGTGGCCCTGATGTCCGCCAGGCTCCCGGCCGCGCTCAGGTACCGCCCCTGCGCCCGGCTCCGCACCCGCAGGTACACGGCCGGCTGCGGGGGGAGAGGCACAGCACACAGGTCACACCCCCGCCCTAAGGCAGGCTCCTAAACTCCCTGCCCCTTTTTGTTTTCACACCCGGCCCTAAGGCAGCCTCCTAAACTCCCTGCCCCTTTTTGTTTTCACACCCCCGCCCTAAGGCAGGCTCCCAAACTCTCTGCTCCTTTTTGTTCTCCAGCTGAGCACGTTTCGGCTGGAAACAAACGTGCCTGTGAAGCACAGTAAGTGGTTTTTCACATGCAGAGGGGCAGCTATAAACAGCAATGGTAGAGAGCTATTTTTTTATTTTTTTAAATGGAATTATGGCTATAGAACTAATCCCTGTGATCTGTGAGGATGCCTAGTTCTGCACATTTCACTCGTTCCAAGGGCTGTACTCCAGCAGCTTTTAATTCTGGGGACACAAAACTTACTGAGTTACATATCCTGCAACTTCAGCCCTCGCTAACTGGAATAGAGCAGAGATACACCACTGTTTTTGAACATACATGAAAACAGGGCTGTTTTTTTTAAAAAAAATCCTGGTATCCCTGTTTTATTGGTTTACTCAAGAAATAAAGAGGATTTTATGGGGTTTGAGCTGTTGCTCTGTTATTTACTGGTTTCAGTGCAAATAAAGGGCAGCTTTGCTGGAATTCCAAGTTCAACACTTTTTTTTAACTCTCCTTTTTTTCCATATTAAAACAACCCCTGAGCTACAGAGAATAATGCCTCTCTCCCACCAAGCATCCATAACCAAACTCTGTAGCAGTAGTGTTTAGTTACTCTTTGTCATTTAGAGACCTGAACCTTTGAATGAAACTCAACTTGGAATTACCTGGGGTGAGGCAGAGAGGGAAAACCTGATGGGAACTGTCGTGACAGGTGAAAGAATTATAAAAGAAAGGCCTCATAAAATCAGGCCTGCTCTGCTAAATTGCCAAAGTTAGCCTGTCACTTCTTCTAAGTAATTTGCAAGTTCCCATGCAAAAACAATCTTTGTATGAAAATCCATTAGCATAACAACCTATTCTTGGATTGAAAAACAAATGCACCTGCAAGAACAAGGGATTTGTCCCATAAGAATCAGTAAAGCAAGTATGTAAACAATACAAGAATAGTTTTGATGGAAAAGTAGAATACCTTTTACTAACCAATAGAGTAATTGGCAAGAAAACTCTCAACCAATGAAAGTTGCACACGAGGTCTGTAAAAACTGTATAAAATGAGTTGTGAAAAAAAAAAATTGGCTTTTCCCACGTGAAGAAAACAGTCTCAGCTAACTTACTACAATAGGGAACTGCATGAGCTTTGCCTCTTTTGGAAATCCAGGCTACAGCACAATAAAATTTGCTCTTGCTTCCATTTATGTTAATTATGAAACAAGCCAGTGTGGAATTGGTTTCCTCATTATATTGTTATATGGCAAAAATGTAAGAATAGAGCATCCACAGAACATGCTAATGAGCAATTCAGAAAAACAAAACTTGGAACCAAGAAACTGGGAATTATTTCCCTTTAGGAACCTAACATAGATCTCAATAACTGCCACAGGAGGCATTTTCTGCTTCAGCAGTCTCCCAGTGGGTCCTTCTGGCTGTCACCACTTGGCCTGATTTAAGGAGAACACCACATCCCAATGTGCCTGGTGGTAGAACTGATCCCTGTGCACCAAGCCCTGTCCACAAAACCCCTTTTCCTCACTCAGCCTTACAGTACCTGCTTCACAGGACGAAGGGAGCCAATCACTTTCCAGCCACTGTGTTCACTCCAGTTCGAAATCTCCCTGGGCTCCAGCAGAATCTGCTTTCCCAAAAAATTGCATCCCTCGTAGGCAATCCACCTGGATGCACAAAACAGAACGGGAAAGGGCACTTGTTACCCACAGCAAAACTAAACTGCAGGTCAGGGCTGTGCTCTTGGGAGCCCCCAAATCTCTCCACAGTGATGCTAATATCAACCCTCTCTTTCTGTGCTGCACAGTGCCATCCATTTCAGTGGGATGACTGCCTTCTGCTGAAATTCAGACCCGTTTTCTGTCTGCCTAAAATTTGTAAACTACACTTCCTATCTCCCCTCTCCCCCTCCAGTTTTTTCCCCACAAAAGGGAGAACCTCTGCATGAGCCCACAAATGGGAATAATGCTGGTTTCTGCAGGCCTGTGTTAGGAAACTAGGGAGCCACACTTGGAGCTTTGCCTGGTTGTGCACCTTAATTACGAGAGGATCTCATCTGGTGTTTTTGTTACATTTAAAGCTTTCTATACAATTCCACTTGTCTGAAAACTCATTACAGGTGTTCACTCCAAACCCCACACCCTGCTGCAGCAGATTTTCCTGTCATGGATACACCGTGGATGTGGCTGAGTCCTGGCACACCCAGTTAAAGCACTAGCTCATACAGACCCCTTGTTATCTGGGCATCTGCTCAGTAAATGCTGCTCACAAAGGCAGCCCCAGGAGCACAGATCCCTTCTGTTTATATCAATAGCACATTGCTGTGTGGACAGTGACTCCTAAATGCCTGACTCATTAACTGTGAACACAAAGCAAGTGCTGGTTTCCCAGGTTACCTGTTTGACAGGTCAGCTGCCAAGAACAGGAGGGATGGCTGTGCTCTGAGTTCAGTGAGAAAACACCCACAGCCTCACAGCACCTGGAAATGCTTTTGCCCAGTGCCCACAGCTCAGAGAAACTGAGAGAGCCAGCCCTGCTCAGGGCTCCATGGAGGCTCAACTGTGCCAGCTGTGAGCTGCCTGGCAATGAGGCTGGGTCCCTGTTTCTTCAAACAAAGTCCACACCTCTTGACTAGCAGGTATTCAGGGCAGCCTGGCTGCCCCTGTGTTTTCCTTATACTTTGAACACATTCCTGGCTTTTTTTTTCCTTGCAATGGTTTCTGTCAAGTCACCTAGGGCTCACTTTTGACATTATTCTTGGAGCATGGAACAGTCTCATGTGGAATGCAGTTTCAAAGTAGACATTGACAGGGAACAGAGAGGGGAAAGACTTACAGTGATCACCATCAGAAGCCAGGTTGTGCTCCTGGCATTCCGTGACACAGGCAAAACTCATCTCTGCTCTCACACAGGCTGTGCCACCTCTCCCACACCTCTGAGAACTCCAGCACCCTTAGCCAAGGCAGATTCCAGGTTTGTGCCTTACTGAGGTGGCCAGCTGGCTCAGGAAGGAGCCCTTTACCTAAGCCTGGCAGCAAGATGCCATTGGAGTTATTTCCTTAAATCTTTGCTATTTGCCTAAAGCTGACAGCAGGCTTTGGGTCAAGGAGCCAAAAAGCCCTCTAAATCTGCCTTCCTGAACTCTGAATCCCAGATAAGGCAAACCAACCCTCTAGGACATCCCACAATCACCTGAAACCCTCAGCATTTAGGTTACCTGTCTGTGTGGGATGGGAGCAGGCTGTGGAGGCCTCTTTCCAAGGAGGCATCAAAAAGAGGAAGCCCAGCCTTTCTCTCCTGAATCCATCCCAGGGACAGGGAGGCAGCTAACCTGGCTTGGACACCCAGTAATGAGCAGAGAGGTGCAGGAGGGGCTGGCCTGTTGCACTCTCTCTCCTGTGCTTTCTTGCCACGTGGTCCCAAAGCCATCACCCTTCCTTTGCAGCCAACTGCTGGGGCAAAGGGATTGAATTTCCAGACAACACACCCACTTCTGTATTTTCAGCAAAGGTTCAGGATGGAAGTGGCCCAAATGTTGGGAATTGCTGTGAACTGGCAAAGCTCTGTGGGGAAGCTTATGTTCACTATTCTCTCAAGAAAATTACAGCCTTGTCTGTGTGGAAAAGGTAGGGAAAGGTCAAACATAAACATAGGAAATGTGTGTCCCATTAGGAGAACAGCAGTTTCCAGCCACTCTCAGTTGCAGGATGAGATTCTGCAAGTTATTTGTTGCTGCTGTGGGTGTGGAGGCTGAAAACCTGGCTGGAAACAGAACACTTGGGAGCTCTTCTTAAAAGGTGAAAGGAGAGATGTGGAAGAGGTGAGGAGATCACTTCTGCAGATGTAAAATGTTTTCACAGAAGAACCTGGGTGTACATTCACACTCCTGGAGAAGGGTTAAACTAATAACAGAAGCAAATTACTGTTCCAGCTGTCAGATCCCTCCTGAGCTCCTCTCAGAAGCTGCTGCTTCTCTGGCAGCCAGTCAGCACATCAAGCTTCCCTGAGCCACAGCAGTAGTTCAAATCACTGCAGTTTATAGCTGGCATTTTACAGCCTGTTAATAAAGGCACTCTGAGTTTACACTACCTGCCTTGTAAAGTCTGTGCCTCAAACAGAAGTTAAGAATATAAACCATCCTATGAACAAGGCAATAGTTACGAGACAATGTTAGCTCCTATAGTGCAAATCAGACAGGGATATTTATTCCATACTCACAGTCCACTTCTCACCCACACAGACTGGGTGTAAAAATGAAGGTCCTCGTTCAAAACAGAATTGACTGGTTCACTGAAGTGCAGCTCTCTGCCCTTGCAGCATTCCAGGCTGAACAGACTAATGGAAGGTTCAGCAAAAACCTGGGGGAGGAGGAAGGAGAAAAAAAAAAGAACCAAGTTTTAGTGGGAATAGCCTAACTTCAGTTGTTAGAGATGATGCACACACTGGCCCACTTCAGCTGAATTTCCTACAGTGCTTTTGGGTTAGCTCGTGCTCCCTCAGCAAATGAAACAACAAGGGAAAACCCCACAGCACACAGAGCTGAAACAAACTGCATTTATCAGTAGCATTTATCAGTATCATTGCCATCAGTGACACAAGCCAGGCACAGAGAGTCACCAAGTGATGCAGAGGCCTCTGTTTGGAAAAGCTCATTTTCATCCGATTTGTATCATCAGGGCCTTGATTGCTTTTCAAAAGTCCACTTTATTTACTTATTGATGGAACATCCATCTAAAATAGTGAGTCAAATCCAAGTCTATTGTCCACAGACTTCAATTAGCTGTAGTTCACTGTAAACATTTTAAGGAGCTACAAATTGTAAAAGGTCAGAAAGGTCAACTAAAAAGTTCTAATGTTTTTAACAGACATTCCTATTTTTATTCTGACAATCTTGAAGGCAAGAGCAAAATTAGTAAATTCTACAGTCTCATGTAGAATTGAAATATTTTTCACTAAATGTCATTTTCTACAGTTGACAGATTGCCTGTGAAAGCAAATAAAAAGATCAGTTTGCATGAAAATGTGGTGCAGCTTAAAGACCAGCAGAAAAACAGAGGAAGCAGATTTAAATACGCAAATTCTGTGCCCTAGTACAAAGAACACTTGTACAGTGCTTCAGCATTTTTAACCTAAAACCAGAAGCAAAAGCACTTGCAGTTTACACCTGAAAAGGAAGAGGGAACAGGCCTGACTAACTCAATGAGTGCCTCTCCAGGAAAGGCACCTTCTTTTGGGAGGTGTTACCCTGAGATAGCTGGCTCAGGCAAAATCTAGGATTTCCCTTGCAGCAAAGACATGGCCTCAGGTGAAATAAACGAAACAAAATCTTGAATTAAAGTTGACACAGGCACTGAGGAATTAAGAGAAATTAATTTTCATCTTTGAAGAGGCACATGTAGTGAAGGGAAGTGTCTCTGAAAAGCTCAGGGGTGCGTCAGGACATATGAATTTGCTTGCACTGACTCAGTGCACTTGGTATGCAGCTGGTTAGTCAGATTCTGCCTCAGAGATTGCCTTCCTCTGCCACCCACTGCAGGGACTGCTTAAGGCATGCAACACTGCAGGGACAGAGTTCACTGAGACTTTTTGAAGAAGAGCTTGGGATTGTCCACTCAGATTTTAAAGCCTACCGTACTCCCAAAATCTAATGTCACACACCAGAAAGGGATTAAAACCTGTAATGTTTTCATTTTGGAATGTCAGCTCTTCCCAAGTGCCTTCTGCTGGATGGGGTGGATCAGATTTACAGCTGAAGGCTCCCTTTGAAACCCAGACCAGCAGGCCTAGTGCAGGCAGCTACTCCTGAGGTTGCTTTGCTCAGGCAGGCAGAACCATCACCTCCTGTTTGCAAGAGCCTCGGCACTGCCTTTCACCTGAGTGGACACCACAAGTCCTATCCAAAACAGGCCCAACAATTTTCACAAGTGCATTGCTAACCATGAGAAATGTACACATTAATTATACCATCTGGCATCTGTGTTGCTGGACATTACCTCCCAAACCTAAATACTGATCCTGCTGTTGCAACACTGAGGGTGTTAAGAGACAGGGCTGCTGTTCTAAATGGACAAGTCACCTGACCCAGCATATCCATTTATACACCAGGAACCTCAACAGCAAACTGCTGCAGTCAACTAAAATGATTCCAGCCGTGCTGTGGTCGTGACTGTTGGGACTGAGAGGTCTGAGAATTCCCTGTCCAGCTGCTCAGAGTCCCTGACACACACACCACTGATGGCTCTGACCCTCTGTCCCAGGGAGACCTCAGGAGAGATGCAGTGACCTTGCAGACATGACGTCCAGAGAGAAACCAGGCTGCTGTGCCAAGGCCTGAGCTCTCCTGTTTCCACAGCCAGACACAGAGCAACGCACGGATTCCTCATGTTCTGTGTTCCCTTCCAGGCCAACAGCTGGCAGCAGTGACTTTGGCCTGGCTTTCTTCTCTGACTTTGTTTTCACAGCTCCATGGAAACTGGCAACAGTGCAAAACAAGGTTTGGGGCTATGCTGTTAGGCTGGGAGGTGTCTTGTTCCCAGCCTTTCTTGCAGAATGCTGAGGAGCATTTTCACCTGGAAGGTGAGCCAAAGGCATCTATATTTATCCATTCCCATGTCTAGGTCAGCATTGTTTTAGCTTCTTTTCAAGGAAAATACCTGAAATGCCATGCTCTGGGAAAAGCTTGCCAATTGTGAGAATACAAAAGCACTACAGAATTTAACACAATTTTTATGTGTGAAGGGACTGACTGCCTTTGTTTAAACCACCACCAATATAATTTTAAGAGGTTTTGCTTTGTCCTGTTTTTCCATGCAACTGTCCAGAGAGAAACTTGAAGGGATTTATTATATTCAAGAGGCCAGTGATTAAGGAAAGCTATATTTACATAGCATTTCAAGATATGAGCAGTCTTCTAAACTGTTAAATGCACTGATATACTTTACCAGGTGTGGTGTTCTATGGCTAACACAGCATATGGTGGAAATGACACAGGTAAACCATGGAAAATCAACACTAAAAATCAACATATTAAAAATCTCTTGCATGGTTCAACTCAGCTCAGGCTTCCCCCTCAATGAGTTTTATAGTGAGGCTGTGCAATGCAATTTTTCACAATTCAGAACAGATTTTTATGCCTCACCAGTTCAGGAAAAAACCCACAATGCCAGCATGAAGTGCTTGAGATTAAACAGGGACCAGGGCAAGATGAGCTTCCTCAGTAGTGTACAGACACAAAGAAGATGACCAAAGGGCACTAGAACTGAAAACCAAGTGTACACATGCTTAGAGCAAAAAGCAACATTTAGCTATGCATAATTTTTCATTATGAAAGTTGTGAGAATTTTTACTAATAAAGCCCTTTTGAAAAGGGCTCACCCCAAAATGTATTTCCCCTCACACCTTTTTTTTTTTTTTGGACAACTTTGGTTTTGCAAACTTTGATGGGAAAGCCTAATAAAGGCAAAAGGGAGAAATCCAAAGGGCCAGATCAAGGCATGAGTGTAGCCTGGCCATGGCGAGGGATGGTGCACCGCTCCATTTCCCACCGCTGCTGACCTGCTGCTTTGCAAGCAGCATTTACCAGAGTCTGAACTGGGGGAGCCTCCACAGCTGCGTTACAACATCCTTGGGAAAATCTTTACTCTCCAGGCTCGGCCAACTCATCACTTAGAGCTGCCTTTCCTGGAGCTGCTCCCTTCAGTGTGGGATGGACGCCTGGCTGAGGGAGCGTGGCGCTGGACAATGCAACGCCCACGCTCCGGTCCCAGCCCCACAGAGTGACTCAGTGCCTGGCCCTGGGAAACTGCAGCCAGTTTTTGTAGCTGATTTCTTTACTTGCCTCACAGGAACGCTGGGGAGATCAGTTAACACCTGTGTTTAACTTAGAGAAGATAATATAGAAATACAAGGATTATAGCAATTGACCAGAGCAAGAACAAAGAATCCTCAGAAGAAAAGAGAAAAGAATCCCAACCAAACAAAAGAAGCGTTGCACAACCTACAACCTGGATCTCGTTTTTGGTCTTAGAAGCTAGGAGACTGGTTTAATTTATAGGTTGAAGGTAACACTTTATCAGGAAAGCTAATTGCTCATTACAAGAATCCTGGGCGGTTTTGTCCATGTAAATCACACCAAATATGGCAGGGAATTTTTCAAAACAACAAATCTGAGAAAAGGCAGCACCAGAGCTGAACTCCCTACCGCAAGATCATCTATCCCAAAAGATTAACCTCCTCAAGCAGCAAACATTGGACAAATGCCCCAGTAAGCCACCATGACCCTATAAATGGCCCAGATGCCTTCACCTGTTCTCTTGCAGCTGGGCAAGGGCCCACATTTCCTTTCCATGAATCCATGGCAGTACAAAAGGCAAGTCCTTGCTGACGCAGGCACAGAAACCTGCACCTCTGCAGCAACTCTGAACCTGTGCTACACTTTAAACTGCCTGCAGGAAGGCTGTTAACAACAATACAACAGCACATTTCATCACCAAGCTTTTCTGGAAGAGTGCTTTGGGATTTTTAGATGAAAGGAGATGATGAGAGACAAATTACATTAGTGTCAGTTGTTCCTTCTTCATGCCCTCCTCTCACTGCACAGCTTCTCCTAAATGCTCTGAGGATGATGAAACAGTCCAACCTGTATCTGAGCAAAATGGAACAGCAGGAAAAAAGCACAGCTAGGACCTCCTAAAGACTTAGTTTGAGTACTATACACCTTGGAGAATAAGGTGTGATGGGAGAGAGGAAACTTCATCAGGAACAGAGGAAATTGGTTGCAAAGATGTACTGAATTCCTCCACAATGCCAGTGCACAATAAATGGGGAAATAACCAAACTAGTATCATATAAATTTGAATTTCTTGTGAAATGGGAGAGTGTGTGTGCAGAGGATGTGGGAGCAGCATGCCATACCTAAATGCTGACAACTTCACTTTTCACCAGACAACACATAAAACATCCCTCCAAGAGCTTAGAGCTAGAATAAAAATAAACCAACCTAAAATACTCTCACTACAGTGAAATCATCAAACTATCAGTAGTGTGAGACTATTTTCTTATCCAAATCATTTTGCATTGCTCTGAAAGGGTTTTTTTTCTTTCTTTTTTTTTTTTTTCCTATTTTAGTTGGACCAACTCAGTGATCTAGAAGGAAAATTTTCATTTTGTTATGCAATTAAGCTCTTGGACAAACAAATTACATTTCTGGCAGTTTTCAAACTAAAAACTCAAAAGTTTACTTTCTTAAATAGAAATATTAACTTTTTTTTTTTTTTTTAAATTTCATTTAGTGCAGTTGTTGTATTTGTTTGCAAATGGTTTGTTTCCATCAAAGCTGCATTTTCTATAGAACAAATGGAATGTTCCCAGCCTGGGACTCCTCCACAGTTCCACTTGCAGCAATTACATCTCACTGAAAGGAGAGCAGAAGACAATGCACATGCAGGGCTTGGTGTCAGGGTTAAAAGTTCTCCTTCTCACATGTAAGGTACCAGGGGACACCTCAGCTCTGCAGAGAGGCTGGTGAGCTCAAAGCTGAATAATGGAAGGGGTTCCCAACGCCCCAAATGAATTCAATCAGGCTACACAACAATTCCCCTTGGGAACAGGCTTGCTCCTCTCTGGAGTGAGCCAACAGAAATATGCTGTAATAAAAGGGGCTCTGTTCCAAGAACAGTGCACTGTGGACAATGCTCTGAATTAACTGTGGCTGCTCCTGGCCATGACCTTCTGCGTGCTCTGGGTCACGTCTGTGCCACACCAGGGTCCCCAGCACTGCCCTGGGGGCTCTGAGGCCAAACAGGTAGAGTTCAGTACATTTTATGCTGTTTAATGCCTCGATTTTGGGAAATACAAGGGCTCCTGTTGGCAGGAAAAGAACCAAACGAAGAGGTGCAAAAGCAGAGGAAGATGTGTGCGAGCTTCCCACACACAGCCAGCCAAACACACTCCTTCCAGGCCCTGGCCCTCGGGAATCAAGGGCTGCCAGTAGTCTCCTACCATGCCAAACTTCATATTTACTTCCCTGTGAGATTACAGGCAGGGGGATTTGGATGAGGCCTACTATTATTTGATGTCAAAACTTCACTTGGATTTGGCACAGCAGAGTCCAAAAGCCTAACTTGAAAAGGGAAACTTTAATCTAAAACCCAGGCTCTCAGCAGGTGGGAAGTCACTGTATCTGTACAGTGAAAAGTCCAGCTCTCAGATTTGAGTTGTACATCCTTCCCACCACGCCCATGGGTTTGGTGTTTGCACTTGCTTGGGGTTTGGGGTTTTTTGGGGGGCTTTTTTCATTTGGTTGGCTGGGGTTTTTTGTTTTTCTTTTTACAAACCGTTCACAAATGGTGAAAAGGACTTCACATGTGAAAAAGCTGAACTGAGTAATCACAGAAGTCTAGTTTCATAGGAGTTGCACTGAAGGACACATGCCACATAGGCTGAGTTTGTATCCTGTGATAAGGGAAGGAGAAAGAATTTTGGAGAAGCTGGTGGCCAGTGCTAGAGAGGAGGGGGCAGAGAAGCCACTTGCTTCTCTTTTACCAACAGGGGTACAGCTCATCTTTGATGCTTCTGCATAAGAGCACACCAAGATGTGGAAGAAAGGCACAGACATCACATCAAGACCGCAGGTTTGCATGTCCTGTGTGCAGGGTTACAATGGAATGCACAAAAGGTTGTCTCTCTCTTGTTCTGGAGGGCAAAATGCACAAAATTCCTGTGCAACCCCCTGGCCATGGAGGGGCCAGCGTGTCTCACTTGTAAAAAAGAGAACAACTTTAAACCCAGAACACCCAAGAGCAGCTACAAGTGACCTTGTGCAAGTGTGCATGCAGCCTGACCTGTTTCCAACCCAAAAAACCCACTGAGCCAAGAAAACAAACCTCACTCTTTTCCCTAACTGGGAGTTTGTTTAAGGGCAAGTACTCGCTTCAGACATTTGACAAGGAAAAGAGTTCCCAAATGTTATTTTTTTTCCCCTCCCAATTAAGTCTTACATATTGAATAGGCTTGAGGGATTTGATTGTAGCAGTCGGGCAGCCACAGGAACTGAGGTCAACATAGAGGCCTTCTTCCAGCACACAGTGATTGTCAGTGGTTTCCCCTTTGTAGCACAGGAGCCAACTGCAAGAATAATGGAACAAAAAGAGATAAGCTGCTCTAGCTGCTTATTTACAGTGTGTTTTTTCAAGACCTAATACTTGCTAGGGTCAAAAGGAATAAAAATTTTTCTTTGTTCTTGTCAAGCTTCAAGTAAGGTGACTTGAAAGGCTATGCAGCAAAGCAACCAAATCAAATTGTGTGGTACAGAAACCTCAGCTCCAGAGTCAAACGACGTTGAGTGGAGTTCAGACATTTCCACTGTACCAAAGTTCTCAAAATCTGGAATAAATTCTAACTGGAGTTAAAAAAAGAGTCACAGTAACTGTGCAAACCTTCCCCAGGGAGAGCAAAATGCACAGTACCCAAACCAAGGACAGGATGAGAGTTACTGAGATGCTTTGCAGGACAAAGGGTCTAAGACATGATGGAAGATGATGGGCATGTGTTATGTGCTTTCAGCTGTCTGAAATTTTGTAACATTGAAAAAATAAATTCATAATACGGAAAATGATGGCATGTAAAACAACAGACACTTACCATCCCCGGAGGACCTTAAAAGAACATGGTATGAATGATGTAAAATCAGAAACTTCTGCTGTGAAATCTACACATGCTCCTTGGAAATGTGTATTACTGAAAGCTTTGAGCTACAAGAACAAAACAAAACAAAAACAATGACTAGAAGGAAAATGAAGGCATTATCATTAATGTAAACAGAGAAAGCTGTACTCTCAGAGAAGTACCCATGCAATTCACAAAGATACAATTAATTGAATGAACCGTCATTCAAAGAATCTTTTACATTTTCTACAGCTGCTTTATTTTTAGAAATCAAGGTATTTTTAGAAATATCAAGTATTTTGTCATCTCTGGGCTTGCCCAGGAGGCTTCCCAGTGATGACAAGGCAGGCAGAGTTGTCAAGTATAAGTTCAACTGCAGCAGGAAGGGGCCCAGGCAAAAATGAGAAGAGTAGGACTCAAAGCTGTTATCACCCACCCAAAGTCCCCCTGAACTTCAGCTTAACTCTCACTACAGCTCAGCAATCCAGTGCTCAAAGCAGGATGGGGAAATGCTGGTCAAAAGATACAGAGCTGCTATTGACAAAGTGCCCTGAAATCTCCTGTGATCACAGTGGTTGCAGGTGGCTTTTCATTTCAGAACTAGCAGGAGGATTTCTGAGAGATCTGGGGACCTGTGAAGTTCAGCCAAGCAGCTTTTATATGTCATGGTAAAGAATTGCAAGTCACAGTGAACCACACCCCACCAGAAAGATGTGATCAGTCCACTCCAAAAAAGCAGGAAGGCTCAAAATGTTTCAGTAAAATAGAAAAAAACAGATACACAAAAAACCCCACAACCAACCCCCCAAAAAACCAACCTCACCCCAACAAATAAACAAAAAGCCCAAATGAACAAACTAATAAACAAAAAAACCCCTGAAACAAACCTAAACAAAAAAACCCACACAAAATACTCCCTAAAGCCCCCACCAAACAAAAAGAAACCCTTTTGTGATGCAGGCTATGATCTATAGCAAAGACACCCAGAATTCTGTACCCTTGGGCTGCCACTGTGTAACAGAGATGGATTTCATTTGAAAGCCTGAAAGAGAGGCTTTTAAAGATTGAAAAATTTAAGTGCATCAAGAGAACAGCTCATATTCTGTAATGGAAGAAAAACACCATGGCTGTTGCAAGAGCTACTTCCCCCTTCATGCCCCAAGTTGGCCAAGCTTCCTGCCAAAGAAAAGAAATCAAGTCCTTTTGCCAGCACAGAGTGAGAAGGCCAAACACAAGTGTCAGCAAATGATTTTATGGAAAAGTTCAGTCTATGTTTTTAAAAGAAATGAATGTTTCCTGTTAGCAAGAACAAGAAAGGCTGAAGCTGGCCTTGCAGGCTATGAGAGCTAATTGGAGAGCATGGATCAGCTATAATAAAATGAATAAAGTGTACCTGATTTTTCTGTAAATACAACTGCACTGCTATCTCACAAAACACCTATTTAAGCTGCATTAACACTGTATTTTCTATCCACCCATCTCCAAGCTCTTTACAAAAGGGAATATATGTACATACACACTGCCTTTCTTTTACAGGCCACGTGCTATGCAAGGCTTTTAAAAAAGATTCACGAATCATTTAAAGACAGAATTTATCTGGCAATGAATGAGGGTCTTAATTGGACAAAAGCTGGGGTGGAGCAGTGATTCCTCAGTGCAAACACTGCAATTAGTCTCCAGCTGCAGCCATCTTCACTTTGTCAGGGTCTGACACTATTGCCTGAGGTTTCGCTTCCCAAAAATCCAACGGATAGAATATTAAAGTACAAATGCAGGGTTGCACAGCAATTATCTCTGCCTTCTAAATCATCTGTACAAATCACCTGATGTTAGAAGAGGCTTTGTTCTTGCTGAGCAAAGCTTTATTTTAATAAATGAAATGAATGGCTCTGCAGAGTTGGTGATTTACACTCTATGTACTTGGTTTATTAGGAAGCTTGGCAGGCAGAAAAGGTCAGGGGAGTTATTGAGAGATTTAAGAAAATTTTGCTGCTTTTAAATTTCTGTTAAGAACAGAAATTAAAAAAAGGACATACTCCTATAGACAGTGCAAGCAGTTCCCTTAGTTCACAGATACTCTTAGTGAAGGTGGGAGAATGTACAATCATTCAAAACAACCAATATATGACTTATTCACAGGTCAAACATCAGGATGTTACCATACTTAGAAGCTCCAAACTAAGAGAGTGGTTTTCATAAAGAAAATTTTTATTTTACTCTGAATGTGAAAGCCTTGATATTTATTCAAGGGCCTGTCATTTACTTATCCTAAGTGATTAATTGTTTTCCCATTAAATATTACTCAAAATATTTCCCCTCCTGTAAGAACTGTAGTGATATGAAGTATGTTCTTTCTTCCTTAGCCCCAAGCAGAATCCTATGAAAACCAGGATTGTGGTAAGTCAGGATAGTAGTTTTTTCACAAGTGGTGTTAAGACTGTTATTAAAGACCACAAGAGGCAAAATACAGTCCAATACATGACAATATTTAAAGGTGTCTGTGCATATACACACAGAGGTTTTTTCACAGTTCTGGAAATAAAAAACCTGTAAAGCACAATTTATTGAAACTTCAAAGGTTTGAACTGATCTTAAATGTCTGTAACACTGGCATAATGCACTCAGAGAACACTGGCATAATGCACTCAGAGAATGGAGTTTGGGAGATCCTGAAAAAACAGAAGAAGTGGAGAAGGAAATAAAATTATCTTCGACTGTTCAGACCCCACCAGTTTTACCTGAGTCAGTTATTTTAGCTGGTATCATTTGCCAAGGCTCTCTGGTGAACATACTTGCAAGTCTTTGGATTTGGCTGCAAACTGCCATGTGAATAGGTCAGGCAGGAAGTCAGTGTTTAAGGCTAAAATAATACACCAATTATGTCTCCAGACAGGAAACATTTCCTGTGGTCCTGGGTTGATCATAAAATGGTAGAACTAGAGAAAAAGGAGGGTGTGGTCCACCTGCTAAGTAACACAATGCACAACACTTCCCATCCAAGCAAGAAAGAACTTGTGTCCAGATGACAAAATACTTAAGTTTGCTGAAACAGAACCACAGAGCTCTAAAATACCTTTTGTCTGAAAATAAGTCATGTTTCTCTAAATAAACTTTCTCAGATTTGCTTAATTCAGAGCATGTCAGAGAGGGCAATAAAATCACTCAGATCATCACCCATGCTAACAGGACGGAAAAAGATCAATCAAACCACCCATGCTGTGCAGGGGGAGAGCCCTGCTGGGACAGAACATTGCAGGGGACACAAAGCACACATGGTGATGAACACAGATTGATAAATCTTTGTTTCAGAAAGATAACTCAAAGGTCCATTAATGGAGCACAGCCTTGTAAGGTAAGGACCCAACTTTAAGACCCTACACTTAGTAGTTTTTGAGACTAAGAGGGAATTATAGGGACTACTTTCTCTTAATAAGTTATCACCAAGTTAGACACAACTTTCAGGGAAACTGTCAGAATGTATCATAGATTTATCACAGATTTTTCCTGATCAGGACGTGTCCAATTAAGCTCTAATGTTACTGAAACAAAATCTTAAGGAAATCTTAAGGAGCAGCTCTACCTGCTTATAAGACTTTGGAAAGCAGAACTACCAGCACCCAAGACTAAAAAAACCCAGGTGTTGATGCATCTGCAGGTTTGAAATGTGCAGTTCAGTTTTCTGCAGTTTATATTTTCATCTCCACCTCACACATAAACATAGGAGCGACAAACTGGATGCAGTGCAAAATAATGGAAAGAAAATCTGCCATAAAGAGAAGGATGAATGGATGGGAGGGTGAGTTCCCAGAAACAAGAGGGAAAAAAGAGGAAAATTAATAGCTAGAGAGATCCAAAGTCTCTCAAAACTGCTTGCATTTTTGGGGACAGAATACTAAAGAGTATGATCCAGAATAAAGCAAAGAGCAGAACACCTAGCAGATTTTACTTTGATCCACCTACCACTTTCCTCCATCACTGATTTGCTGCAGCAAGGTAACAATACTGAAGTATCACCTGAAATTGCTGAGATATCATCTGAAGCAAGGCATTCAACATTACCTGCATTTAATTATAAAGTGCAGTTTAGTACTAGAGACTGTTAGGTAATGCCAACGTACCAAATGTGGAGGCTCATTCATCCCAAGGGGCTCCTGCAATAATAAACACATATACACATATTAGGAAATCCCAACATTAATTACAATTAATTTCTTAGGAGACATGACAAGTTGCCTGAAATTTGTGAAGTGTGAACTGAGGAGCAGAGGAAAAAAAACTTCCCAGGTTTTTGGCACAATTCTCTTCCCCAATTTCTGCCATGAGCTGCCTGTAAGCTCACAATTACCTGCCTGATTGTTCAATGCCTCTCACACAGAGAACTTGCATCAGCATTAATTAGTTCCCAAAATGTGCATTGGAGTCCATGTGAATGTCTCTGCATTTACTTTTGAGGCTGTTTTTTGAAAAAAAAAAAGAATTGAAACCAACAGCAGACACCTCTCTCAATATGTGTTCTTCAAAATAAGGTTAAGTATTCCTTTTTCATTCCTGTAATTTATTACTTATTAATAATTTATTACTTATTATAATTTAATATGTATGGCTGAAGATTGTCTTGTTTTGCATTAGGGTTTTGACAGTGCTGGCACTAATCTGTTTGGGTGAGTTGGCACTACCTTGGATTGAATAATGGATTAAAAATATTTCCTGTCTTTATTCACTGTATCTAGTACAAATATTTTAGCATAAAAGTAAGAAAAAACCCCCATCAGAATTCTATTATGCAACAACACAAGCCAGGTAAATTCTCGAGTGTTTTAAATACATTATCAAGTAGGCATTATAAATTACCATGTTTTAAGGCAAATTAATATTTCCAGGCCAGGCTATTTTCTCCATGTATGCAGTCTGCCAAAGGGAAATTCTTCTTATGAAGTTTCCCTGACAATTTTCTCATAAGACAGAAAGATCCACAGGGTCCATTTAAGCCTCCATCCTGAACAGGCTCATTATGCCTTCCATGAGGGTCTTTAAATTATTTCCAAGCAAATAGACAAGTTGTTATAATGTGGGCTCTCCTGTTTAAATATTATGGTAAACTCTGAAGTCTTATGGACTCTCCAAAGGTCTCATTTCTTTTAAGGTTTCCCTTTAAATTCTGGTAACTCACCAACTTAACAGGTCGAATTGACATGATGGTTTTACTAGATCCTCCCCAGTCAAAGAAGCATTTGTATTTTCCTTTCTCCAGTACATATTGCTCTCCACAGAAATATTTCTGCTGATATGCCACCCACCTGGAGAATGACACAAAAATTAAAACTGAAAACATCACATTTTTCTGAGTAGTTTGACAATAACAGCAAGTCAAGCACAACAGAATGTCCACCAGGCAGACAGTGCAACATTAAACCTGATGAGAGGCACAAAACTGTCACACACTTGATTTTCTGCTTTTCCCTATTTCAACAAACACAGGATTTTGGGTGTCTGCCTTCCCATCAAATTCATTGTGAGATGATGCCCTGCTCAGAAATTTAGAGGAAAGACATTTAATTGATAAATTTTTGAATCTCTCTTAATTGAATCTTTGCCTGTTTGGCATCCCCCTACACTGAGCTTTCTTACAGCTTTTCCAGTTGGATTGATGAAAAATGGTGCAAGAAGAGAAGTAACTGAGGAAGACTTGATGAGAGAAAGCAAAAGCCTGCAATAGTTGGCAGTTCAAGCTTCTCCCACCCTGCTTCCCCTGTTGCAATTTAGGAAGAAAGAAAACCCCAACTAGAGGGTCCCTCTAACCCTGCACAGTGGCAGAAGCAGATGGAGGATAGTTAGACACCACTACATCGCCCACTTTTGGTGGTGCATTCCTCTCTCACTCACCCAGCACTGGGACTGTTACATTAGGGATACAACAGGGCATGTCCTTACCCATTTTACTTTTATCATACACAGGTGAATCTGTTTGCTGTTAATTTATCTAATGCTTTTTTTAAAACTCTTGGTGCTCTCTGCTACCACAGCTCCTTCAGCAGCAAGTTCCAGAAACTCCCTGCCTCTGGTGTAGGAAAACTTTTTTCCTTCCCACATCAAAATCTGCTTTAAAGCAATCTCCAGCTCTGTAAAGCATCTCCCCCAACTGTTGTCATGCAAGATTCTGGGTACTGCATTAATCTTGTCTTGCCACCTTCAGGATTTTGCAGCTCTCATTTGTATCCTTCCTCTCCAAACTGAGCCTCAGCCTTTCATTCTTGCAGCTAATCCTCATGAGACACTAATCACCAATCCCTACATAAGCAGTTCAGGTCCCTCGCTTCCCAGTTCCTGATCCCCATCACTATTAGAGTAGTTATGACAATGTTAATAATACCTTTTAAAAATTACTTTTACATGTCTGAAACCCACATGATTCCACAGTGCTCTTTTCCCGTAATGTCTTTTATGTTTTCGTTTTTACAGTTCTATAAAAATTATTTTCATTTTCAGTGCCAGCAGTCTGACTTTATTACAAATACAGCACATCTCATCCTTTCTGGATGGGCTCTACCTGTCCCCAAAGTTATCCAATGCTTAATGTATCTAAAATATCTTTTCAGTATTACTGCCACGAAACTAAGTGACTCCTCTGGGGGGACATCACAAACTTCTTCTGTGAACAAGAACATTCAGATCCAAATCAAGGTGTAGGCATGAGAGCTACACAAAACTGAAAGTATTATTTCCCTTCCACTCCCCAAGGGAATTTAAACACTTTTCTTCTCCAAATATTTACCACGTGTACCATGTGGAATACAGCCTGTCAAAAGATGCACCCAAATGTGCACAGAGATGTTTCACAGTTCCCCCCATGGGTCTGTGTAGACTTACACGCCGCTTTTCACAAGAATCGACCTTGTCTCGGGGCCAAATCCAGCCTGCTCCAAATCAGGGATTTCTTCATTGACGATGTCCAGTGCTTTCCCATCTTCATCATCAGACTGGAAAAGTGCCACTGAAGACTCTATGAAATCCTAAGCACAGGAATTAGAAGATGGTCACAGCTCAATGACTCCTCACAACATAAAAAATTTAGGGAAAGAGCTGTAGCCAGAAAGACAGCATTTTATGGAGCTGTGAAGGGACTTGGCTCCCTGGTGTGGATCTTTATGGGATATTTTGGCATTGAAGTTCTAGAATAACTGGAAGCCTGACAATCTACTATGGCTTCAGGGGTTTGCACTGAAGAGAGGAAGAGCCTGCTGCCCCTGAGCAGCATCCTCTCCTCTTTGAGGATGGCTCAGAGTGCAAAGATGCCTGTGTGGGAAGGAGAAGAGTTAAGAAGAAAAGAGTTTAGCACTGATCTTCTGAAAGCCTCACAAATAACTACTCCAAGCACAACCATGGCTATAGTTTTTTACTAAACTTCTCCCTCCTCATCCCTTCCCAGCAACATGGCAATAATTATGGAGAGGAAAAGCCTGGGCAAGACCACCTTTCCAGCATAAAGGGTTTGTACTTTTTGGATACATCCACTGTGGCTATAAATAAATCCTGCTTAACACTGTCACATTCTTTCTTACATAGCTGTGTGACACTGCTTTGTGCTTTCAGCCAGCTCAGTTTCTTGCCCAGATAACTTGCACAGCTTCGGATTATTTGAATTTGGGTTTCAAATCTTCAGTTTTTTAACCACTTAGCAATTTTAAGCACATAGTTCAGTCGCTGCTTGGGAAAACAGAAAACAACAATCCAAATTCACTTTAGTCCTTTAACTTTTAACAGAAAGCATGAACTCAATTTCAGTGTTTCTCAATCATTCAGTAGTGTTATAAATTGACACTAAGCAAGCCTTGCAAACAAGAAACAATTGCTGTCAAGCAAATAATGTGGTTGACAGACACTCACAAACATATGAAGACTCCACCATGTGTATTATTACGCTAAACACTGAGAAAACAAAGATTTATAACTATCAAAACCCACTCAGAAATTAAGGCCAAACCAAGCATGCAGCCAGATTAATTTGGCCAGGTGAACTTAATCAAACAGGCTCTTTGGAGTCAATGTCTTTCTACAGGATACAACCACAATGAATAATGGAAACCAATTTTAGAACAAACACTTGATGTAGCTCAACCTCTCTGCACTGTTTACACGACAGTAAAAGGTGATGGAACAAATTCTGTAGCAAAACTGGTTTTCTTACTGTGCTGACCACTTCCTTCATTTATTTGAACTGTTAACCTGTTGCAACTATTTAAGGTATACACTAGAAATTAAAGTTCCAGGTCTGGAAAAATCATCATGAACAACTGCACCTTCAGAGTACTTTTTAGGAAAAAAAAAAAACCATAAAGGAAAGAACAACCAAATTAGTGCAAATGAAAACCAGCTACTCTTAACAGTCCTAAAGCAAAAGACTTTAGGAGTCTTTTAAGAGTATCCAAAAAGTAATTTAGGTCAAATTTACACATAATTTCCTTAACTAAGTTTAAAATACTGAAATATATCCACAGTTGTAATTAAATTTAAAACATCTTTCAAATTCAGCTATTATTCTTTCCTGCCTGAACTTCCACTACAACTTCTCTTACAACAAGCAAAAGGAAAGTATTTTTTAAGACTTTCAGGCTGATCATTCTGATTCTAGACTTGAAAACATTAGTGGGAAAGCTCCGGAGGCCACATACTCAGAAACTCTGCTCTTTCATGAGCCATGGGCAAACCCCAGCTTGAAAGGCATTTGACACTGCAGAAAAGAAGCAAATGCCACTGTCCCCCAGAGCAGCTCACAGTCCACACTGCTGCCTGCCCTCAGGAGCAGGCTCTGCATTTGACTCAGGTGTGTTCAACACAGATGCTGACAGGGAGCTGGCAGCAGCTGGAAAAAACAATTCCACAAGATCATTTTATCTCTGCTTCCCAAACAGCCCCTGAACCCCCTGTTAGCCCTTGTGACTTGAGCAGGAATATTCAAGCCAGGCAAAAGCTGAGAGCCCTTGCAGCGTGCCCACACATGTGCTGGGGAGGGGGGATGTGCAACAATGTCCCTGTGGATTCTGAGACCACTGCAAGCTTTTCCTTGCTTCCCCTGACAGAATTCCTGAGCTTAGGGAGAAGAGCCAGGACATTTGCTGCGCAGGGAGGGGCCTCAAGCACACAGAGTTTGGATTTTTGCCCAGGTCCCCCATGAAACTGAACGTTTGGTACTAAAATATTTTTAAAATCCTGCCCTTAAGTACGGCACACAAAGTCACAAAGGAGCATATGGCCAGGCTGAGCACTGCCCTGTGTGCTGCACATGGCTCAGAGGGAGGCAAGCTGCTGGCCCAGCCAAACAACACAATGCCAGGGCCATTACTCATTTCACTGGCAAGCAGCTGGTTGCCTTCAGTTATGCAACAAATTGAGGGGAATTATTCCTGTTCAATTCTGTTATCAATACGTAAATATTTGTACACATTTACAAGCCAAGTGGAATGATATATGTTGATATATGACTGTGAATGATACATGTTTTTAAAATGTTAATGACTTGAGCCTTCTGACAGTTCTAGGTGCAAGTTAAATTAAATACGTGACATTGAAGGTCATTCTTGCTACCCACATGCATGATTTTGAGTTGTATTTATGTCCTTTGCCAAGAGGAAAATCTAAAAAGATCAATTTAAGTTGCTCAAGTCTCCTACATACAGCTGGAAAAGAGAGGAAAACTAAGATTATTCAGTAATAGAATTGGATTCTGCACATTCAAAATGAGGAATATTAAGAAATTTCCTACTTACTTTTTTCTCAGAAACCTAAAAATAAATTAGAGAAGGACATTTTTCTTGTATTCAATTCATTTTCCTATCTTCATTTTGATAGATTCTCATTATAAATACAGCTTTTGCTACGTGCCTGTCATAAAAAAAACCCTGCAAATTGTGAATTTAAGTATGGCCTTCTTGGACTCACATTAACTTATTATTTAAAAAAAACAAAAGACTGTTGATACTGTGAGTTTGCTTTAAATGCCTATCTTCAATTTCCTGGCTCAGGAATATCACATCTCCTCAGATGAGGAATGAGTAATCTGACTATGCAAAACAGTAATGTCAGAGTGAACAATCTTAGTCTCAGAAGAACTGGCTCTTTGCAGCTGTATTTAATGCTCAGAGTTGCCATTGTAATAAAAAAACCTTCAGACCCTTACACAAACAAACAAAAAACCAAAATCAAAACAAAGGAAATGATAAAGAAGTTCTAATCCCATGTTTCCCCATTGCTAAAAAGTCTAACTTTGCTTCCAATAGTGGACTCTTTAAGAATAGTTTTTATCATTATTTCATCCTTGCCTCCACTAAACACATTTTAGTAGCAGGCATTTTTTAACATGATTATTTTGCTGCCAAAATTTTCTGGCAGAAAAATCATAGACAGAGGGTAATGCTGTTTTAAGGCTTGCAACAGCTGCTGCATTGAAAAGCTATTTTTGTTTTAATCAAGAACTACTCTGTACACTCAGGCATGTTACACTTTTAAGAAAATTCCATTTGAGAGATTCAAATAGCTCGAGGTGCAGGACTGGAAAACCTGGCAGGTAGACAAGGAATTCTGCATGATACAATTTCTGTATGAACTTCACAAAGACTGCTTAGAACCTGCTTCTTAGTGCAGTCTAGAGTTCAAGCCAGTGGGGATGAGCACGGGCAAAAGCTGGAATGGCCAAACCCAAGGCAGCTGTACCATGTCCAAAGAATAACCTTGGTCCTTTATGGACAGAGCTGTGCACGATTGGTGTGAAATCCATGCGAGTACTCACAGCCTGAAGGAAGCGGAAGGACAGCAGGGCACTGTCAGTGCCCCCCCAGGAGTGTCTGTCCTCATAATCTCCCTCTTCCAGCAAGAACTGATGGCCTTTGTAGCGTTCCTTATCATAGGCAACCCATCTGTGGCAGCCCCACCACAACGACAAAACAAACAAACAAAAATAGAGAAGTCAGTAAAGGCAAAACAACTGCACACATGGTTTTCTCTAACAAATAAAGAGAGAAGAGAACACCCCCAAACCACTAAAGTGAGTATCACAAACCCAGCCAATGAACAAAGCAATGCTTGTTTGGAATCACAACAGGCACCCGTGAAGTGTTCTTTGTGCATCAAAATCCTGCCATGTGATTCTTTATCCAACAATAGCTGATTTATGTAATGCTTCTCTGTGTACCTCCTCTCAGCCAGCCACATTCCCAACAGCAATATTTGGTACCACAGAGCCCAGGATGCAGCTAGCTGCCAAAACTTTCAGTGATAAAATAATAAGCAGTGGATCTCTTCAGTGTGCTAATAAATGATGAAACCCTACCCTTGCTGGAGCTGGTGACAAAATTAACAGATTTCAGCAGAACAAGATTTCGCCTCCTTACATATTTTTTTGCTTTAATCTAAAAATGTATACATATAAACAGACAACCAAATTGAAGATACAAACCATATTGCATATGGAATATGTTTTAGCAATAGACAAATAGAAATTTTCCAAGAATTTTGAATAAATAGATAAGGCTCAGTTAAAGGAAGGTGTTTCCATACCAACTTCAAATCTCTGATGGATGTCAATTTAAAAAAGTGCTTCCCCCCTTTTTTTTCTCGTAAGCATTTCTCTCATGAAAGCTCCCTTGTAAATATTAGAACTGCTGTACAAATTCTGTTGGCAGTGAAATTTGGCAGGCAAGGATAGCTTTACTTTTAATACCATTTGGTTTACATTAATTCAGCTGTTTAGGTTACCACAGTACTAAAAATAAAAGCTGCTACAACAGACAGAACAATGATTTTTAATAACCTGAGGCTTCTCAGATAGCAAACACCCAACGCACTTATGAAGAGATTATTTGAGTATTAACAATTAAGTTTGTTTTGAATTTAGTGCTCATAAAATTCTGACAACAGCCTGAAAGGATGTATGTTATTCCCCTTCTATGCTGAAGTGGAAAATCCCCTAGGAAACAAAAGCAAGATTTTTTGAAAATTGTTTTATTACTGAAGTCTTTGGCAGAAGCAACTACCCTGCCTGCTCTCAGACAGTCCTGTCCTGTTGGGAGAGGGTGAAAAAACAACATGAGGGGTTGGTGGCTGGTGCCGAGTTTACCTCAGAGCATCCACCTGTGACACAGGTGTGACACAGGGAGGGGCAGGGCAACACAGAATCCATCCAGTGCCCCAACTAATGAAAATAACAGCACATTCCCAATGCCAGGTAACACGCAACAGCTGGCAGAGGAAAACCATTAAGACAATACAACAGTTTGTAGGTTTCAGAGGTAGTAAAATGTCAAACTGAAGACTGACCACACCTACCCAAGGTCACTGCAGCAAATTAAGCAGAGACTATCAGAAGTATAAAGCAATACAAATTAAAGCTCTGTGTGAACAAAGTGGCCTAATTTATTGGCATCCCAATGGCAAACACTGACTTCACACCTTTCACACATTTAGCTTGGTAGGCTGATAACTGAAGAGCTGATAATAAAAGAAATATACACTCCCTTCTTTTCAAAACATTTCACCTGTGGAAGACTCCAATCATGCCTTAGTTATCCACTTCCAAGCACATTGTTATGCTTCTCTATTTTAAAATAAATTAATATAAAAGTGAAATATACTCACACACCACCAATTACACGTAGTGATCCAATTTCCTGAAACTCCTCTTCACTACCAAGCAGTGCTGGGACAGAAGTGACGTTTTCTGAGAACTCTTTGCACCGTCCTCCAAAGTGGGTTTTCTCATATATTATTATCTAGGAAACATGATGTTAAGCTTAATCCTTTAAAAGTAGACAAGAAGCCTCTCCCTGTACTTTGCTCAAGTTATTTCCATGACTGCAGTTAGCAGCCCCTTCAAGTTCCTCATCTGCTGAATCACAGATCAGCTATGAACAACATTTATATCTGTCACAGCATTTATCAGAAAAACACCCAAGTCATGCAGGTATTTGTATAATTAAAAGTTACTTAAAGTGTTAACATTTTTACAGAAGGAGGAAAAAGGAGCAATAGCTCTGGATCAGCTTTCAGCTCCTCAGATCACAGAAGGATCGTGGGCTCTCAACTCTTGTACTGGAATAGGGGCTAGGATGGAAGGGTTCTGCTCCTGTCCTCTTCCTCCCTTCCCTCTCCTTTTCTTTTTAAGCTTGATATGTTAAATGGGAAAATCTCCCCCAGTCCCTTTATCATTACAGTGACTAATGTGTCAGAAAAACTCACTTTATAGCAAAAAAGCTGCCTCCTAATATGTGAAAAATAAACTACTGGTACTTTTACACCTCATCAAACACTAAGCGAGCTTGACAGCATTAGGGAATTTTTCTTCAGCAGCAAGCATTGAATAGTTATCAAAGATCACACACTACACAAAAGGAAAGCAGCTTGCATAAAGATTTCATATTCCCAATGTGCTTGTATTTTATTCTCAATGCACTCTTTGCTTACCTTGACATTCATTGGCATTTGCACCTTTAGTCCACCCTAAAAACAGATGGGGGGGAAAATAGTTATTTATATTAAACTTGAAATTCCACTTTGACATGTTTTTTATAGTACTATCAGAGCACTAAGTCTTTGTAATTATATTCACCACTTTCAGGGCTGGCCATAGATTTCAAAAGGCCAGGCACACTATAAACATGACCTACAAACAAATCAGTGCACTGACAAACCTCTAAGTCTGCAAACAATTTAAAAATATCCCTTCATGGTCCAGAAACTCAAAGTAAACATTTACCACATGTTTTTAAACTAATTGATGCTGACCAGTTTTTAAAATTTACTTTTAAAGCTTTGTTTTTCAAAGCTTTTCAAAGCTTTATGCATTTCAAATGGTGCAACACTAGAAGAGAGAGGAAACAGCAGGACAGAGAGAAAATAGAGTCTAACATATTTATGTTTATGGTCAAAGAGCAAATACAACAAATGCATCTTCTCTGGAAATGTGCATGAATGATGCTCTGTGAGGGAATAAGAGACTGACCTCACTTGAGTGACTAAAGAGACAGCTATTAGGTTGGATGCAATAAAATGAAGAGCCCTTCTGTCTTATTTGACCTCCTCCCAACCACAGCAGCTTCCCAGGAAGAAGTTGGGGGGTGCAGAAGCCCAGCAAGTCACAGTGACCAAAGCAAAAACGCCACGGAGGATTAACCCAGACTGAACATCAGAGCCCAAGTTGTGTTTAGGTCAAAACCTTTGGGGAAGCAACAATAAAAAAAAAAAAAGGAAGGCACACAACTTAGCAGGGAACTGTGAGGTCCTCACCATTCTTAAGGGACGCAGAGATTTTACATCTGCTGAAGGAATTTCAGGTGGTGAGTCACATTCTTCCAAAACTGTCATCTCTCCCTTGTAATTCATGTCTGAATAAGCAAGCCACCTAGAACAGTAAGGATAAGTGACTCAATAAGTTCATTAATTACATTCCAAATACAAAGATCTTATTAAAATTATTTTCCTTTTTGTACTCGTAAGAGATAGATAATGTTTTAGACAGCACATCAAAACAAAGCTGTATTTAAATGTGCTGGAAACATCACTGCTAGGAAGATCTCAGACACTTTTTCTTAGTCCAAGCTAAATATGAATGAAAGAGAAGAAAATTACCAATTTGTTCATTCATTTAAATGAACTCTAACTCTATTCATTTAAATGCTACTCTATAAGTATACAAAAAAGAGTCAGAACTGAGGATGAGACATTTGCACTGAGTTTTATCTAAGATTATCACCTTATGAATTAAAAGGCATCTTTCATCAATCTCATGTCATTTTTTCAGTGGAAGTTATTAAAGTAGGATTATTTACAACAATCCTTTGGAAAGCTATCGTAATTTTGACGTGAGGATCAAAAATGCTGGGAGTCCTTCGGACTGTTTTAAGTCAAAAAGAAAGCTGAATGTAGAAGCTGGACACAGATTTAGGAGACCACACAAGGAATGGAAGAGGAGGCATGGAGCCATATGGGAAGTGATTTTCTTAAAACTACCAAGTTTTGTTTAAACTAAGACAGGATTCTGTTTTTAACTCCTTCACCACCCCAAGCATCACAGACATAGGGTGAGACTGTGGGAAGGAAGACTTGGCTCACGTGGGAAGGCAAGGCTCTTATAATACAAGAGCTAATGTCCTGCAAGTATTTATGGGAAGAGCCACACAACTCCCAGACTTCAGAAACTGTGAGGTTTTGGCCTGTTTCTGCTCAATACAGGAAGTTCTGGGCTACCCAGGGGCCTGTGTCATTCTGCATCACCTCCCTCCAGAATGTCAGGATATGGCTGTAGCTTGAGAAATGCCTGGATGATGTAACACTCATTTTCTGATATTCAGCCACAGTGTTACAGTTATAACAGGGTGGGTGACTTGGGACACAGTATCTATTCTCCAATGAAATAAAAGCTAATTATAGCTGTGCTGCTTCCTCTATTTATAAAGCTACTCAAATATGGAATTACTGAAGACTTCTGCCAGCAACTAGGAAAAAATGCTTTCAAACTAGGAGCCCACAGAGCACAATGCTGATGTGTAGGGCTGGGAATATTAAATGTATGTTTACTGATTTCTAGCAAAACCCCCTAAAATATTGTTCATGTTGCTGACTGAGTTTCATCCCCTGGATATCACTTTTCTACCTGCTGGCAGAATGCTGTCAAAAAGGTTCAGTACTCACACTCCTGATCTGACTCTTATATAAGGGTTTTTCTCAACGTCCAGTTCTTCTAAATTGGCAACTGCACCCTGTATGCAGATGGGAAGTCCCTCTGTACTACCAGCTGCTGGGCAGAACTCCACCTCTGGAATGCCACAGTCCTGTAGAAGCAAACCAAAGGGTAATGTTTATCCACACTTGCAGACTCTGCCCCCAAACAGTCTCTTTTTTGCCCCATCTTCTCACCCTCCTCCAGGGCTTCATATAATGGAAGGGTTTTATTCTTTTTAAAATGGAGGTTGGAATTTTTAGAAAGGCTAGATTTCCAGCTCCCACTAATTTTCAAAGAAGAAATTTATGGCTGTCGGGCTACTTGCAAAAATGCCAGTTTAAATATTCTCCAACCAAAGGACTCAACAGCATTACAATACTGACTTCTTTTTTACAAGGCAATGCTTCCATAACACACATGATGCATGCATTAACTAAAACTTCCCACAAATATCCCTTACATTCCCACCTCCGCCCCTCCATGACAATTAAGTTCTGCAGTTAATTAAGTAATGCAGAATCCAGCTACAGTATCAAGCCATACAAATTCATTTTTGTTGTGCTAAATAAATCTACAGCATTTTAGAAAGAAGAAAAGATCAGTATTAGAAAACATCTGTTCTGTTAAGCAGACACTTAAGCAATTTTCCTGTTACCACAAAGCAACAACCTCTATTTCCTTACTGGAGGTTTACCACTGAGAGATATCACCCTGGAGAACAAAGTTATTGACCACGCACTCTTCTCTAGAACTTGCAGGGATTTTATTGAGCCACCTTCATTTTGCAGTATTTATATAACATGCATTGCCAACACCTTCTTCCCCAGCTCTCAAACACATTGTGAACCAACGAGGATTTTCTGCAAGTCCCTGTTTCAACAGGCTGCTCTGGAACAGTGAAAGGCAGCTCAAAAAACAGCTGGAAAATTTCACTTCTCAGTGACAACCTCCCAGAACACTTCTCCTCCTCCCCCTGACCCACAGGCCCATTTGATTTAGGACAGAGGCCTTGGACAGCATACAGAGATCCCCAAAATCCTAAAGATGGCTTGAGGAAGATGCTCCCTGCACATGCCCTAGAGAAGAGGGATGAGGAGCAGTCTCTGAGGGTGCCCTCAGGGAAGCACCTGATTTCTGGATTTGGTGAGGACCCAGGAGAGGCACACCATGACAGAGATCCTGCATGGCTTCTGAAAGGAAGAACACAAGAGCTTGCAGAGAAACTCTGCAACAGGGCACAAAAACCCTGGAAGTTACAGCACCTCGTCTCACGACAGCACCTGCAGTGCTTTCCTTCTGCACATGGGTTTTTAGTGGGGTTTTCATGGGGCAACATCCCACTTCTTGGTTAGTAAGATTTCTTTCATTAGCTATTGAACTGTCAGCACTAAGTGTGGCAGTTAGAATGGATGCACTTCAGGATATTGTTTCACTTTCCTCCTGAGACCTGAGGTAACACAGTAATACTTCTTTGGCAACTCTCCCTCCTGCACAACCACATTTCCTCTGTATTGTACCTTGTAAACAATGCTCTCTCTGTTTTTAGAACAAAAATTGCAATACTGGAATTTTTATTTTCAGATTAACAAACCCAGAAAAACTAGGAAAAAAGACTTTCTAGTACAATCCTGCTTTATGGGAAAATGCTAAGGAACTCCATTTCTCAATTCTAAGCGTATTGCTAGACAAGATTTAAAAAGAAATAAAATCTTCCCATAGTTTTCACATGTATATGTATCTTATTCAATCACAGTTGAGAAACATTTGAAGTCTGTGGGTTTTTTTCCCTAAAAATATCTGGTATGTAAGAAGGCTGAAATTCATAAATCCAACAATAAAGCTTGATCCAGAAAATCGGAACTTGCACCTAGAAGAATTCCACAAATAATGATGCCAGACTTTTCTTAAAGGCTTCAGATAAATTCTGAAACAAAGTACCTACAAGACTAGACGAGCAGCAAAATAAAAGTATCTGCCTGAGGGCTCAGACAGAATATGAGATGGAGTATGTTTAATTTTAATTCAGCAGGAGGCTTTTGTTTTTGTTTTTCATTTAAGATTGAAAAAAGCCAGTCTGTAAGCTCTTTTCAAGTCTGCTCTCCTGACACTGAAGCTCATGAGGCAGTCTCCAGCTCAAGAGATGACAAATGTACTAGGTTAGGTAAAGCACAAGCACTCCTAATAAAGTCTCTCCTATTTATCACCATCTCTCTCCAGACAGATTTTGAGAGCAAAAAAACCCCTCTACTCATAGTGATTGTATTTTTGTGTGTGTTCTAGATGAAGTCCACATATTTCTTTCATAAAGTGCCACACAGTAAACTGAGGTCTTCATCAAAACCAATTCAAATATTTATTTTTAAAGGTGGTAACATGTTTGTGCAAGTAGTGCATCATATTTTCTAAGCACTTTTTTTAAAGTCACAAATACACATTTCAACTTAAATATGGAGTTCAATTTACCTGTACTGATGCAGAGTGCAGAAAATGGTAACATTTATTATTACTGTATGAGATGAATGCTGTGTATTTGCAGATGTACACTCTGTGCTCTGCCATTAATTTATACAACTCAAGCATTCAAACTTAGCTTGGTAAATATTGGCCCCAGCATGTTCATATTTGCCTGAGCATATTTACCAGCCCTCACTGCTTTCAGAGGCTCCTTTAACATTCCCAACAGAGCCATTTTGTTTTCTTTAGAAACAAAATGAAAACCACACAAATATGACAGCAGTCAGGTGGAGAACTAAATCCTTCAGTCCAAAGCCCTGTCATCTGCAAGGCGTCAAGATTAGGAAATAACATACACACAGGCACAACTATTATCATGCAAAACTGCTACCACAGTATTTCAGCCCAGATCCCAAACTGGAAGGTTTCCTCCCTAAAGCCATCCCCCCCAAACTGTGCCACCCCCCACCACAAGCAGTCCAGACTCATGTCATTCATTGTCCTACAGACACACCGGGCAAAAATGAATCAAAAGCACAGCAAACAGATTAGGCAGCTGTGCTCATTTCCAGTGATAATCCACAGCCAGCAAATGCTTAGGTAGGTCACAGCCTCCAGGCATCCCTCTCTGCCTCCACACAGTCATCCTGGAATGCCTGTGCTTCCCTCGTGGTCTGCAGGGAGCTGGGATGTTTACAAAGCACGTGGAACACTTACAGACACCTCCAAAAGAGTAACATGGCCCTCAGCAGAAAGGTGAAAGCTCCCTCTGAAGAGGATTAACACAACCACTAAGCCCTTAGCACTAAATATTCCTCTTCAGTGGCATCTCTGACATTTTTCCAGCCTGACCAGGAGGTCCCGCAGAAGTGACAGACCTAAAGCCTTCAACCCCCTCAAGGTGATCTTGGCTGTTTATCCTTCTTTTGGATCTAGGATTGCAGCCCTAGCAGCTCCAGCAGGGCTAAATAAACTCAGCACTGTTAGGTCTCAGCTGTGGTGAGTGAAGTGATCAAATCAGCCTGTTTAACTGGGGCAGTTTTGTGTCAACAACGGGACAGGATGACTGAAGTCTGGCTTCTTAAGGGAAATGCCAAAACAAGGATGAGAGAAGCACCTATTGAAAACCAGGCCTCTAATTAGTTCTGGCATTCACATGATTGCTTTGTAATACAGTCTAGACACCATTTTACTTTAGATGTCTTTGGGATGCTATCTGCTTCTGGAGCATTTTTTTAAAAATTTATTTGACCTGTTGGTCCTCCAGACTTTTTTACCCATTAATAATTCTTGCTCCCAGTTCTCCAGCACTGTACCACTCTTGCTACCACCCACCACCACCAAACTCAGCTACAGAACTCAACAGGGCTGGTAAATAACACAACACAAAGGAAATAAATGATTACTGTCCTGTAAATACCAGCCAGCAAATGAGAACATCTGAAGCTGCTGGGTGCCCCTTCCTATGGCATCTGACAAAGTAGTCTCTGCTTAAATCATTAGCTTCTTTTCACCTGACAAACCACATAAAGAAAAGAAACACACCCTTTATGTAACAGTGTGAACAATCCCATTACCAAGAGCTTTGCTTAAGGAGACTCCAGAAGGAATCCAGTTATTCCCTGCCTAACCATCTTGCAGCCAGTGATTATAAACTGCTGTTTCAGATCCCCTGTGACCTTGCAAAATAGTGGTTCACAAGACTATTCCAGAATGGAGGTGTCAGGAACTCTTCCTGGCTCTTATTTTTGGGAACATAACATTTAGCACCCTCTTTGGGCTCCCAGAAACAGACAGAAAAAAGCCCAATATGTGCAAAAAGGTCAAAATATGTATTTAGAATAGGCCAGAGAACTGACCTGGCTAAACAGACTGTGCTGCAGGAGCTGCACTGAACCTGGGTGTGCAGGCAGGCTTTGCTAGCCTTGGCTCACGCTGCCCAGCCTTAGAGGAAATCAGTCTCCACATCATTTCAGTCAGGTCTTCATTTTACTCGTTGCACAATCTGTTTCTTTGGAATCTTCTCCGCACAGTTTTCTTGAAATTAAACATACATGGATGCAGATAATGCATATCCATGTTTAGCCAGGCCACAAGCTAGCCAAAAAGTTAACAGAATCTCTGCTTTTTGGGGAGGCTTGAAGCCAAATCAAGAGCACAAAGCTGCTTGCAGACTCTTCTTCAGTCAACATGCTAGTAAAAAAATAAAATATTAAATGTACCTCCTACAGTTTCCTTAGTAAAAATCTGTTTTTCCTCCTCTTGGAAAGTTGTTTTCTTCTCAAATATTTAGCCAATGTTCAAATCTGCTAACTCAAGGCAACGGAGCAGCCATTAAACTTAAAAAATAGTACTTAAAAAACTGGAAGACAAGCCAGACAAACTGGACACAGAGCCAGTATGGTGGCCAAACTACCCTGGAGAAAAGACACTGACAGCCTATGAAGCAGAGAATGGCAGTAAAACACATACATGAGCTGCCTGAAAAAGAATCCGCTATTTGTCAAATAAAAACAAAGCCCATCTTTTTCACAAAAATAAATAATTAAGGTAGCACTTTGAGAAACTGCCTTCCAAAAGCAGTTCCACAGCAGCTAAAAAACAACCTAAAAAAGGAGGGATGCCTTCATGAATCAAGGTTTAGAGGACAAAATCCGGCCTAGTGAGGGCACTAAACTCACCAACCATACCTGCTAGAGGTTTAACTTACACGAGGAAAGTGCTGATTACTGAACTAGTGTACAGTAACAAAACTTTCCATCTGTGTTCCACATCAATGAACCACAGCTGGGAAGAACAAATTCAAACCTATTTAGGTGTACTGCAAAGGTTTGCAGTACACAGTATCTTTCCTATCCAAGAGTCTTCTTTCATACCTAAGACACATCCAGCTTCCCTTGGCTGTTATTGTGGAATAACTTCATTTATTTAGTTGTCTTTCATATTACTGATCAATATTCATATTACATATTGGTCAAAAGCTTTTAATTTGTTTAGCTCAAATAAATGTTAACTTCATTATCCTTGCTTTCAATCAACCTCTTTGGAATTAATTTTAATTAATTAAATTTTTTTTAGAGAACGGAAAAGTATATTTCTAATTGTTATGACCCTATGCCCCTGTACTGATGACAAAAAGGTTATCAATTTTAAAATTACCTCTATGCCAACAGAGAACACACAAACCAGTTCACTGAAAATCCTTTACATTGTGATACATATGATAATTCACTCACAGCAAGGGCCACTGCCCTGTGAGTAACTGGATTGTTACACTGAACAAGGAGACCACTAAGTCTTCTTAAATCAGAAGATCTGGAAAACACACTCCTCATTCACTGAGTAACAATGGATGCATTATATTTAGTTTTAGGCATTTGATTCTTGTCTTTCCAACAAAAAGCCTTCCAAACTGATGGCTGTGGGCAGAGCCATGTGCTGTAGGTGTACCACTGGTCCAAGTGGAAATCCTACAGATGGCACAAAAACTGTCGAGGGAATGGCAGAAGTGTTTGGAGGTTACACTGTACAAACAGGATTGGAAACCCATGTACTAGTGAAGCAGAAGCCAGACAGACACAGCAGACAGCTTAAGCTAAAACCTCCTTAAAAATATGAATTGATTCCATTTAATTTCAAATAACTGGACTGGTAAACATCTAAAAGCAGGGGAGCCTGTGTCACATGAGGGCAGTGCAAAGAAACACAATCCACCTGTTCATTAACTCAGGAAGAAAGGGAAATTTAGCACAGCAAAAGCCCTGGAATTTATCACCTAGAAAGTGAAGAAAACCAAGTCACAGCAAATTTGAATAAAGTCAAGAACACTACACACACATTTTCCATTGCTGGTAATACACCACTGTGACCAGCAAATCAATTATTCACGTGAGAATATTGTGGAGAAAGTCTGTACCTTTGTTACGTGTTTGATTGAACCAATTGTGAGGTTTCTTTGATGATGTTTTAGGCCTGGGAGATCCCAAAGGTGATCCAGCACAGCTTCTCCTTCTTCTAGTACATGTTTTCGACCCTGGAACTTTGGTTTCTCATAAAAAATCCAACTGCAATAATGATAAAATGAACTCAGTCACTGCTGGTAGAGCACATCTGATGGAAAGCCCAGGAAAAAGCTCTTCTTACCCAGACAAATATCACATCTTTCTTATGCTGCCCCTCAGTAGTCACATTCACTTTGGTATCGAAAAGTAAAATAGACAGTTCTTCTCCAGGAGAAAATATAAAATAAAAATACAGCTAAACTACAATGTGAATGAACAGCCTTATTTTACCAGGAAAAATATATTAACTGTCACATCAAAACGTGTCCTGTTCAGGCAGACACTATAAAAGGCATAAAACACACTAATAATGGCATTCAACATTTCTTAGGATGTGAAAGGAATGTGTGCAAAACCACACAAGGCTGCCTGAAAACTGCATAAATGTGACATGCATGGCTGACAGTCAGAAACATTCCCTGTAAGCTCCACCAATTAAATTCCAATGCAACAACTGACACAGACCTGGCCCCAGCTTCCCAAAGCAAACTTAAAGGTCCTTGTATATATATCCTTCTGTATCTACATTCCTTTCAATGCCACATTAAAACTAGCAGCTGAGAATGTTCATTTGATGGTCCTTTTGCAGCAGCTACTGTATAATGAAACTGAACTGTAAAAATCCACCTTTTTTTTTTAATACACATATTCCTAGGTATGATTATGGCTGCACTGGCTCTGCACTTCAGGCAAGAGCTCTAAATTCACTTGTGGCTTTATTAGAAACTTTCTGTTGGAAGCTAGCTCCCAGGAGAAACCATTTTTTTTTTTTAGTGCAGCATTTAAAGCCTTGTTTTATACTTTTTCATTGGTATCAGTCTAATTATAAAGCAAGAAAAAGACACTACTGCAGATGGGACACGTCATAAATAAAAGAAGTAAAAATACAAGAGCAACACACATGCAGTCTTTAGGAAAGACTCTATTTAAATATGACCTGGATTTCTTACCATCCTCTAATTATCCTAAGTACTGTTCCAATGGGAAAGATCCACGATGAGGCATCTAGCACATCAGAATGAACTTCTTGTTTACTTTTGCTGCCACAAGTATCATAAATAATAATCTGAAACAATACACAATGCATGCAAATGAGGGCCCATTTCAACACAGAGCACAGAGAGCTATTTTTTTGCTTGCAATTTGTAGCCACTCAACTGAGAGGCTGCACAGTTTCTTCCTTTATGAAACACTCTACTCAATGAAAACAACGATTGCTGAGAAAGACAGCAAAATTACTAGCAGCAGGATTTTAAATATACTCTCACTATTAGCATGGGGAAGCACATGCTATTAATACATAAAAATACAGAAAATTAGACTAACTTCAGATGCTTTCCATTCAAAAATTACAGCATGACAAATTATTCCATGTATCATATTGATTTAAGTGACACAAACTCTGCTTACCTTCCCTGGTCTTGGGTTGTATTTGAGACTTGACCTGTCAATGAGGTTCTGGAATTAAAAGGACATGGCAAACAACTATTAACAACTACAACAGTGGCACAAAGCACAGGCAGATTATTCTGGGTCCACTATTCCTGTACATGTACACAACTGTTGTTAGTAGAAAAAAACCACAATTTGTTTCACTGACATTCAGAGCTGGTGTAAATTATTTAACAGGGTCAACCAGCAGAAAGCAGCATGTGTTAGAAAGGAAGTGCTGTTATGGAAGTTACAACCTTTACAAATGTATTACCCCTTCCAGCAAACAATAAACTGCATTTCTTAACAGAGGAAAGAACAAAAGATACATCTAACACAGACTGGAATATTCCCAACACTATGGAAAGTTACACACTTGGGTCTGTGTGGCACTTTCAGATTCTAAACATGGGAAGAACTGTTTCCATCCCTTCATTTGCCACTGATTTAAGCAAACTAAAAAAAGAAATGTTAATTTATGGAAGCAGCTATGTTATTTACTTGCTAACTGAACTATAGTTTGTAGAAGACACTGGGATAAAACAATCAAAGAGCCCAATAAGCTGATATATATTTTTTTTTTTTGGACAAGACAGCTCTATTAATCTCAGAAGTGAAAGAAATAAAAGAACAATTTTCATCTAAAAGGCAATTCCATCATCTTCAGGTTGAAATGTCCTTAACATGGAAAAGTCTGTCTTGTGCTATTATAGAGACTTTTTATTATGCATGCTTCCCTATTTTACTTTCTGCTCTTATATTCTGTTTTACAGTTAAATCACTTTCACCTGTGTGCTGAACCAAGACTTATCATTCAAAAATTATTTTATCAGAAGACTTTTTTTTTTTTGAACTATGACATTAAAAAGCCTAACAACTTCTGACAAAAACTTTTGATTACTTTCATGATAAAAAACTTAATTAAAAGGTAGCAAGGAGGACAGGGAGGCAGCAACTTTGAATCTGGGCTCATCACTTTGGTTACAAACATCCCATGACATGACATCTTACCGCTGACAACTCTCCCAGTTTTGGCACGGCATTTTCTCGAAACCAATGAATCTTTGGCTGCAGCACATCCTGGAGAATGCTTCCAAACCTGGTCCCCTTCTCAGAACAGCCTGTTCTGGCAGATTTCAAGTACTGGTAGTACACACTTGTAGGAGGCTGTGTTACAGCAGCATCAGCTTTCTCTGGAACTGGTGTCTGACTGGGAGAAGACACATTTGGAAGCTGTTCTGGTTGCTCCTCTGAGTCAAGCTGTTCTTTTGAAAGAGGAAATGATTGTTCAAGAAAAGATCTACTTTGGTCATTTGACTGAGGGATTGCTTTAAAATTCCCTCTGCACTGACTGGAAAAGCAGTTGTCTTCTCTCTCAACATCAAGAATATTTTCCTCATACGAAGATTCTTCCTCCTCTTCCTCCACCCCATCCTCCTCATCCTCCTCCTCTCTGCTGAAGCGAGCAGTGAACTGCAAGCGCTCGGACACCGACTGGAGGAGGGAGAGCACAGAGGTGTGGTCAGAGCTGTCCTTGGAGACCCCCCCAGGATGGCTTTCTGGAGACACGTCCGTGGACAGCAGATCTTCCTGGGAGCTGTCATCCTCGTAGATGGGAGACAGAGAGAAAGGATAAACCCTGTAGCGCTTGGCCTCCACACTCAGGAACGACTCCGAGCCTCGGCTCTCTGCTGCTCCCTTCACCTTGCTGTCCTGCCCATAAGGACAGACTGACTCCTGCTCATTCCTTGCTCTATCACACTTCAGATGGTCTGTATCATCTGAAGGCAAATCAGAAGGAGAAAGAGAACCAGTTTGCACCTCATCAGGCGAGACAGATTTGTTCTCAGTTTGAAGAGCACCTTCGTAAATGATGGTAAAAGAACTGTTTTCCCACTGTTCAATTAGTGGAGAAGAGGCCAAAAGTTCTGGTGGTTCCTTCATGTCATTGCTGCAGTCCGGGCCATTTTCTTCAAGCTGACCATTTCTCTCCATGTCTTGACCCTTCATTTGTGCCTGCTTCAGATTCTCATTATTTTGGGCAAAGACTGTGTTGAAGCAGTGTTTTCCTTCACTGCCCTCTCCAGGAACAGACAGTTCAGGTACCCTGCACTGTGTATCCAATCCAGTATTAACCTTTGCTCCCTCATTTGCCCCTTCTGCCAGTTCCTCTTTACTCTCTGCTGCCTTTGAATTCTCTAAGGTTGCTTTTACTTGTACAAGTACTTCCTCTGCAGCCTCTTTGCCACAGTGCTCATACAGACTGTCCTCTGCATTGCTTTCCAGAGACATCTGAGGGCTGCTTTTATCTCTGGAGTCACTCTGCAGGCTGATACATTCTTCACCACGCACAAAAGACGACAAATCAACATTTACAGCTGGCAGCAGTGTGCACTCTGGCATATTTGTATTATTGCATGAACCTTTTAACTGCAATGGCAAAAGCATTTCTTCAGTCACAGAAGCATCTCTATCTATAAAATGTAAAGTTCCATCAGATTTTCTACTTATTGCTGATACTGTGCCACACATTTCTGCTGCAGCCAGATGGTCACACACCTTTCCATTGTGCCTCTCTTTTGCTGGTGTCAGAAGATCTATTTCTGGCCTTGCTAAACTGCCAGAGGGAAGAAATCCATTTGTTTGACAAGTAATGGCATTATTTAGTACCTTCTCATCTCTTTGGGGCCAACCTATGCCATTTTCCATACAATTTGGAAGCAAAGGAGGACCTGAGCAATTTGTCTTTTCACAGTTTACAGCTACAGTCTGAGTTTCATCCATCTCTGTTGGTTCCTGAGTGTTGGCAGGAAACCTCATATCCAGACTTAAAGTCTTTGGCATTTCAGCCTCAGTTTTAGGCTGAACCTTTCCAGAAACCCTTTTCCTCTCAGTGCCTTGCTGCTGATTGGATGCCAGTTTTTGTATGGCTGAGTTAATAACCCCATCAACTGTTTCTTTTGCTTTTAGTACTAGTGCCCTATGTAGGTCAGTTTTATCAGGGATGTAAGAGAGTATCTTTTCATCTTGATTATTTGTATCCATGCTTTCATTTCCTCTAAATGAAGATGTGGCTTCTCCACCGGTCTCATTAAAATCTTTTAATGACTGCACAGCTGACTGGATTTCTCCTGCTGCCAGCTGTACACTTTCAGCCTTCTGATAATTTGCAATGTCCATATTTATTAAACTATCCTTGCTCCCACAAAGCTGGCAGACACCAAAGCCTTCTTTTGCTATTATTTCTTCTGTAGCCAAGTGTAAAACCAAGTCCACTATTTCTTCAGCTTTCTTCAGCAAAACAGCAGCATCTGGGAAAGAAGAACATTCTTGTCCCTCTACATCAGTATCTCCCCATCCTTTCCCAGAACAGTGCCCATTTGCCTGGACAGGTGCAGCAGCTTTTTGGCCAGAAGGGACTTCCATGGGAGCAGAAGCATCAAGAATCACCTGTCCCACAGCATCCCTGCAAAGAGCCTCAGAATGAGCTAACTTGGATGCAGTTTCCAAAGATTTCAAGGGACAGATGGGTGATGACATTGCCTCTGCCAGGATACTGCTGTCAGCCAGTTGTGTGGAGAAGCCCTCATCTGTCCCATCACTAGCTCTGTGACTGGAAGAATTACTGTTCCCCTGAGCAGTGCTGGACATCTCCAAGGCAGGAACGGGAAGGTTGGAGGCTTCTCTGGATGCCAGAGGAGAAGTGGGCCTGGAGATGCAAACAACCTCTGCATCTACTCCATCAACAGAGCTATCAAGTACAGGAGGAGGAGTCTCAGGTTCCAGAGAATTTGCTGGGCACAAAGTTCTCAGGTCTCCTGAGTAAGGTGGCCCCTCGGTCATCCTGTTCACAGGGATTCTTCTCCCAGACTCTGCAGCTGGAAAAATAAAGCCATCCTTTTCAGAAGCAAAAATCTGGCCATTTTCAGAGTTAGTGGCAGAAGGAAGCATTTTTCCTTGTTTGTCAGATGAAGAATCAATTACTGTGGGTGACAGTCTAAGTTTATTACTGTTTTCCTTCTTGGAAGAAAAATTAATACACCTATTTTCAGAAGCAGGTGGAGGTTCAGAAGTTAAGTCTACATCATCCTTTTCAGGGGTGAAAGGATAATGGTTGGTCAAAGGCTTTCCTTCAGATCTCAGGGCAGAATGAGGAACCACCACAGAGGCAGACTCGTGGGTTGGAAGCACTGTCATCTCATCAAAATTTGTTTTCACACTTTGACACCCATGAGCACATGGTGACACATTGGCAAGGTTTTCCCCTGCAACCTCAGACAAAACCTTCACTGTTTCCTCACTCTCCATTCCTGGACAAGGAAAACCTGTCTGCTGTGTGGCAGTATCCTTAGAACTCTCCACATGGATTAGCCTGTGACCATTTTGTACATGCACTGCTTTCCCTGACTCACTCAGTTCTTCATTACAAGCTCCCCTGCCCACGACTGTATCTTCATCATGTCCAATAAATGACACTGAAGCAGTTAGATTGCCTGTGGCCAAGCACTTTCCTCCTCTGGATTCCATGCTGAGTGAAGGAGGTATTTGCTCATTAAAAGGAAAAATAACAGAAGCAGGAAAGTTCTGTGGATTTTGCTCTCTTTCCCCAGCTGTCACAATTTTCTGTGCATCACCATTTCTTGGATCACCATCTTTATTGTCACTCCTGGTGTGCTGATCTGCTTTCTGCTGAAATGTAGTGGTACTGAAATGAAGCCTCTGGACATCCAGAGTTCGCTCTGAGTGATAATCCGTTTGATGATTACAGCAAAATTCTCCCTTCTCCACCTGCAGTTCTTCAATAATTGTCTTGCTTTTTGACTTGGTTGAATGTAAACAATTATCCTGTATTTCTTTTGGGGACTCCTTATTACCTGCTTTACGACAATAATTTCCTTTATCAAAGTTAGAAGTGGCTTTTTTGTCTGTCTGAAACAAAGTTTGTGTTTCTCCTGGCAGCCCATCTTCTTTTCCAACCAAACCGTTTGCAGAACTGACTTTAAGGGAATGAGTACTCTGGGAAGTGGAATTGGTTAGGATCCCACTGTTTCTACCACTAAATGGCAATAATGAATCTAGTGAACACGTCCTTTTAACTTTGGTTGCAGCTAAAGCAGGTGTATTTCTTAAGTGTAGCTCATGACATGATTCAGTGGATGAAGTTGTGGCCTTTGCAGTTCTTTCATGTTTACTTCTGCCCAAGCAATGCTGAACTTTACCAGACTGTTTGCTTCCCACTCTAATTGCCGAAGAACTGAATATGGCATCATTTCGGTGATCTTTACCCTCATCTCTTCCATTTTCTTCTGTTAGGCGTCCTGATCTCACAGACAGAGCTGTTTGGACTTCTCCATTTTCTCTGACTGTCGAAGCATTTCTGTTCGCAGGATTTTTTTCTCCTTTTCCAATTTCTGACTGATTCCTCAGGAGCTGCCTGATCCTTGCAGAGCCCCGATACGTTGCGTACGTGACTGCGGGTGCTTCTGGCTTCCGTCGTGCCTGCCTGGAACAAGGACCATCAATATCAGCAAGGACAGACAACAAATTGCTGGTGTGATAATAAAGCTTAGCACTAGCTGTAGATGATGTAAAATACTGTTTTCCTCCACAGGTTAGCACAAACTGCAGATTGCACTCAACACTATTTTCCTCCTTCTTCAGGAGGTTCGTGTGACAAATGATGTGGACACCAACTTTTACCACAAAAGCCCACATAAACTGTAAGTAAAAAAGTAGATGTTGGCTTAACCAACTTCTATAATTTATTTTCTACCAGGCAAGGGAATTACTCACTGCAAGGCAACATCTGCAGAAATGAAATAATCACCCTGTTTTGAAGATGTTTGATCCTTCTAAAGCAGGTTTGCACATTAAAACTGAAGACAATTTACTGTACTAACGTTCATTACAATATTGAATTGAAATTTAAACTTTTACCCAAGCTCTCAACATATTGTCAAAAAACAGGATGAGGAGAAACAAAACGTAGGGAAAAAAAATAAAGTATATAATGGGGGATGCTTTTTTGAACCACAGAGTAGTAAGAAAAGAGATTGAATGGAGAATGGGTAAGAATGAAGACTCTTGGAATGCTGGAGGGAGCACCAGAATGGGAAAACTAGAGATGTGACAAAGAATTGGTGGATCTAGCCATTCATTAGTCTTAAATTTAGCAGCAAAAACCAGTAAGTGCAAAAACTAAGAAATGAAAGAATCATCATGGAGGAATTGAGATCCTGCTCCTTCACTGCTCTTTCTCATAATATTAAGAATAAGTTCAGAGCCTGTCACTTTCAATTTTCTGAAGAAGCAGTTTTTCTCCTTTCTTAAAACTAGGAAACATCACAAATACTAACCTTTCTTTCAAATGCTTCTGTCTTTCCCCTCTATTTTTCTGCCTGTTAAAGAATTCTTGCAAAAATCAGTCACTGTCAGCTTTACCATTCTTCACCTTAAGACAAAGTAGATGCTCAGACTAGACTTAAACTCCCTTCTGCCTCAGCCTCCACTTAAACCAAGAAGCAGCCCTTTCAAAGTCTGCCCTGCATCTGCTAACACAGTGAATGCTGGAATCAGACATTCAGCTGTCTGGAAAATTGTCATACTCATTTCAGAAGACTCTCTTGGGCAAAAATAAACAACAACAACCAAGGTGTTGGCTAAGGTTTTGATTTCTAATATAAAAGCATTGCAATATACAAAAATAGCTTGATAGCTTCTAAAAGCTCTTTGCACCTTCCCCCATTCGCTCAATTTGTTTAGAAGTTCCTACAGCTCTAGAGTTGAGAACAAATAGTTTACGTGAGAAATAAAAAATAAATTTACAAAGGAAAGTGAAACATTTGAGTATCATTGAGTAACTAACTTCAAATCTCATCTGTATGGATTCTGAGTATATATTCTCTCATAAGATACATAAGAATATTAAAATGGAGTGGATTCACCAATCTAAAAATACAATCTCCCTTCTGTCAAGATTTTAGAGGCCAAGATTCTTACTTCAGTATTAATTTTATTTTGAAGAGAGAACTTAATGCTATTTAAAACCACAAGTAAAGAATAAAGAGTACAAGTGAACTAAATGTGAAATTATTCATATTCATAAACATTAAAAAAGAGATATAAACAGTCATTCAGATGCATGTTTTACATTGCCAGGTACCTTTAGGCTAATACTAAAATACATTAATATGGGAATTTAGACTTTGCGAGAACTTGAAAATTCAGTTTATATTGGGATTAAAGCCACTGGCATCTCTGATAGAGCAAAATCTCAATATAGGGTTTATTGGCCAGGTATATTAAGTCACAGAGGAAATAGAAAAGTCCTGTATAAATAGCACATCTGCCAATTTGCCAAGTTAGATGCCTACATTTAGTCTTCTACAGCACCAGTTTGGTTTCCAGAGATACCAGCAGTGGTAGCTGCTAAACATCACACACTCCATTTGTTAAAATGGCTGACTTGAGGATTCACAACCCTCCAAAGAAACATAAACACTTCTGAGGGAAAAGAAGCAAAACACAGTGGAGAAAAGAGGTAGTAAAAATAAAATCATAATTATTTTCCACAGAAAATTTTATTCTAATATTTTCTAAAACTCCAGAGATCCTAAAAATGTATGGGGAAGGAGCTGTTGAGTTCTGCAGCGCAGTATGTTTATTCAGCACCAGCCACAGTCATACTAAAAATAAGTCTTAAGAATGTAAGACCTGATCATGCTCTTATTCAGAATTAACGTCACTGAGTAGCCTCTCCTGCTTTAAATAATCACTATTAAGCTTTTACAAACTCCAGCAGCTCCTCTACACTTTGGCCAACCTCAAAAATAAAAGTTGATCCACAAGTGCCCTGAATCCAGATGAAATTTCTTTTAAGAAAACAAGCAGAACACTTATTGGCACCATTTCTCAGGAAGAAAAAGAGTTCTATGGATACTTGAACAGATCAACTGCAATGACACGTTTGAAGTGAGCATGTAATTGGCATTGCATGATGCCAGACATTCATATCCACCAAAACCAAATCACGACTATGAATAAACAGCTTGACAAGAATTAGCTTTTATTTGAAGTGTCTTTTTATGACATGGTTGATATTTTTGTGTGATATGCAGTGGGGAGAATTCAGATTTATGTACAAACATGTGGTGAGAGCCAGTATTCCAGAAGAAACCTGGAACACGCCTTTCCAGTTGTCTCCTGTAGCCAACTTTGCCTTCGAATTTTGCATGTGAACTCAGAAATTCTGAAACCCAAAGCATCCAGATATGAACAGGTAAATTTTATAGAAGGGATGCCACGGACAACCCAGCATGATTGCGTTCTATATCTACTGACAGGAGCTACACATCCCTCCAAACCAATATTTATTACAGAGGGTCAGATTAAAAAAATGTACTCAGAAGCTTTTTTTGCCTATCTGGTGACCTTTATAATTTCTCCCAATTCTTTTTGCTCTCTGTTTGTCTTCTGAGGGAATTTTACGCTCCGATTGATCAGTTTGAAGTCAGCAAGATTCCAAGCCATTTGCCCTTTGGAGAATTGTGCACAGATTCAATCCTGAGGGGCACTGGCTCCAGCTGCAGAGCCCCAGCCTGTGCCAGCGTCTCCCAACACGCAGCTCTGCTCTCCTGCAGGCTTCACTCTACCAAGACTTTTGTCAGTGAGCTCTGTTTTCAGTCAGAACCAACCTTTCCTCCACAGACAAGGCAATTTCAGGTTCTCTGACCTTTGATAAAGAATTTGCTGCTCAGGATATTATAAAACATTTTGCCAGCAGACCTTTTAGTCCTAATGCATTTCCTTTCAGAGCACATAGAAGAATATACACTGGGAATGCTCCCATGCAACAACAAGACATTTAAAAAATGAAAACCCTTGTTTCTACATTCCTACCAGCAACTCAGCTCTAAGTCTTATGAAACAAATTTAGAAGCAGGCTGTGCCACAAAAAAAAAGTCTTCTGGAAGTGTCACTAGAGACTTGTTTCATTTCTGATCACCAAAAGAATATGTCAGTCCAAAACTTACCTTAAAAACTCTTTGCAAAAATTTTTTTTCAGCTCATGTGAGGATGCAGATGAAAGCCTGATTATACAGAGAACCCAGTGTGCATTCTGTCACATATTTCAAATAGTAGGAGATTCCTTCTTTCCTGTCCTCACAGGAAGCTATTCAATTCCCTATAAAGCCTTAAATCAGTTTCAACAAAAGACTTTGACAGCAACAAGAGAGTATGTCAACATGAGTTACGTTAAATTGGTCAAAAGTAGGTGCTTGTAGATATTTCTTCTATTGTGAAAAAGCTATAAAAAGTTAAAAGGGGAATAACTCAAGGAGGAGAGGGGAACATGTTCTGACATCTTGCATGACAGACATCTTGTGTAACTTGCCCAAGTGGCAGTGGTTATAAAACAGTGTTGTTGACTTGGAAGGCCAGAAGCAGGAGGAAACCTGCTGCCTTAAATGCCTCATTCCAGTGCACCCATAAAGAACACACTGTATGCATTTTTCCAAGTGTTTGCCATTGAGATGGCAAAATCCCTCCTACCCTGTCTGTACCTACAATAATGCAAAGAACCCTATACCATTTTCCAAAAGGTGGAGGAAGACCACACAGGCTGATAGAGCATCTCAGGCCCCCGGCAGCACAGTTCATTTGCACAGCAGGGCACTGCTGCCCAGCCTGCCTCTCCCAAAAACATGCCGTGGCAAATTTTCCCCTCATACCTCACTCTTCCAGATATTTTCTCCCCAGTCCAGCAGTCTGCTGCTTTTATAAGCATACCCATGCATGGTTCCCCGATCTCTTCTCACAGACCCCACGGAGGGAGCTACCAGAGGGATCTGCAAGGCTAAAGTCTGAAAATCACTGATCTAGATTTGGTACTTGTGGCTCCTGGCTACCCCTCTCTGACCATCTTAAAATGACACTGCTGCTTATTTTAATTTCTTTCCCCTTAGCTTTTATTCCACTATATATTTAACTGACAGCTTTTTTAAAAAAATATGTTTAGGTACTTCATCTGGAAACAACTGTCTTAAAGTCACTTTGAAACGCCTTCTGGTGGAATCCAGCTTACTCAGCTGGTTTCTATGCTCATGTAAGATATTAATAAATGGGAAAAAATTAAAGACTTGCTGGATAAAAGACACTGTGGGCTCACTGAATAGTTGCCATACACAACTTAGATGAAAGAAAATTTTTTAGCCAGAGGGGATAGCTTCATGATTTAAATCTGCAGTCTGAAAAATGTTGTATCCTGGGAAGTCACAATGTATGTTTGAAAAGGTCAAAAGTTTGATTGAACAAAGTGATTTACACGCAGTTGATTCTGCAGGAAATTTCAAAGGTAATGTTCCATAATTAAGAGTCAACAACAATTTTAATAAAAGCAAACGCAGTCTCTGTGACCTTGGAAGGAATGTTTTTCCTTCCCCTTGCCCTTTAGGGTGGTACTTCTTGATTATGTCCCACATCTGGGAAAACCTATTCTTTGAGTCTGAAGGAAGAGAACACACATCAAGGCTGACCCAAAACACCAGAGGCTGCGAGACCAAGATCAGCACAAAGGGTGTGGGATCACTCCTCGTTCTTCCTTGCCCTTTTTCCCCAGCACCTGGCAGCAGCCAGGCTTCCTACTCCATACCTGTGGGAACCATCCTCACCTGCTGCCCCTCCCTTTTCTTCTGTCACACTCAGGGATTCAGGTGCCTGGGACTTGCCTTTCCCAGGGAGCAGGGACAAGCAGAGCTGTTGCTGCTTCTCACTGCTGTGCAAGAGCTGGGGACAGCAGTGAGATGTCCCCTTAGTTTCTCATCTTGAGGCTGAAGAAAACCACTCCTCTTAGCCTCTTCTGAGATATAATGAAGAATCAAAGCCAGGGCATTCCTTTACTCACTTCAAGCAAGAGTGTAGCTTCAGGTATGGTAGGGAAAACAAAGGGTTTGACTCAGTTGAATACACTGCAGAGCTGAACAACCCTACTAAAAAGAAAAGTTCAGCGGAGAAAACAATCCAGTGAATTAGTTTCTGACTTTATTTAGCCCAATTTTGCATCACACATCTGTTAAGAATTACTCTTAAAATATAAAAGTTTTGTTCTTCAGAAACACAAAAATGTTTGCTTTGGCACCAACAAGAACCTTTCCTTTGGACCACATCCCATCTCTGGGCAGGCACCCCTCTCTGACAGGTAGAGAAATGCTTTGGGGTCTGCATTTTTCCCACAGCACAGTCCTGAGTGACCACCCTTCACTGTTCACCCAGGAAATCAGGGACAGGATGATCCTGCTCCTTCCCTGGGACAACCTTCCAATTTTGGGTATTTGGCTGACCTGGAAGTGTGGAGCTGCCCAGGTAGTTTATGCCCCTCTCAAGTGGCAGCAGGTCACTCCCAGCAATGACTCCCTGTCCACCTGAGCACCAACAACTGAACAACACTGCGTTTCCATGGCCAGAAAGTCACCAACAGATCAACAAATCAACACCAACAAAGGCAGGAGCAGCAGCTTCCCCACTCCTCCTCAGGAATTACCTGATGAGACTCCTGCTTGGAATTAAGTGATGAATTTCTGTTCATTTACCCTTGATTTTCTGCCAAAGCCATCTATAGGGAAAGATGAATGTTGCTGCTACTGACTGAAATCAAAACCACAATACACAACAATCCATCAAACAAATTAAGGGCTGTGTTTTGTTATCAACACAAGCCTGCCTCTGACAAGCAACACAAAAGAGAATTACAAGCTCTGAAACAAACCTATTAACCAGAATTATGTAAACCTGAAGGATTTTATCAGACGTATTTCTATCAAAATAAAAGGGCAGGATTTGCTGACAGTAGCAAGGTGGGAAATACTATTTACTAATACTAATATACATCAATTAGATGTATAGCAACAGGTTTACTTGACTTAAAAATTAATTTAAAAAACGCCATTCCCTCACAAAACCCAATAGTGTATAACACAGTAGAACTGTAAACGGACTGAAATTTCTTTCTCTTTAGGGGAGAAAGAATGAATGAAATGCTCTCACTGAATTATTCCTATTACCTGGCTTTTAGTAGGGTGTGAAATGTAATTGCATGTTTTGAGCATCAGCTTTTGAAATCAGCCCCCTCCCCTCTTTTACCTACAGTTAGAAAATCTTTGCAGTTGTGGGGTTCAGAGTTCTTTCTCACTTCCAAGTCTACAAGGTTCATAACACAAGGAAGAAGACAGGATCTTAAAGTACCTTGATGAACTGGGGTATTAGTGTCTAAACCAGGATTATTTAATCAAAACATTCAGAATAGGTACAACTTTGATTTCTGTCTCTTCAGCCATGTTCAGCAAGGCAATAAAGCTCCTCCTTGCTGAACTCCAGAACAAGCTGTGCAGCTTCACAAGCACTATTGTTCTGCACACCACTATTTCCAACATCCACTTATTGTTACTGGGCATTACAAAAAAGAAACAAACAAACAAACAAACAAACACCCTACTAGAAGACAGACAAATGGCAAGCAGTCAATAGAACAGATGTGGGTCATTAGCCTTTGGGGCAGGAGGAAAGGAAAACACCAAAGTTTCATCCTCAGTCACCTGCACAAGGTACCACCCACTACCACCACTGAGATTCTTGAGAGGATGGCAAGTATTCACTGCAGGAAGTCCATTCTCAAGTTTGAAGCCAAATCATTGCTTTTTAGTGACAAGCAATATATATGAAAGTGAAAAAATTTTACATTATAGGAAAGAAAGATAATGAGGCAAATCTGAGTTTTATATTTGTCACCTACTTTATGAAATCATCATCTCTCTCACGTAGACTTTTGGCAATGAGAAATGAGGTGAAGTGCACCCCCACTGCTCTATGGTTTTATTTTTAGGGCTTATTTCATCAGTTAAAGGTTGGCTTTTAACATCATTAGGGAGTGCAAAGGCCAAGAGTGAATGCAAAGTTTTCACTTTTATACCTACCCATCAGCCACAGGCGACTATTCTCCCCAGAAGTTGCCATCTTACCTAAGTAAGAGTGGTTTTCTACACTAAGCAGCAAATACTCTACTTTGCAATTGCTTGCTCCCCTTCACTTCTTCAAGGCAAAGAAACCTTCAACCATCCCAGGGAAATGGAAGACTAAGGGATGAAATAACTGGAGACTTAGCCCAACTCTCCTCACCCATCCTCTGTGCTGCAATTATTGTACACAGTAATTGTTGTCTAGAGACTTTGCCAAATTTATCACGGCTTTGTCTTTTGTGCTCCTCCTTTACCACTTGCCACTGCTGGGATTAAAGGAGCAAAAGCCTTTGAGGCACAAATTACCTCTGAGCCAACCAGCCAGGGTGATGGAGGAATAATGTGACCTACACATTTTGTCCCTCAAAAACATGTACTCCACAGACTGAGCGCATGAATTCCACTTTCCTTGGCTCAAGGCCTGGAAACTTGAATCTTTATCAAGTGCCAGACCTCCCACTGAGGGCAAAATTAACCTCAGTTTACAGGTCAGAGCACTCTGACATCCTTGTATTTCACCAAATATTGCTTTAAGGATATGAGGAGAATGATGTTGTCTGAGTAGAAGCATCTGAGCCCATTTGGTAGGTTTTTAAAATCTGCAAGTTTGTTTGGTTTAGGCTTTCTTTTTTATACAACTCTAATGGGGATTATGCAATCTAACAACCATCCCTCTTCCACTTATCATTGCAACCTCTTCACCAACCACAGACAGTCCCTAACGCAGCATTTCACTGTAGTTTAGAATTAACAAATTCATTTACATCTTCCTCATGACAAAGGAAACTGCTGTAAGATTAATAATGCAGTGGTCACAAGGATTTGTAAAGCTCTCTGCTACATCCTGCCTCTACAGGAAAAGCTAAAATTGCAGTTTAACTCAACAATCAATGGAATCAATACCTTTGGCTTTAAATGACTCACTAGCACATCTCACATGACTTTCAGGACTCAGTCACTTTTAGGTTCATATCATCTTTGCTCTTCATGGTTTCCACACCTCCCTGTTGCTTTGTGCTACACCTTTACCCCTTCTCCTCATAATTCTTCATGCGCTTGTAGCACCCACTCAAGAAGACTCTTTAGCCAGCTGGCAGCAACCAAGAGCATTTTTACAGTTTAGCTATGCTAATTGAATACCAGCTAGTTAATATTTAGTAAAAGCTGCAGCTAGTACTGGAAAGAATAAACTACTCTACATCCTTTAAACTTTTATAAACTAAAAGAGGACAAATCCAGCATAACCATAGAAGAAAAAAAACAGTTATCCTTACTAAAAAAAACAGTTATTCAAACTTTTTAAAAAGGTAAACAATGCAAGCCTCTGCTTCCCTGCAGTCATTCCAATTTTTCTTTACTAATTGCTTCAGAAGAGCAGTTCACATTGTGTGGTCAGGCAGAGAAAAACGTAATTAAAGTTACACAGAGATTGTCTAACTTGCTAGTATCCCAAGCCAAAAAGGGCAGAACGTACACTGTACTTTTGAGAATGAGCTTAAAAGAACATAGATTGGTTTAATGTTTGCCCTAATTTATAACAGCTACAATGAAAAACAAATACAGTTTTTCTTCCATTTAAAACAGCTACTTTCCCATGGAAAAGCTGCATTCTGTATATAGGCCAACCCACCCTCACCTCCAAACTAGCAACACACATTATTTCATGCTTGCCTAGCCATGAGACACATGAACTATACTGAAAAAAAACTACACTGGTTTGCAAAGGTTATCTAACAATACAGGATGATGTCAAAGGATGGTCAGTTGAAAAACCCAACTGTAACTTTGACTTCAGGAAAACAAAAAAATAACTCAAAAATTTTTGCACAAAGAGGTCACGTCAGGGAGTTAACACCCACACTTTCCAAACTCTGCAAACTTTGATAAATGCCTTATTTTATGAATCTACATTTTAATGAAGATTTCACAAGAAGAAAAGGGGGAATGAGATCCATCTTACCCTGTAAATTGTGCATACACAGTGAAGGACATACTACAGAAACAGCAAATAGCAGCAAAGAGACTGATGCAGCAACCCAGCCTGGAAAACAGGTTTTAGGGGAATACCGTTTGCTCAGGAACCAGGCTGAATAACATCACGCTCCTGGGCTCTCCAGGGAACAACTAAGGGGAGGAGAACTTTTCTCTGCACTGATCAAAGCAGTGGTGGTGCTGAGCTGCAGTTTGGAAAAAGCACAGTCAGATGGGTGATATCCTGATAAGAGTCTGGGATGAAAACCAGTCGACCATGTCACAGACTAAAGCAGAGTGCTCACAAGAACACAACCATTATTACTATTAATTACTGCATTTTGAAGGTGGAAATACAGTTTTAACTTCACCTAAATAGGTATCACATCACCTATTCATATCCTGATCAGCCACTGCATTTACAAATAATAATAATAACATAATTACATAAAGCTATTAATAACAAAAATAACGCAAAGCTTCAAATCATTATTCTGCCAAATAATAGGTAAGGGCAGAGTGATGGAGACATCCCCAGTATGGAAATGGAATTCAATAAACAGCTGTTTTGGCTGTCTGTGACCTCCTACAAGGAGGTGAAACGTTTCACATGCCACCAATAGGCTGAGCAAAACTCAAATTAATTTTAAAAAAAAATTAAAGAAAAAAAGTTGTTTCTTCTGAGTCCATCCTCCCATTCTTCAGTGCAAGCAGGAGCACTGTGATAGACTTATTGGTTACTCCCAGTCACTACTTTCTGCTTAAATTTGAAATAAATATTCTGGGCCATACTGAAAGCCTGAGTCATGACCACTTGCTGATCCACTGCCCACAAACAAGTCCATGTTCTACACACCCATCAAAAACTGGACAGGTACCACAGGCCAACACTCACACCTAACTCCAAATCTATGCTGTGCTGACCCACCTGTAGCCAAATTTTCAACGTAACAGCTACAAATGACTTTGGAAAACTAACAGCCATGTTTATGAGAGTCATAGAAGGTTTTGTAATACACAATGTTGAACCACAGCCAGTGTTTTAACTTTTCGACTCTTGAACATAATGGTGCCCTTGCCAACACTTTTTTTTTGGAAATCTTCTTTTCAAAATACTACAGGACTATAAAGTAGTCCTGCTCCATGTTTGGGCTAATTGAAATTGCCTGCTTTACATAACCTTCTTTACATCACAGGAAAACCCCAAAGAACTAGGGGAAAAAAAATCACATAAGCAATAAGCACCCAGTCAAACTAATGAGGAAAGATAATTTAAAAGTGAGAAAACCTTACTTGCAAAAGTAAAATTATTGAACTGCTGAGATATAAAAAGGACAAACATTCAAGCATTTATAGAGGCCATAATATGGATGGGAAAAAAGCTCTTTACACTTCTTTTCTTTTTCTTAACATATTTTAAGGGCCTCATCTAGTCAGGACACTTCTAAACAACTTCATTATAGTTCTATTTTGTTGCAGTTGACTTCTTCCCTTCTCATTTATTTAGGGCAGTTGCTACTGGAGTTTTGCACAAAGTCAAGTCAGGGACACTCTGACCACCCTTAGAAATGAGAGATATTTCTCATGCAGTCAGCAGAACTTGGTCAGCATACTTCTGTACAGAAACATCAACATATTTAATAATAAATTATAAAACTTACTTTTCTGTATCCGAGGATTGTTTCCAGCCTCCTTGAAGATCCTGTGTGGCATCTTTCCCAATATTATTTAAGATGGCATCATCTTTGTTTACAGAATCCTCTTTTTTTCTAGCTGTAGGCTCTTCAATTTTCGGGTGCTTTGGCTGCATGTCCTTTGGAAAGGTATTTGTGCTCTGTAAATCCTTTTCACATCTGTTGGGTTCATCTTGGAAGGTAGAGGGTTTAGATTCTACCAAAGAAGATTTTGTTGCAATATTAAATAAGCTTCCAAGAAAATGAAAAAAGCCCTCTCGGGGTTGCTTGTCTTTCTCTGATGTTTTGATTCCAGGAGTCAAACTAGGAAGGCTGTTAGCCTTTTTCAGCTCCTCCTGGATTTCAGACTTGCTAAGTTCTTCTGTTGAATGGTTCTTTTCTTCATTTTGACAAGCCTAAGATAAATACAAAAAGCACATAAAGAGGGTGGTTCTTGTCATTTTCACACATTCCCAAATTCCTTGATTTTAATTTGTGGTTATGCATTTTTTTCCTTTCAGGAGATCTGTCATTCAAAAAGGTTAAAGCCCACTGCTTGCTGTCTTCTCTTTTTGTACCAAAGAGGTCCTTATTCCACAAAAAAGTAAAAAGGACTAAGAATAGAATATTCCCAAAGCAGATGCAGTGGAAAAAAATACAGGACAGATGGCAACAATTACCTCAACTGGCATAAAAAACATGGGAAAGAAGCAAGGAACAGTTATTTCACACTTCAGACAAATCTCCTCAGAAAGCACAGCTTCATAAACAAGCCTCCATGTACTTGTGAGAACAATTTTCAGCTTGCAAATCTAGGCAAGAACAGCACAGCCAAACACAAACACACCACAGCCTGCTGCACTTCTGAAAAACTGAGGAGAATCAAGAACAGAATTGGGATAAAACAGACTCAACTCATGTCCCAGAGGTGAATCCTACATATTATCCTTAGTAACCTGATGTTGAACCCTCTGGCCAGCTCCCCTTCAACTGCACAGCAGTTTCCAAATGGATTTGTTGCCTCCCACAGCCTCCAGCACTCAAATTGCCTGGTTTTCCACACAGCCATAGTCCTACAGAGCACCATCCCTGCACTTCTGCCCTTCTGAACTGCATATCAGCCCTATCAGTGAACTGAAATGAATGAGCACCAAGGCAGGGCTTCACCTCATTCATGCCACACGTTCAGTTCTTCCCTCAACCCAGCTGAGCATCTACACCCAGAGGCAAGGCAAGCTCCATTCCTCACCAATTTATGCCCTTGAATTTGCCCTGTGTCAGCTCCTCTGAGAGATCCAAGGACTGCTGTCCAAGCTCATGTTACTTCTGTCAAGACTATCTGCCCAAAAGGATGATGCAACCTCACTGAAAGGCTTCACAAACACCACATGTAACCACATTTTCAGCTTCACAATTGGCAAATGTTTATTTTTCCCCGTACTAAAGTTTTCTGGGAAGCACCTCTCCCCATCCCCACCCTTTGTGGTGGGTGCCATAGGCTATTGCTGCCTATTTTATCTTGACAGTACAACCCTTGTAATTTCAATTCCTGATTCAACTGAGTTTATTAACACAGATTAAAGTTACCCCTGCTCTTCGCAGATGAAATCTATCCTGCTCAACAGGAGTGGGAAAGAACATGAACAAAAAGTCCTATGCAAATTTTAGCTGTGTCAACAATACATTTGGATAAGAGTAATTGTTCCAAACTGGGCAACACCTACCCATCCAATCTACACAGAAAGCTACTATTTCTACTAGGTAACAAATCCTGTTTTCACTTGAAGTAATCTTAAATAATTTTTATTATTTGTTAATAGGCCATCTAGGATCATGTTAATGATGCAAAAAGTGTTTTAATGAACTCAGCTTCATCCTTGGGGAGCAGCAATTTCTTAAGATCTTTCAAGATATATTTAGTGATACTGGAGCAGTGGTCTTTAAACTTCAAGGAATGCTTTTTCACCCTTTAAATACAGAGCAGATACAACTGCTTAATATTAAGAGATGCATGTGTTGAAAATGGAATTACGTGAGGATAGAAATTGAACAGCACTAATTTATCCCTGAGAAATCCACACAACCTCTATTTTCTTTGTACAGGCAAGACACTTGTACAAACCTCACTGAACTTCTAAGTAAACTATTAAAAGTGGGCTAAGTCAAACTCTGGTCTTTTTTCATCCCACCTGTGACAAACCCCACCTGCTCCCCCACATACTGCACTGATCAGCAGCTGATGGGGTGTAGTCAGTCCTGTGGCATCAGAGATTTACCACTTAACACGTCAACTCTACCCAAAGCCAACCCTGGAAATGAAGATGCCAACAGTGCAGCTTGCATGTGCCACAGCTCTGGCTGCTGTCTTCAGTGTTAGACAAGTAACACACGAGCCTGCAATCAACCTCTTGAATAATTAACTTTATCTCATAGGAGCTAGGTACTTTGCATAAGGAAATACAAAACAGAAACAAGAAAACAAAATAATTTCCAAAATTTGATGAGTGAATGATTCGCCCTGTCAGCTTCAAAGTTCTACTGTCATATTTTCTTCCTTCACCTTGACTAACACCTCAGCATTTTTCAGTACCAGATTTTAATTCAACTTTAAGTGAAGGAGGGCATTTTTCTGTAGTTTTTGTACCATTCACACAGATTTGTCTAATCTAAAAGAGTACCTCAGCACAGGAAATGCACACAAATCTGTCTTTTCTCTGCACAACCCTTTTAAGCCATTAACATTTATATTAACTACTAAAACAAAATGCATTAACTATAAAAGAAACTGTTACATTAAAAACTTGACAACAGTTTATTCTTGTAAGTGTTTTTATTTGTTGTTGTTTTGTTTGGTGGGGTTTTGCCCATTTTTTAAAACCATTTGTATTCAGATACTAGTGGAGGGTCTGGGTTTTTTTTTCCTATTAGGAACTGAGACATCAAATACAGTTAAATCTCTACATGTAAAGTCTTCTCTGAGCAGCTCTGAGACATAACACTTGTAAAGACTGTGCTTCTTATTTGTGAGCATAATTTATGCCCTGCTTGAAAAGCTGTTTTGTAGTCTCCGCTTCCAGAAACAGAAATCTATTTAGACTTTCCTTCCTCTTTAATCTTCCTTTCTTTACTTAACTTTTGGTAAATCAAAAGAACAGGAAGTTTTAATATGAAAGGGTCCTTCCATACCTTTAACCATAAATAGCGTCTTGCATGAAAAAAAAGCCACAGAGAACATTTACACTGTGCTTATTTGAAGATATATGTGGATATTAAGTCCTAACACAGAAACTATGCAAATCCTTCTTTCTTCTCTTCAATATAATCAATCTCCATATATTTTCCCTCCTGCTCCACTTTGCCATAAAAGACAGCTTGAGCTATTGGTATCTCATCATTTGCACACAAAATCTCAAGTCAAAGTCTGAAGCACTGTTCAGGCATTATACAAACAGCACTGTCCCTGCTGCAGATTCTGAAGTTTGTATTTTGAGGTGGTGCCATATTTAAATCACTGAGACGAAAGCACATGATTTTACTTTACAAAAGCCAGTAAGCCTCTAGCACAGCAGGAGCCTTCAGGCACAAGTGCCTGACGAACACGCAGCACGGTGGCAATTCCATGAGCCAGTATCACAGAAACTTTCATTTATCATTCCCCATGCTTCCCTCCCAGTCTGTTTCTGACAGAACCCCCCAGAGAACACTCAGGGGGGAAAAAAAAAAGGAAAGGGTATAGGGTAATATATAAAGTAATCCTTTCCACTGTACATCCCACCAGTTTTCCACAGTCAGGGTCTCTAGATGACCTTGACAGAGTATTTAATTCTGTGCTACAATTAAGCTTGAGCAGTTTGATATTCACAACACTGCAAGAATACCAGTGACTCTTGTTTTACCTACACTTCATGTCATCAGTCAAAGAAAAATAGATTTAAAAAGTCCTCTTACAGTGTCACAGCAGTCTGAATAGTTTCTGAGGCTCACCAAGAAAACAACAGTTTCTGGATGGAGACCTACCTGCCAGATGCCCTTTGAGATCCTTGCTGATGCAAGGAAAAAATTTCCCTGCTATAGTTTTGTCTTTCTGCTCCTCTTGTAATGAACGGTCATCAGCCTTCCCCTTGCCTCCCTCTTCCCACTCTCTGTGAGCTTTCCTGCTTGTGACATGCTTCATGAAGCTTTAATTAGCTTTTAGTCCTTTGGCAACCCGTTCCTCCGAGTTTCACTGGGCAAGCCCTGAGTAACCCGGCCTGACCTTGTAGCTGAACTGAGGCTGGACTGGATGACATTCTGGGGTCCCTTCAACCTGAATTATCCTACGGGCCTGTGCCCTCACATGCGACGAGGCTGCTGTGGCAGAGTGTGAAGCCAGATTATGACTCCAATCAGGAGACTGAGGACACTGCAGCCATGAGCGACGCTGCGCCTGGGCACTGTGCTCCCACTTTGCTGCACAGAAGCCCAGGCACCTGGGGCTCAGGAGACAAGCCCACGATGCCACGTCTCAGGCAGGATTCTTATGCCAGCTGATTTATTCAGCAGCAGCTGAGGTGTGTTTTCCAGGCTGTAATCCACTCCTGGCTGCAGCGCAGACATCCGCCCTTGGCCTAATTGCGCCTTGGCAGGCAGGCCCAGGGCTCGCCACCGGTGTGAACAATGCCCCGGGGTGGCACAACAGCACCCTGAGCAGGGAGTGCTTCTCGAGGTTTGCCTCAGTTTCCCTCACCTCCTGCACCAGCAGGGAACAGCCACCCTTGTAACCACGCTTGTAAACTATCTTTTCTCAGCAGCTGCGTGGCTGAAGTTTGAATTGCCGGAGGTTCTCAGTCAGCGAGGGCTGCGTCCGTCTGCCAAAAATACAACCTCTTTTATTGGCCTAACGAGCAAAATGAAAACATTAACAGCATTAAAACACAGATCTCCGTGAACAAAGCCTTAGCTTCCAGCCACAACTGCCAGGCATTTTGGATTTCCCTCCCCGTGAATGACTGCTCATTACGAAGCAGGAGCTCCAGACAGTGAGCAGAGACCTCTGTCCTGTCCTGTCCTGCGACACTGGGAACATCCTGCACAGACACACTTCCACCACCTCACGTCTCCTGCACTTCTGGGAAAAGGTGGCCTGCCACCAGAAATTTAAGATCATCACTAATTCACCCCAACAAGTCATTTAACCCCAACATCCCAATCTACTCATCTGAGAAGGGGTCACGGCACTACTCCTGCATTTCTGTTCGCTGGCATTTAAAAATCATTTAACAGCTTCAGGCTCAAGTGCTGGCTGCACAAAGTAGCACATTTAGGCATTGCCACCTATAGTACAGGAAAATTAATCTTGTTCCTAGCCTTAGCTTTGACCTTTCAACACAACTGAGGTGGCTGCATTTCATTTAACAATTATGAGCATCTCATTCAGTTTGAACACTGCCACAGTATATAAATTCTGTGTGCTAGGCAAAATCCACAGTGATATAGCTGGGGCTGGTGGCAGGCTAGTACATCCCCGCAGTGAGTCATTAATGCAGGTTTTTTAACAGATTTTCCTTCTCTGGGAGGTTAAAACATCTTTGGTGTAATCTCCCACTTTTTTTCAGTGAGTGGGACACACTGAGGTGCCTTAAATCCACATGTGAAATAAGCTTTTTTTTTTCCCCCCAAGTACTGTGAGGAAAATCTTTTAGGCTTTCACAACCAACAGGAGGCAATACATATGGAAACCTAATGAAAAACTATTGCACATAGTGAGACATAGATTAAGAACAAGACCTGTCTAAGGAAATCAGAATGGCATTAAGAAAAATTCAGGCACAAGTACAATGAGACAGTGAAATGCACAGTAAGAACCCCTAAAAGTCCACTATTGCTAGTGTTCATGAGACAAATGGATTAAAAAACCACATGGTTAAAGTGGCTTTTTCCTATTTAAGCCAGTAATTACAATGGTGGTGTAGAAGATGTAAGGGAGGTCCACCATTGTAAAAAGCTATTTAGTCTTCACTATAATGTATCTTTTAACTAATGAGAACTCCACAAGAGAAACAAAGAGTGACTTGGGGTTTTGGGGGAATTTAAATTAAAGATTAACTCAGTACCTCTACAAATACCCAATTAACCTGAATATTTTGGCTTTTTAATACTGTGAAGTTTTCCTTCCACATCCTCATTTCTCCGCTTGGTTTGACATGAAAAAAATCAGGTCATGGCAACCCCAGAAGACAAGAGTAACTAGAAAACTAATGAAATCATGGCATCTTCATAATCAGGAGTAAAAGTTAAACAACAGGAAGAGACTTTTAGTTAAACTGCATCAGTTTTGCATTTTTAAAAATAAACCTATTTAAAGTCAATGACTATTTAACATTTGGAAAGAAAACTGCATCTGTTCAAAGTTCAGCACTGGGACTTAAAAAATTTGTTTATACATTTGAATTCTTGAAACAGCAAGAAGTCATCAATGTATATTTAATTTGTGAGGTGAGGGAAGAAAAGATGAAACAAACATTCTCCGAAACTCTACAGTATTCTCCTAAAATCTGAGGAAGTATCCAGAGATACATTCCCTGTCAAGAACAACAGATAAAGTGGTAAAGGTGAACATTTCAAACTAAAAAGCAGAAAAAAGGAGGCACAATTTTAAATAAAGTTTCTCCTAGGTCACCTTCACAGGCAATTTTAAACTCAGTGAAAGTCTCTAGAATGACAAAATTAACTTTTTAATTTAAAAGTTTCTCTTCACACCATTTGCAGAGCTGCTCAAAATTTTTCCCTTTCTGTATTTTCTCATTAAAGTATTTTAAAGCTCTGATAGAAGATTAAAAACTGGTATTCACTTCTGAACCTCATTACTACAAGGGCTACTGTGGAGCCAGAGAGAACAAAATTAAATTGTCTGTCTTACTTCTGTTCTTTTCCCCAAAGTCTTCCAGTACTACCCTTTCATTGCCTTTTAATGAATACATTTTCACAAACATAGAACAATTTGAGTTCTCTTTTATTTGACAATTTCTTGAAGCCTGGGAGAAAAAAGTGAAATTTACCTATCAATGGAGAAGGTGATAGTACACTGGGAATGGGATGAGACAGTGTGAATTCCACCTGCACTTACATTCTATTGGCAGATTATAGCACCTGGGATCACATTTCTGCTTCATCTGTCTGCTGGTTTTCTGAGCTAAACAGACCAAAGTTTAAGTCTTTTTTTTTTCCCCCACCCATCCTGAAACAAAATTCCCTGCTCACGATCCCTTCTTTGAAGAACTAAAGTAGTAGAGAGGGAAGAAAATTTCAAGATCATTCTTTCTAAAAATCTTCAGTATGACAAGGGAATTTACCAGAACTTTAGATGGCATGATCTTGAAATATCTTCCTCAACACACACAGCTGTTAATGTCAGCCATCAATTTAACAAAGTGTCCTGGGAAACCAAAAGGTACCACCTATAAAATTCCATTTCAACAAAAGTCTACATCACGGCTGAGGAGAAAAAGATCTGCTTTCAGCTTTCACAAGAAACATCTCAATTGTACAAACTCCAAAACCATTCTTGTTTTATCCCCCATTTGTTGCTGTGGGCAGCAGCAGCAACGATTTTTAAAAGTCACCCTCAGGTTTTTCAAAAATTCATGGTTGGCAGCAGTAGTCCCTCTCCCTTGACTCCCAAAGGACAAAGCATCCCTCTCTAATTGATTTCTAATTATTAAGTCAGGAATTTAGCAGGAATTCACAGACAGCCTGAGCAGACTTTTCTTAGATAATTAGTGATGAAATTTAAAGTGATGAGATCTTTGAAATAAAATCAACATAAAATAAAACCACAACAATATTAATCCCCACCCCATGCTACATGGAAAACAGTATGTAGTTAGATAAGACTCTAGGTTTAATTCTGATTTCTAACTTTTTTGTAAAACTTAAAACTTTAGTCAGAATAAGGGACATTCAGTAAGAACAGCAACCTATATTCAGCAAGTTCATGGGACTTCTAAAAAAATATTTTGTAAATTGGCACACTGGATGAAGAATTTTATGACAGAGAATCACAGCACAAATTAGGCTGAAAGGAATGTGGCTGGGGAGGTCATGCAGTCTGTGCTGCTGCAAAGCAGCTCTGCTTCATCCAGCTTTGTTTTGAGTATTTTCAAGCATAAGGATTCTGTAACTCACTTGGGCAAACTGTTCCAATATGTGACCACTTTTATAGTAAAGGGAAAAAAAATAAAAAAGAAAAATCATATAGGTGACAGGAATTTCCCATGTTCTAACTTGTACCCACTGCAACTCCAAAAAGCAGCTGGCTCCATCTTATCACATAATTGCAGTCCTTGCCATCAAAATTTAATACCATGTCTCCTGCTTAAATACAGCTATCTTTATGTTACCTTGAAATGAAATTCATGTGAGAAAGCAGAGCTACAGAATAATCTCTTCTCCACTTTCACAGTGCACAGGAGTACTTGTCAGAGGACAATTAGCTACAGGTTTAATTTGTAGTACAGAAGCTTTAGATGGCATGTTAAGAAAAAGGCTTTTTAATTATAAGGTCTATGAAATTGGTAGAACAGTTGTCTGATGAGGTTGGAGAGATCTTAAGAGATCTCCATCCCTGGAGGTCTTTGAGAACAAGTCAGACAAACTTTTATCAGGTATGACATAGATACAGAGATCTCACCTTGGGGCACAGGAACAGACTTGATAATCTCTGCTCTTCTTTCTACCCCTGAGTTTTCTATGAAGGCTGAGACTGTCTCAGGTTAATTCAGGCTTGAGCCTATGGGCCAAATGATAGAACACTTGATGCTACTGAAATACTGTAATCTAAATTATACATTTGGTATATCAAACTTGCACTTACTTTTTGGAGCTTTTGGGTTTGCCTGACAGGGCCCACATGGTGGTTCCTGTGCTGAGGTACTTAAGAATTCCTTCCTAATGGCTTATGGAACAATGTGCTATTTTGTCCATGCACTGCTACAAGAAGGATACCCCGACCACGAAACACACTTTTTCAGGGAGCTCTGCTGCAATATTCCCTTTGAAAACAAAGTCCCTGTAGCACTACAAGTGAGGTTAATGATATACTAATGTGTACTGGACACTGGGCAGTGCAGATGCTTAGTACACCAAACATCAAGTTCAAGAGCTGTTTACATCCACACAACCATCTGTTCAACAATCACACTGCTCAAACGGAGCGTTTACCCACAAACGACAAACCTTTACAGCCCTAATTCAAAGAAACAGAAGCAAAACAAAATCTGTAAATAAATACTGGGAGGGGGTGGTGTTCCTTCTACAATCAATTAACAGCAAATACATTTCAGTAATATTTTCTTGAAAGTGATCAAGTGCTGACAGCTAAAGTCCCCCGGTGCACAGAGAATTAAGCTTAATATTTTCAAAAGGCGCATATTAAAATATCTTTTCCTCCCTTTATCAGATAAATATTTCATTGTAGGGAAAAAGTAATTGGGGTGAAGTACAGAAGTGGTGTCTAAAGTGCTCAGAAGAGTCAAAGAACTACCATAGCTCGGCACAATTCCCATCTCCACTCACCCAGTCAGTTATAATTTAGACATTCGACCTTTGCTGCTAAATCAGAGACTTACAGCTCCTCTGCTATTTTGCCCCTGGCCTCCTGCTGAGATGGCCAATGAATATACAAAATCACAGCATGGAAGTCTATCAGAAACAGGATGGCTCATTAACTTGGTGACAGCCAGCACAGACACGACACCGTTTCACTTTTAGTTGCCATCCACCTGAAATGCTGAGGTAGAAGCACAGCTCAGAGACATGGACATGCTTGAAAACCTGCCCAAAACTATCCACATATAGATTCAAGACATCCTTCACAAAGCACACTTTCTGCAACTTTTTTTTTTTTGTCAGCCTACAGCAACCTTGATGACTGGATGAAAAAACCTGAAGCATCTTTCCTAATTAACACAGATCATACCTTTCACAGCATCATTTAGGCTGGAAAGACTCTTAAGATTATCCCAAGACCACAATTAAGACAGCATGAGCTCTCTCCAACTGCTCAGGTGCAGATCTTTGCAGAACACAGTTTATTTTGGCCAATGTGGTATTACCAAATTTCAAGTGTGTATTGGAGACAGCAGTGAGAGGAAAAAAACCAGAAAAATATTTTCCTCAGAAAATGTAGTGGGGGGAGCACCAGAAAACCAACACTCTCTACTTCCTCTGAATAGGTTTTTACTATCGAGTTGTAATGTCCATGCACACAAGATAAAAAATTAGACTGCTCAAAGTACTCACCACTATGTATGTGAAACTATTCAAGTGTATCACAAGGTTATTGAGCAGCTTAAGCAGGAGGAAAATAAGTTAGACAGGAAGCTCTCAGTACAGCTGAACAACCAGCACATTCTAGCAATATGAAAACCACACCTTCTTCCTAAAGCCTATACAAACACCAGGTATTATTTCAAAGACAATGTCGTGGTTTTAGGCTTTTTAAAACAGGTCTAAAACAATATAATGAAATAAAAAGTTATGGCTAGACAAAGAGGGGATTGGATACTTGGAAAGAAACTTTACAGCACTAATTTTGGCACCAGCTTTTAGTACAGCATTATAAAAACACGAGTTCTGAGTAAAAGACTGCTGAAACAGATTCAGCAGGAAAGATTCTGAATTGTGACTTTTGTAAATTAAAAAAAATTAATCAGATTTAGTTTTTGGCAAGAAAGAAATACTCTTAGGTAACTTAAACTTGCTATGCTTGCTTTGCTCCACCTACACATCCTGCTTTTTCCTTGAGACCTAGCCCTATTCATACTTCCTTTTAAGCAATTCCTAGTGCTAAAGTGCTGTGCACGTATGCTGAATGCTCCCCCTTCCTCAGTCCAAACCCTCCTCCAAAGGAAAATCTGGTTTGGAATTTTTCAATGATCTGACACAGAAAAATGAGATTCTTTTAAAATGGACAAAATTTTCTTCTATTGCAGTAGATAGACTCTCCTCTGGTTTATCAAAAATCTTTCTGCCTGCATTCCAAGGCATAAAATCAATGATTTATGGTAATAGGAAGCCATGCAGTGGCCTTTTCCAGGAGCTCTGAACTGACAGAGTTGGCTTCTGAAACCCACCCAGCTTCTGAACAAACATCGTTTTCCACCTTGCTGTGGACAAACCACAGTCAAAAAGGAATTTTCTTGAACAAATAACCTGCTGGGGTCTTTGCAGAGAGGCAACTGTAAAGTCTCCAACTTTGGTGAAGCCCAAACAAAAGGTCCCTAGATACTGAGGATGCAATTGCACAAGGACTGAGAGCCCTACAGGAGGTGAGCACTTCCTTCTCCATACACCATGAGTGCTCAATAAATGCAACATGAGATAGAAATCTCAGATTAAGTGTGTTAAGAAGCCTACAAATAAATCTAGCAGACTAGCCAAGTCCCTTTTGGGGAAGCAGCCACTGCATTATCTGCTCTGAACTGAAAAAAAACTCTGAAAAGGAACAGAAATTCAAGCAAAATTGCGTAGTGACTGGATCACTAGAACAGCTCCTTGCAGGACAAGATGTGACAGGAGCCAAGACAGCTGTTGTCACCTGTCCTGTACATAATTATTTATAATATTTGGCTGAATCTAAGCACAACTTTAGAGGTGTGTCTGGTGCCACAGGAGAAAGCCCTGATCACAGAGGAACACATCCTTTGCTTGCAGTGCAACACTTACAGGACAAGACAAGCACGATTAACACGGGTAACTGGTGAGGAGCTCCCGACGTACAGACAAATTTCAGCAGAGAGATCTTACAGTGCTCTGGCTGGAAACCAGCAGACCTTCAGGCAAGCAAGGACTTGCTGCTTAGATATTCGTAAATTATACAGAAATGGTGCTTTAGAGCAATGCCTGAAAACATGGTTTGATAAAAATATTAGTTTTCTTCTTCACTGGCATGTGGAATTAGCATTGAAGCCCCAGTTCTCTCCTGTTAGTAAATATGTGGATTTTGTTTTTAAGAATGTGAAGCACAAACAGTTTTTCTGTCTTCAGCATGTACATTAAAACCCTGGCATAGTGGACCCTAACCCAGAATATGGCAATCAGGTGCCACACTGCAGTAAAGGAGTGCATCCACATCAGAAGTGGCAGGTTTTACCTAAAATAAATATTAGTCAATAAAAATCTTACCTTCAAAAGTGCGGGCTGAGTTGTGCTTTCCTTTTGGCTGCTCTTTGAATTTATGGCTTCGCTCCCTTTGTTTTCAGAACTGAAAAACAAAAATATTTTGTAACGCTGAGTACTTCCATTATTCAAATCCTCTCAAGAGCCAACACATTCAATTTAAACACAAGAGAGCTTTAACTTAGAAGGACAGAAAAACATATTTTCCAAACTCTAGTACATACTCTGCAGATATCATAACTGAAAAAAACAAGCCCCAAAAAGCTGAAGACAGAGCCATAATGACTGTTTCACCACATACAGAGGTTTTTGAACTCGAGCATTCAGAAACAGCACAAAGCATTTCAGCTCTTCCAGCTGGAAAATAACAAGACTTCCATGCTTGTGTATTATTTTTCAACTGTAATTGAACAACAATCTACCACAGTAGCTTTCATTGCCACAGGACCACCTGGCAGCTACAAGGCACATCCCATCCTGAGGGCTGTGAGCAAGTGGAATGTACTCCTGGCAGGTGGAATCATCCCAAATCACAGCCACCACATTGAACAGTTCTTCACTGAACATGCCCAATGGGCCATGCAAATGCAGAACAGATTTTAGAAAGGAGACAACATGTACATGTTTATTATCAAGGCAATGCCTGCTGTTACATTTTTAAAAGTCAGAAGTCCAAAATCATGTCTGTCCTTATGGGAAACTCACCAAATTCATTCCAATTTTCTTGAGAGTTCATCTTTGGAATGAAGGGAACCAACTCCCCGCCTTCAACCCCAGTTCTTAGAACAATCCTTACACAGCATCCAGCAGAGGACATTTTAATAAAAATCTTTATGCTACAACCAACTTAAAAGCAAAAACATTATCAAGGAAAACATTAGGTGATGTTAATGACAGACATCAGTTCCTGCATTGTGTACCATTACATGAAGAAAAATAACTTTGCGCTAACATATCATGAGTATTTCAAATAATTCATAATTGCTTTGAATACCCTTCTTCACCAGTCTTAAATATTTAACTTTCCTATTGAAAAATGCACAAGCCCTTATATCTGAACTCATGTGAAGAGATGAACTGAAAGCTCTTTAAATAAAAAAGAAATTATTAGCAGTTTCATGAAATTCTGCCAGGATTTGGAGAAGGAATTAAGGTGCTGCTGTGCTCCTACTGCTCCTGACTGTAAACCACAGGTAAGACTCCCAAAATTCTTCCTACTGTGGATTAGACATCTGCATTCAGTATACACTGATATACACACAAAATGCAAAAGCCACTCCGACTAAATGTAAGTTTCCTTCTCAGCTGCTCAGAGACAGTATTCCCTGAATAAAAATGACAGTAGAACTCTCCTGAAATTAGGTTTTTCAAGATCTTTTGCATCTTTTCAGATGCATCAAAAGAAAAGCTTCTTCCTCCCGTTTATAGATTCCAAGTTGAAAACCATGTACTTTCACATCACCTTAGGTAATCCCTCATAATGCATTCATAAACACAAAGATGCTTTTTCAGGGAGAGCATCAGACAGAAAGTCTTGGTTGTTCTTTGCCTCTCTGGAAGACAGAGCAGATCAATTAATATTCTGACCTATTAATTTCTTCTGCTGCTAAAGTGTTTCATGAAGGAGATGTCACAATCACTCTGGGCAGTCTGGCACACTAATAAAAGTGCTCCTCTGTACATAACCTATTTTCTCTCTCCTAGATATGGTTTTGTTGTTGGTTTAAAAAAACACCTAAAAACCAAAACACCCTTCTCAGATCTACATGGCTTTTCCTGATGCTGATACACTTGACATAAACAGGAAGTCCCTGGACTTAAGAGTGGAATAATGAGGTTGACATCTACCAGACATTCCTCCTAAATTCAGTGTATCACTCTTTATGGAATTGGTCTGCAGAGCACAAATGAGGTCCTTGCTTTCATTAAGTCCTGCCAGCATACATTACCAGTGTTAAATTACTGCATCACTTTGTTTTGCTCATATTCTTCCCTTTACATCATGTGGTTTTTTCCCCAAAAACATTTTTCATTTTCCTACTTCTTGTTTATGTTTGAAATACATATCTCTATTACTTTCTTCTAGCTAGCCATAGAAATTCCATAGCATACATGCCAAGTCTGAAAGAATGCAATTCAGCAGATAAGCATCTTAAAATCAACAAGTAAAAAAAAAAAAGTATCAAAACTTTCCTTTCCAATATAAAATAGCCCTAACTCTGGAAGCATTTCCCCACACCCTTTCATGGTTTATACTCTAGTGTTTCTACATTCCTTAACCTTTTGCTTTAGGGTGTAGTTCCTCAAACATGCTGACTTTGTCAGCAGAACCAGCTTTAGAAATCTCCACTCCTTCCTCCTCAACCTCAGTTATCTCTACCTCCTTAACTCAGCCAAAAAGGGCTCTCAAGTAGGGTGACATTTTTTGATAAAATCAAAAGGGGGGCAGAAGTTTCCTTGAGGAAAAATCCAGCCTGTGATCCAGTTTGCAGTGCAGTGATTTCTAACAGCACAATAAAGGGGCAACAAGTGTCACTTGACAGGAACAAGAAGGACAAAGCACTGCCCCTCACATCACCACAGAGGCTGCTTGGTGTGAACCTCTTAGCCAGGGCCCAGTCCTAAATGGATCTCTGACTGAAACCAAATGGTTTGAGTTTTACAGCACAAAAAGCTGTAAGCTTACAGCACAAAAGCTTCTTTGCTGCACAAAGTCCTTGAGGGCTGTTTAGGATGGAATGGCTTTGTCCCAAAGAGACATGGTTACCTTTTACAGCCTGAACAGCACAGACACAGGTGCCTAAGACTGGAGAACCTGCTAGCTACTGTTCACTTTCTTCACACAATGCACCTGAGCAATCCCCACTAACAACTCCCTACAAATTTTAGGGCTTTCCCTCTTCTCATGGTTCCATCCATGACATCACTGTGACCTAGGGCTACAGCTGTATTTATGAAGTTTTTCATAAATAGAAAAATTCCATAGAATTTTAAGCTTTTCCAGAGCAGTGCCTTTCTGGAGCACTTTGCCACAGCAGGTACCACCAATGTCATCTCCAGCTGAGCACATCTAAAGTAAGGCTTGTGCTTAACCACCCACAGATAGACCAGCCACCTCTCAGGAGAGCATTTGACACTGGTCCAGTCAGGAAGATGAATTATTTTCACCTCTGTGCTTCAGAAACTACTGTTTTTACATTATACACCCAGAAATAGGTCTCTACTAACCCAAGTTTTGAATGGGCTCGTCTTTGCTTTTAAGAAGTAAAAGAGCAAAGTGTGGTCTTAGGAAGAAAGAAACCTCTGCCAACTTGCTGCCATGGGCTTCTTACCTATCCAGGCAGTCATTTACAAATTGTCACAACCAGTTGTTTACACATTTAGAGAGATACTACTCTCATTTTATAGATTTAATGGAAGAAAAAAAAAAAGGCATGGAAACAGTAAATAAAAAGATTAATTCTAGAAACCCCAGTCCTCAGATATGTAATCTACTGCCCTTCTGTTGCTATTTCTTCTGGACATTCCTTTTTCTCTTACGTATTAGTGCATCCAACAGAGATGGATTAATCTTTAGCGAAGGTTTAGAGGAAGGTTAGAGGGATTTCTTCTCCTCAGCTGTCTTGCTGCTCTTTCTACTGTCTTGCCAGCATGCCTAACCTGATTAGCATCACTCTTATTCTTCAACTAATCAAGATTAAATTCAAGTTGCGGAATGGTATCGTTTGTATCATCAGAACAAACCTTTCTTTGTGCCATTTTCTATTGCTTTTTGTTCCTCTGCTGCTGCCTCTATTTTGACCTTTCTGTAATACTTGGACAGGTGGTGTCTGAACCAGAAGCAGGTTTGTGGTCCAAGTTTTTAATCATTACACTTTGGAAAGAGAGGTTAGAGGTTCTTATGAGCAAGACATGTTCACATTCTGCATTGCTGCTCACACAAAAAGAGATTACAAGAGGGATTACAGACAAGACAAAAAAAGCAATTTAATGGAGCATATTTAAGTACACGGCTTTCAAGGTCTTTTGCAACTGCCTCTAAAAACAGAACAAGGCAATTATAAACAATCACAACTTCAAAAGGCCCTCACAGCATCTCTGTATGGTGTGAGAAGTCTGCTTCCTCCATCCTTGTCCTTCATAACAATCCCTCAGAACTTGCAAATTAAAAGCCCATCCCCTTCTTCCTTTATTAATCCACCCCACCCATGTTATGCACGCAGCAGATTGTGAATGTGTTGTGACAGATAAAAAAAAAAAAAAAGCTGCAGGAAACATACAAGTAATAAAGCACAAACACATAAGTTTGGATGAGACTGACCACATGCAGAGTTCTTCAAACTGAAAGTAACTGCTGTGACATTTTAGGTTCCTTTTATGAGGAGAAGGCATGGACTGCCTGTTGCTGTTTGGGAAGGGGGAAATTAATGGGCACTCCCTTAAGGAAATGGGGACAGCTGACTAAAGCTGAACTCCAGTTCAGCACTACCACAACACTTGTCAATGTTGGCCTTTCCTACTTCTCCCAGGGCTTTGAATCAAATCTCTTCCAATGCAGCAGCTCCAACATCTATTTTTCATGCAGTCCACGTGTAACCAGACAGGTGAATGCTCCAGCATTTTGCCATCTTCTCTCTCTTGGGGACAGATGACTCCCTGAGTTATCTATCTAGTTATGACTCGTAATAATAAGAGAATAAGCAGTGCCCAACCTCAAAGATGCTTTTTAGGTTTGCTTTCTTTAAGCATTCTGGGGTGCAATGCCAGCTCCTGACCCCTGCCTCTTCTTTCTCTCTGAACAAACCTAACATCCCTCTCTGGGACATACACCTCACGTGGTTCTGATGACTTCTTTCCAATCTTACTTTGTGCCAACACTTACACGTTCTGTGCTGACCTTCCAGAAGGATATTTCAATGGAGAAACATTGAAACAAGGATTGCATCACTTTGTACTTTAGAATCCATTTGTGCGAGAGTCTCCCTGAAGAATGTAAATGAGTGGAAATCCACAGGTCTAATAATACCATCAAATATAGATGTGCAAGACCTCAGTGAAGTTTCAGCACATTACAGGAATTCTCACACCGTATCCACAAAGCAGCAGTAGTAATGAAATTTTTATTATAAAACTGCAAAGAGCCATAGGTTCCTTAGTATTGGTTTCTTCTTTGTCCCAGTTTCCACGTGGTAATTAAAAAGCTGAATGCAAAAAAATCAGACTTTTTAATTAATATTTTTATTTATATACCAGTTACCCTGCTTGCCATACAGATCCTTATGATTACTGCAGCCGGTCTCCTGCATAATCTAGATTATGAAATTTCACCAAGGGAGACCTGAGTCAAGCCTGTAACACATGACAAGAAGTTATGAGCTTTGGTTGAAAAACAACCAACTATGGGAAAATGGCCACATTTGTAAGACCTTTCCATGTGAACTACTACTAAATTCACTACTTATTAGGCTTAACTATTCAAGTCTCATCCCTCAATCAATCTACATCTATGTGGGACAGATTATAAAGGTCTTGGCTTCAAATAACCTCTTGAAGCCACAGGTCTACTATAACATAAAGCACTTAAATCTGATTTGCCTCCCAGTTATACTCCTTGAGGCAGAGTCATTCCTCAAACTTTGACATTGTCATTTCAAAACTAAATGCCACTGAGCTACTTCACTTTATTCTGTGGGGGAGGTTTTCCAGACATCAAATTGTTCTGGAGCTCTTCTCAGAGCCCTTTTCAGTTTGCCAGCATCTTTTTCATGATAAATCATGGGCACCAAAACTGGATTTAGTACTGCAGTAACCAAAGAATACATATGTTTTGTTGTTTATACACCCGACAATCATATTGTCTTCTCTGAGCCACCACTTTGGCAGCTCATGTTTAACTGCCTGTCAACCATGGCAATTCAGTTTGTTTCCAATGTCATCTACGTGGTGATTTCCATACTTTTCACTCTAATCATCTGTAAACTTCACATGCTGCAGTTTTGTCCTCTTTTAAATTATCTGTGAAGATATTAAATTGATTCAAAAATACATCCTTTTCATTTTCTTCGAACAGATCAAGTAGAAAATTACTTATCACATCTGGCTTTTCTTATATTCCTCTGTATGTTGAGTTTTAGCCTGCTGTTATTACACTTGCAAATGTTTTAAGTGGGGCATCAATGCCAAGTCTTAAGCATCGAAGGATGATATATTCAGCAGTTTGTCAAGTGAAGCTCTAATCTCCAACAAAACTGAGCTTGACAATTCTTTCAGTGATGTTACAATCAATACCATGTTTGTTAACTTCTCAGGTCGCTGGGAGACTTAGTAAATCAATTTTCTATGCTTCCCCTTTAATCCAACTAAATAAAGTAGACTTTAAAGGGAAACACCTTCCTCTAGGCACTATCATCACACTTGTGAAGCCATTTGTGTGCTGTGCAGCCAGGAGAACTATCAGAATTTAATCTAAAAAGTCAATTTTTTAAGAGTCAAACTTCTAGCATGTACCTTGGGGAATTGGAGCAAGGTGACAGCAACCATTTGTTAAATTAACTGAAAGGAAAATATTACTGTAAAGCTCAGTGGCAACAAGATGTGAGGAAACCAACTGAATGCAAAAAATTGGCTTGTGCATCAAGTGACAGCTAAAATATGTTAGTATTTAACAGAAAATAAAAACACTGGCATTTTAGAAGAAAAGTACCCCAATGAATTAAATTTAAACCTCTTTCCTATGTTTCCCTCCCTCCAAAACCACCATGTTGCCTTTTCCCAAAAAGCTCAGAAATGAAAAATTTCTAGTGAACTTCTCAGCAAGATTCCCAGGCTAACACACTTCTTGGGAAACCAAATAGCAGAAGCAGCAACAAAATCTGCCTCTAGTCTCTGGCAAGGCTGTTGGAGCTTGTCTTAAAGAGAGAGACAGAATTTTGCACAGAAATCTGAATGTGAAGTTTCTGGCTGCTCTTTCTGCGCTTAAGCTCAGGCCACACACAGAGGGGAGAAGAACCAAAGACATTAAGACAAATGGCAATCATAAAAACAAGTTATTGAGTTTGAAATTGGAGGGTCAAAGGAAACCAAACCTGCTATTTCATTTAAAACAAATACAGAGGGGAAACAGAGGAAGGGGAAAAGAAAGCAGAGAAAGGTAAGGAAGGAGAAAATGGAGCCAGGGAACGTAACAGAAGTATTACACTCACTGATTAATTTAAGTGCTGAAATAGCACAAAATGTATTATATTCAATTAAACTACCCTCATTTTGAAACTGGTTTGATTACAGACAGCAATAAGCAATTTAGATTAACTGAAACAATTTTTCCTCTCAGACCTGTTTCTGCTGCTGATTTACATACTGTTCTTTGCTTGTGCAGCAAAGCTGGGTCAGCTTCACATTCTGCAATAGCAGTGCTGCGTTGCATGGTTTCTATCAGCTACACAAAGTGTGTTAGTATTACATGAAGACAAAAACCAGCAACTAAAACTATAATGGAAAATAAATACATCAGAAAAATCGCAGATGGGCCATATTTTACAATGGAAGTTTACATGAAAAAAGTTCAAGAACCAAACCATGTCATTACACTGAACATGTACCTTTAAGTTTAAAGGCTAGAACTAAGTGAAATAAATATGATGACCCTTGCTAAATAACTCAATCCATTTTACACGTGAGGGAACTGAACAGCCCTACAAAGGCTGGAGAAAGAAATATAAATGTTTCTGAGCAGAGCTTACTCCAATACTGGGCAGTGCGATTATACCAGATTACATCAAGGTTTTTCTTCTGGCATCTGTCAGGCATAGTAACCAGCACTGCTGTGGAATCTGCTCCCTATTTGCCAGTCTGATTGGTTAGACAGTTTCCAGCATTCCCATGACATAGGTATGTTACTGGTCACTAACACAAACCCTTGATACAACATCAGAAACGGATTTACAAACTATTTCTTGAGGTTAAATTTATCGAATTAATGGGGAATAGAACTGTTTTCAAAGGGCATGTTTGCAGGGTGGGGGATCAACAGTGGTACTTACAAAATGGCATGAAAATAGGAGATATTAAAAAAAAAAAAAAGTAATCCAGGACAGCCTTAAAGCAGCAGCAACTGTTGTACTGATAAACACAGCATACCAGAATTTCATAAAGGTTCATTAAGAATAAGCACCCCAGAAAAAACAAGCAAGAGAGACTGGTGTCACCAGTAAAATGCAGCGAGCTCTTCTAGTCAGGCTGCAGGAGAAAACTTTTGGTAGAGTTACAAGGACAACTATTAAAAGCCAAGAAAACACTCTCCAGAAGTCCCATCTTTTACTCACAAAATATACACCAGGAAGCATCCTACAGACACTGAAGTTCCCTCTTTTGTTCTGAAGGCATTTTCCATTCCTACCACAACAACTTTATGGCCAAATTTGCAGCCTGTAACTGAGGATCAAAATAAAAGTATGTTATCACTGCAATTCTTTTTGCCTTTTCTGTTCGTTGTGCTCACAAGAAATAACTTCTTCCTACATTTTTTCCCAACACTGTCCATAGGTGAAGTGCAGATCCTCAAGGTGTTTACACACTTAGGCCTCAAGACCTCCAAACTGCTTAAGCAGATATACTGCCTTTGGAAAAATATTTTAGCAACTTAGGAAGCAGTGGAACATTCAGAAAAACAACATTCTATTTCAAAACAAGGCAAGTCATGAGATCACAGTAACACAACACCATTGGAGACTACATCTTCTGTACCTGGAAACTGATGAGAAAGTGAAATGAGTAAGGAAGCCAACATTTCCAACCTTAAGTCTTCAAAAGTGATACTGCAAAGCCAGTTAGAACAGATAAAAATTATATTAGAAATGAAAATTATTATACCAGAAGAATTCAGTTAAAGCCTGAGCAACCCAGTGCTGTGTTACTGTCTGCAAGTATAATAGTATATACTAACTGAACTGCATAAAATCCAAAAGCTCCCCAGAAATTAAAAGCAGCAGCTGGGTTTCCACCCTTTTAGAAAGTTACAATAATTAGAAATACAATCCCCACAGCAACATGTTTTGGAATGTTAATTTTTTGCCACCTGGGAGCCTTTTGTTCACGAGAGGAGAAGACCAAGGAGTTTTCTTCTTTGCAAAACTGTTCCTTAAAACCACAGACTTGTAGCTGTTTTGGAAATATTTTTGCATCAACTCTGGCACTTATGCCAATAACTGGAAAAGGAGACAACGCTGTTAACATTTAAAACAGTGGGGAAAAAAAATGTTGCTTTGTTTCTTCCAAGGAGCGCTTCTATTATAATTAAGGTTCTAGTAACATTTCCTTCAGGAAATGTCTCTCACACACATGGCCAGCTGCTGGCCCTGCTCCTCCTGGTCTCAGTCCCACGAGACACCCAAGTATGTGCCTCATTCTGATCAAGCAGGCAGTCCCACCAGAGTGCACAGAACTATTTACCTGCTTAATTATAGGTAACCACTTTGGTACCCTGCTGAATCAGGGCCTTTCATACTATTTTTGAATTATCCTGCAATGGAAGCCATAATGGAAAAATCTAGGAAACAAAAAGGAACAACGAAACCCCAAATTAACAAATGTACAGAAAATTTTCATAATGCACCTTACTTAGGCAAGTCTAATTTGAATTCTTCTATATGGTTGAAGTATTGCCCTTGCTGGTTTCACAAACCACCATCCCTCATGTAGACTCATAATAAGCTAAATTTTAACAACAAAGAATCCTGTTCTGGTGTTTGAAAGTAAAAGGTTCTTTATTAGAAAGCAGAGACTGATTTTTCCAGCAGACAATGGATTTCTTCAAAGATGCCAGTGGTATCTGAATCAAACTCAGCCAGGAGGCAGCAGTTTGAGAAGAACTAGGTTTGAAATTTATTACTCCCTTGTCCATCAATTTCCAGCAGTCCCTCAAATGCACAGTTTTTTTACAACTACAAAAATACATGTTCTTTGTAAACAGGAACAATGACTGGCACTCCCAAAGGAAGAAAAAAGACTCTCTAATCTCTCCTCAGGCAGAATAAACAGAGTTCTTCATTTCTGAAAACTCTCAGTAAGATACTAATGGATGAACAATCTCAGCCTGAAAAAACCCAACAAACAAATCAGCCCCCCAAATCCTTCTAAACCAGATAAAAGGTTGCTTTTCCCTGTTTGGTGTCCCTTCAGCAATGCAGACAAAATATCCTGACAAACCAAACTTGCACTGGTAGTTCTGTGACCAGCCAACAGCACTTGGAGGGAAAAAGAGAAATCTGAAATGAACTTGCTAAACACTGCACGGAGTAACTAATAAAATGCACCCATAGTTTAAAGGACATTTTGATGGTGCCTCAGTAAAAAGTGTCACACTGCCCTGAAAGGTCACATTTATTGGCAAAAGAACCATTAGCATCCACAGTGTAGACTTGCTGTGTAAAAGCTCTGTCTTCTTCCAGATGGACCAAAGATACATGTATTAGTAAAAAAAATTAAAAATTATAAGATTCCTATTAGAATAGTGAAAATGCAATTGGGTTTTGTCACCCTCTGGATTTAGATTGCTCCAGGACAAACAGTGTGGCAACCAATAACCTACTGTGTATTACTGAAAATAGCAAATAGTCCAGTACAGCATAATGACTGCCTCTGATGGAAGTCAATGACAAAGATCTGGGATTAAGAACACTGAAGCCATTCCAAGCAGCCCCAACTCTGAAGAACACTCTTAAGCAATAGGCAAGCACTGGGTGAGAGAGGCTTTCAATTTGGCAACATTTTATGTAAAAGCCAAGTGAACTCTTAAGGGATGTGCTGTGCTTTTTGCTGCCACAAAACTTGCAACTAACTTGCGCAGCTTATTTTTTCTGCAAGCAAGCCTCCAGCAAGTCTCATGTTCATCAGATCTAAAAATTACTGTAAGGGCAAGTTATTAGCATAAACTTTTTGTCTAATGAGGTTCTCGGAAGAGTCTAGGACAACGATTAATAAACTATGTAACTCTCCCCATCCCCTCCCTCGCATTTTAAACCACGGTCAGGGTAGGTTTGGCTTTTGGTTCTTGTGGTTTTTACAGGTAAACCTGAACAGGGTCTGGATCAAGAGGGCAGCTCTGCCCAAGGGAGAAGGAAAGCTGGCAGCCTCCAGCCACCCACCACTGCCTAATTTGAAGGATGGAGATGGAGAATGACTTTTGGACGGACAGAGGCTCATTTCTGCATGCTTTTAAAACTTAGGAAACCATCACATTCTGCAGAGGCATCAAGTGTGAAGTACATCTCCAGAGGTCAGAGCAGGCACACAGAGCATATGTGATATACTGGTCCCTCTCCAGCCCCCTTTACTTAGGTCTTCTGCCTTTTTGAAACCCATCAGTAAGTAAAATACCTCCACAGAAAAGTTTGTACATGATATATATATCTCTCAAACTTGGTTTGGCTCCAACACACATCCTACCGATAACCTGAAGGGGAAGCCTTGCCGGCCCATACATGTCTCACAGCCCTTCACAAAAGCTGCATTCCCCAGCTCGCCCACGCATCCCACACCTTCACAACAAACACCCAGGGCAGCCCTGGTCCCCCTGCTCGCACTCGGGCTTTGTTCAGAGATCCACTCTGCAGCACGGCCGAGCTCGCTAAATAAACACGAGGAGCAAACCTGCGGCGCTCATCCAGCCCGGCGCTGGGTAATGTATGCAATTACGCTAATCTGCGAAGAAGGCTGCCACTGGAAACCAAATACGGGAACGTCAGCATTCCTGACTAGCGTGCCACGCTGCAGCCCGGCACAACAAGGAAAAGCTCCTTAACATACCAAATGGGCCTCGGGATGGCGAGGGCTGTCGCTTGCCTCTGCTCCAGGAAGGAGTCACGGCCACCACCCTGCAGCGAACCTCGTGAGGGTTCCACAGCGAGGACAAGGGGCCGGAGCCTCGTCATACCTGCCTGGACTATCCCAGTTCCGAGTAAAGAAAAGGCTCTCGCCTGCAGGAAATGAAACTGTGATTGGGATAGAGATTAGACTGCGGCCCCAAGTTAAGTGGAGTAGGTCTACCCTGAGTGCTACCTACAGATCGGCCCTTTAGCGCACAAACCACCGAAGTGGCAACACTCTCCTCCTTACCAAGGTGACCGCTAGGCTTTTTTGTTTATCCCAAACCACAGCTGGAGGGAGCTGACAAGGTGTCATCCCATGAAACCTGTCCTATTGCCTCTCCAGGTCCTCAGCCAGATCCAAACCTTCGCCTTCTCCCGTATCTTAACCACCCTCGCCAGACAAAACAGCCAGGCTATTTCAGCAATTGTAAAGATGTCCTTGATTCAGCAGCCTTGCTCCCAATTTCTTTTTTCCACAAAATAAAAAAGCAACGTTTTCTGCTCATAAAAGACCAGTGGATCCTTGGTGGTGTCCTGGCATGTCAAACGCTTACAGTAAAATAAACCCCTCAAAATTAAAAATCCTCACGGTGCATGTACAAGACTGTTTAAGATGATCAGTGTAGAAGAGCAATAGGCTCTTCTATTTTCCATGATTGCTGAGAATATGCAAGATCTGAAAGAACTACTGCGATAGCCACTTTCTATCTGATTAAATTGCATTTACTCCCTGTCAGTGTAAACACAAACCTATGCCCTATCAAGAATGACTCAGATTAAAACCAACATGTTAAAAGCAAAAAGTAAATACTACACCCGAGGAAGTAAGGCCTAGGCAGTTAACACCTTTTCGCCACAAAAATATGCTCATTAACTTGGGCCGACAACGAGGCTGCCTGAGAAATTGAAGGAAACTTACCTGCGCCTCTTTCCTACTTACGGATAGAAATCAGCCACCAGAAAAAGGAAAAAAAAAAG
>VYXD01004340.1:112643-263724 GCA_013397195.1 Hylia prasina | reverse complement strand
AAAAAAAAAAAAAAAAAAAAAAAAGAAAATTACTAAGCCAGAACTATCCCTGAAATTAGGAAAAAATGTGATGTGGAATCTGCCTCTATGATGACAGGATACAGGAAAGGAGGAAACCCAATGCCAAGATCCTGGTCCCTCACCCTAGAATTATTTTAGCTGGTGGAGGATACATCACTGCTCTTCTGTGGGGCAGTAAATCTCTTTCTAAAGACTATTTTTGACGAGCAGCCCTCCCTCTGAAAACACGACGGAACGTTTTTGTACTCTACAATAACCGGGTAAAACAAACCATCTTTTTGTAGTCAGCAGGACGAGGCTAAGTAGAAGGGCCAGCCTGGTGTCCCCGGAGCAGTGGGGATGAGTGTGACCCTTCGGGAAGGAGGCTCTGTCCCCGGGCCGGCGCTGACACCCCGCGGCCAGCGGGGCACAGCACAGGCGGGCGCCGCAGAGCGGCCGAGCCCGCAGCACCCGCGGCACCACCCGCGGCACCGCGCAGCACAAGCAACGCCAGGCACGGAGCTGAAACTGGGACCGGTCTGCCAGAACCGGGCCACGCTTCACTAATCTAAACATCGAGCAGGGTGACAAGAGAGACCAGAGCCTTACCAACACGCAACAGAAGGAGACACAACATCTGTACCAAGTTTGTAATTACACAACATCTGTACCAAGTTTGTAATTAAAGATGCTGGATGTCAGACATCACCCAAGCTGGATCTGATACTTTTCCATGCAGTTATGAGTGTCTGCATGTTCTATAATCGTTATAGTGTAAGAAGTTCTTCTTTTGGCTCTGGATGAAAGAGCTGAAGGTGTATAATTAAAACCAGTGTATTTGTCTGAGTACTTGGCTTATTTTCTTTCACCAGTTTTTGATACATAACATTGTGTAAAACATGGACAGGACATTAAGAATAAATTAAAGAAGAAACTGAACTACCACAATAAGAAATTGAAGTGTGGGAGCTGGTATTGTTTAAATGAAAGTGCTACACTGTTTGCAAGAGCGTGCATTAATATTTCATAATACACACTTTGGTCAGGGAAGCCCACGTGATGTTTTGTGTACATTAAGGAGGTAAATGAAAGGCAAATATGAGATAGAGCTTTAGTACTCACTGTGTAATTTGATCTGACAGCAGAAATGGACAGAAAGAAAACAAAGGAAATAATAAAGAAAAAACCTTACAAAATGAAAGAGTTTAACAGAAGGAAATTAGAGCAGGAGAATTACATATGATATACCTTGGAGCCAATCCACACCTTCTTGTAATCCTTCTCCTTTAAGAGCATCACTGGCACTGAAAGAAACAAATCGAATTTCAAAAACATTGTAAAAATACCAGTTTTAGTTGAGTCATCACTAAACTTGTAATTTAGGTAATTGCCAAGTATCATCAGGTACAATTTCCTTAAGTTTTCTTCCCATGGAGAAGACTGCTCCTCAAATGATATAGGGTACCTTCCCCATAGGGAAACACCATTTCATGATGTGATTTATTTTAATTCCCCTTTCAAGGCACAAGGAATCATTCCTAGAACATGAGGGGCTCTGGGAGAGCTCCCACATGAGACAGACACATTCTGCAGCACCTCCCTCCTCAGACAACGCTGTGAAAGATGTTTACTCCCTCCAACAGCAGCCATGAATCATGGAATCATTTATGCTGGAAAAGACTTTTAAGATGATCAAGCCCAAATGTCCTCCACACAGTTCCCACACACAGTGGGAATGCTGGAGTACTGGAAGGAGGAATTATGCGTGTGTGTACACACTTCATTGTAACAGCAACCCCAGGAGTGTCTGGTAATGTGTAAAACCATTCTGCTACACTGACAGCAGTGTAAATTCACCTTCTGAATCACTGGGGGATAACTGTTTAAATGCTCTTCATTCTTCAGTTTATGAAAACCAGCACAGCAGTGAATCTGGATTGTAACTGCAGTTCCCTATAAAACCATCCTCCAAGAAGCTTGGGAATTGATGAGTGTGACTTCTGGACAAAAACAATATCCAGGTAATCAAGTTTAACATTAAAGGGCCTAAAATGAAAATTGTAGCTTTCAGCAGCATTTAGCTGCTGATTTCACTTTTATTTATAACAGCTGAGGAGTTTAACAGGACAAAAACCTAACTTCTATAAAGCACTTCTGATAAAAGGAGAGTTTTTTCCTTGTGAACACCAACACTGAGTAAAGCTTACATCCTTCAGCAAGAAAAGACTAGCTCCTACAGCTAAAAATCCCCTCAAACTTGACCGGGTACAAAGAGTACAGTGGCCCTTTGAATACAGAAGAGAACAGTTTACTAGATAACCTTTCAACAACAGTTTACTGAAGCATATACAGAGTGGAAAAAAAACTCCAAAGGTTTTATTATTGATATTCTCAAACCTGCAAGGTGATCTAGCAGGAGCAGTCTGATAACAATTCTACTCAATTTCCCAGCAAAATGTAATGGCAACTGTTCTTCTGATATCAACCCTGCTTTCTGGTTTCACTGGAAATCCTGCATTCCATTACTTGGCTAACAGTTCTGCTGTGAAAACTTTAAAGACACCATCTAAATAAATGCATTGTACATTTAAAGTAATTTTCACCATAATTATTTTAATATTACTACTGTTTCACGTGTGGAATCTGTCTTTTACCTACTCCGTTTATTTTATACAGTAGTGAGTGGCACGACAGGGGTAAAATAGGAATGCACAAAGCAATGCCAATAAAAGGATAGAAAAAGAGAACTTTACCAGATATGCCAGGGCTTGTCTTTGATGTTTTCTAGGGACAGCAACTGAGACACTTTCACAGATGACACTGCATCCCTGAGGTCCATCTTGTTAGCAAAGAAGAGAATAGGCAGTCGACGGTGCTTAATATCTAGGCATGAGCAGAGACAGGAGCCTCAGGACATGAGGCAGCACTCACTCATCTCTGCATGGAACAAGGCACAAACAACACAGCAAGGTATTTTGCTCACCTGTAGCTGCAATTCTCTGAAGGTTGTATCCTACCAAGATGCACACACTGTTGGGTCACCTGGCCTCTGCTGCACGCTTCCAGAATGCTCACAAACTTCCTTGCAGGTTTTGGAATCTTCCACCCCCTTTCCCCCTACCTTATACCCACATTTCAAGCTGGAGACAGGAATTGCTGGTGAAGCTGAGGGACAAGAGATCAAACTGCTGCCTACATACACTGCACAGCTCTGCTTAGAGAGGACTGGATGTATAAAAGGGATGGAAAAAATCATTTGTGTTCATTAGTCATGTCACAACAATGGTTGAGAAGGGTAGTCTGAATTATCCTTTAGTGCCTGGAAAGCATCCATTACTTCATAGAATTTATAAAATTGGAAAAAAAATGCACATGTCTGGACATCCTTTATTCTCTCTTCCCTTGAAGGACTTCTTCCCCAGAAGCTCTTTCAGCTAGCAGTGAGAACTACAGACCAAAGCACTCTGGTAGTTTCTGGGATATTTACACATAGACAAGCTTAAACCTCAGAGATTACTCCAAAAGATTAAGTGGTGATTGAAAGGAAACAAAGTATTCTCTCTTCAAAGTTACAGAGGTAATACACAGACAAAAAATTACCAGCACCAAGACTAACTCTCAGAGTTCTTCATATTATTTATACAAAGGATGACATATAGGATTAAAGAAAATCTAAGTTTTAGTCTATCCATCAGTGCTTGATAGGAAAAGAACTTACACTCTACCACCTCAATTAAAATTGCTACATAGGCTCTTTTTAAAATAGTAAAAAGGAAAGGTTATTTCACACAGGAAACTAAGTAAGGATTTATTTAAACATGTCAAATATAAGCCATCTGCCCCTGCTGATGGGCAGGAGGATGATAAAAACCCCCCAAAATCCCAACAAACTGTCAGTACTGAAATGGTTTGAACTTTCCTAATTATGGTCTCTTCCACCTCCCTACTAAACCTTTCCACAGAATCCGTGGAGAAAACACTACTACAAATATTCATTCAGAGACGTAAGTGCTGATCAAAGCACTGACAATTTTCACAAACTATTTACCCTGCCTGGAGCTCTTTTGTCCTCTGATATCCACACACACAAGTCAAAGACCTCCAAATACAAGCACAGTATAGATAAATCTGTTTTGATTCCATAGTTGAACAGCTATTGAGTCTCCTGATTCAAACTTTTAGATTAATTTACATTATAATTCAATGAACCCAACCTGGTACCCACAGGTTGCAGGTTATGGGTAAATTAAAACCACATAAATTAGCTGACATCACATATGCAAACAGCCAAGTTAATCAAGGAGTTTCTAGTGTTTTCCTAAACAATTAGAAAGGGGCACAACCTACCCACCCAGACTACTAATGCACACCCAAAGATATTTGCTAAATAAAGTCGTGGTCACAGAAATTTGTATTATTTCCTAATGTGCAGTATTTCCCTGCCACACTTTTCACAGTTACTAATGGAAAGCAAACGTTTTCTAGCTGCAAGTGGTTATGAAGTAACACATTAAAATATATTCCAGACTCTAGATGTGTGATGTGCAATTTTACACAAAGAATTTCAAGTTTACAAGAATTTCAGTTTAGTTTAGAAGCATGTGCTGGAGGTGAAGTGACCCAAGAGTCATCATCTAATCCAGGTAATCTATGGCTACTATCTTTCAAAGTGCTGAAGAATGAAATTTGAGTAAAAAACCAAAATATGATACAGCTATGATAAAACAAGCTGTTATTTGAAGAGTGCACTGTCCATTAATGTAAGTAAAAATAATTTAGAGCTCTGCTGTTAGATTAACAACAGAGTCCCAGCTAGTACCACTTCTAACCCCATTAATGTTTCACAGGACACATTCCTTCTCTTTCTCTCAGGCAAAGCCTGGCAAAAAGACAGGGAACTGTTTTACTGTGGGAATGCTAAGATTTTCAAACAGGAAATGATTCAATTCCATTTAAAACTCAGGTAAACATGTACATTTAAACCACTCCAGGAGGATGACACAGACTGAAGCATAGACTGGGAGAAAGGAGGGTATGCAGCAAGAAAGGGAGAACACTAAAACAAATAAAAATATTGATACAGCAAACCAGTTGTATATTGATTCACCTAACAGCCACTTTTATTGAACATTATCCTAGAAGAACTTTTTAAACCCTTTGGTTGTCTTAGACGTGATAGATCAAAACTGTGACACTGTTGCTGTGTTGGAGCTAAGCAAGGCAGGAAGACACCCCTGCTCTCTCCTGGCTCTCAGGACTGCAGTCAGTGGCCAGAGCCTGCTCTTGTGTAACTTGAGGACACAAATTCATGAACAACTGAACAGCACTGACCTGCCAGGTCAGCATTAGTGACCTGTTAATGCCTAAATGAAAAGCCCCACCCGTGGTTGCTGCTACTCTGTCTAAACATTGTCACACTTCTGCCCTCTGTTAAACCAGTAACTTCTTCCAGCAGTCTTTACCTCTAACCCTTGGCTCTGTCTGGTTCCACTTTACTAACAGAATTGGCTTTTACTGCTGCAGTTAATTCCTGATTTGGTACAGTGTGTCCTGGCCTCTGTGTAATCCACCTGCAGCCTTTGGCTCACCTCATCCTCCATGTGACTTTTGTAACACTGTCTTTTCAATGTCTGCATTTGAAGCAGCCCATACCCTTGAAGGAGAAACTAGAGAATGAGAACAAGAATGCCCAGTCAGCTCCAGCATCTTTGTTGATGAATTAAAGTGTTACATACTATTGTATAGTCTTCATGGAAAACAAAGTCATGGGAACATATTTGTCCCTATCACACATTGCTTTTCTTAGAAATGCAAGTCAGTTTTTCCTTTCTTATCTTCAGCATGGAGTGGCCACAAGTTAAGGCTCTATCAGTTTAACAAATGATTAAGGGATCACAGGATTATTTCACTTTAAAGTTCCGAGATGTAGTTTTATATTCTGGTTAGGAAAAGCAACTACCAAAGTGCTGAAAGTCAAAATTGCATATTGCTTACAGACACATCCCAGTGATGCTGGATACATGGAAAGGCAAAGAATTGACTGATAACAGAACTTAATTAAGGTGCAGTTTCATGTAAAAAAACCCCAAACCAAACCCCTAAAACCAAGACCCTGATCATGAATCCTCTCATATCCTCTTCCATAGCCAATTGAAACTGACTGGTGTAATTATCCCTCCTAATTTCTGGCTAAAGCAGAAAAAATTACAGTGCAGATGACAAAAGAAAGTTAAATGTTACATTAAATGAAATTAGCTGTCTTCATGGAAAAAACAGACAGAGAGACACAGTTTTGTCTGTGCTGGTCATCACAAGAAGCCTCTCCAGCTTCCAACTCAAAACCTCTTCTTTCTCAAAACAATGTAACTTTTGATCTATACTGATTAATTAGAGACCAACAACACTCAGTGTAGAAAGCTGAAGGTGACCAACTTCTAAATGTGAATAGGTAAAAAAAAACCCCACAAGTTTTTCAAGACTATATTTTTGTGCTAGTATTCAAGAATGGTTAAAATATTTGCAAAGTACTCAGAATGTGTCAGATAAGGGCTTTTCTTAAGACAACATAACAAATATGGACACAGAAGGGAAAAAAGCCTCCTCACCTGGATGATTCAGAAGGGTGTCAAGTTCTTCTTTGGCCACAACCATTCTTAATTTGTCACTGCTATCAATGACAAAAATAATGGCTTGGCCTTCTCTGCATAACATAAAAAGAGCAAAGAGGCAAATTACAGGTTCTCAAACTGTGAATAAGAAAAGGTTTCAGAAGAAACACCAAGAAAAAAGTCCAAACAAACCTGATTTTCCTCTAATTTTTGTCATTGTTATTTACCATTAACCTAATGATTCAGTCTTTCTGAAATTCAATCTTTTGGTAACATGCATAATTTTTTTAGACATGAGGTTGTTACCTGCCCCTACAAGGTTCAGACTCCACACACAGCTTGATTTTACTACCCAGACTTAAAAATGAACTCAGAATGTAACCAACTTCTATTTTGACACATTGTGGTCAGGCAGGAAAAAACCCCATAAAGACAGATCTTTACAGAAATTCTATATTTCCTCTACTAAAGTTTATTTAGAGAAGAGTCAAATACCTTTTTAGAAAAAACCTGTGTCCACAGCTAGGCATAGGCAGGTTATTTTAACCTTTATATATCCTGCATAAACAGGATCTTTCTTTTTTTCAAATAACAGGTAAAAACTTTCAACTATTTCAAATCATTATGACATTTTGCTGGTAGTATGACCACAGTCACAACATATATGCAACTATTCAACTCATTATTTCAGGATGTTACTGATATTTTATGACACGATGTTCCATTTATTGAAACTTATTTTGAAAACCAATTAAAGTCTCACCAATTCATAATTCACTAGTTATGAACACCCACAGAAAGTATATTTACTTTATATTTTAATGTAATATTCACTTCTCCTTCACTTTACATTTCTCTGAGAGACCATTATGAATGCATTCTTTAGCCTCCAGCACCATCTACCTTTTTATTTTGATAAGAAACTGTTCTACACCTACTAGAAACCAGAAATAACCTGAGCAGCCCAAGACTGTATAAGGAGGCCCATTCCTTTCTGGTGTACAGAGCCTTTAGTCAATAAAGCTTTTGCATATTAGCTGAAAATGCCCAGGCAATTTTCATGAGCACAGAGTATTTTACCAGAGGAATCAAGAGTACTGGCATGTGTTTACCACCAAAAAAATAACTTCACAAAGAAGTAACAGGGATAAGGACACAACATGACTTCGGGGTTATTTAAGATAAATGTACCTAGAAGATACTTTCAAGCTAAATAGAAGAAAAGTCCAGACTTGAAGGACTCCACAGCAACTATTCTGACACCTGCCCAGATTTAATTCCCTGCAAAATTAAATCTTGCTTAACTTCATAAACTGAACAGCACATCATTATTTTATTAATATTTTTGTTTAATTAATACTAATTATTGGGTTTATACTATTCTTACAAGTTAATCTTAAATATGTGCCTAGTGCACTGGATCAGGACCAGAGGTGGATACAAGTGCATATTTCACTGTCCGAATAATCTAAAAAACTCCCTTACTGTTACAGAGCTATTGTTAAGATGGAAAAGCCATTTAGGCCCCACAAGGGATAAGTTACTGCATTAAATACAGCAATCACAAAAATTATTTGCTTATGAAGCACTCTGCTAGCATTTTGAGAGCAGCCTGAAGGCATCAGTTCTGAAATGCACATCTAACACTCTTGAACAATGAAGATCTCCTGGCCAAATGTTTTCAATGCTAACACAATTTGCACAGGAAGGAGAGGAAGCATTAATCCTCAATTAAAAAAACAATTTAAGCTCTACCACAACTGATATTAATATTTAATCAATACTATATTCTTCAGAATTTCTCCCTTCTATTTCTCCACAATTTAGTATTGTTCACGTTATCTAGATCAGGATCAGCCATTACAGAATAGCAATGAGACAATGCAAATAAAGATTAAGTTTCACTAAAAGCTCCAAAACCAGAGAATGGTGTCCATCTATTACCAAAAGGCAATACCAGAGTGTTATAAACTACAGAGAATATCCTGCTTAATAAATAACATTAAGAATGTTCATTCAGGTTCTTAGTTACACGTGCCTTGTTCTCTGAGGTTCATTTCCCTCACCTCTAAAAATCTCAGCAATCAGCCAATATCTTGCAGGTCACTGACTTACAGAAGAACTGAAAAATTGGAAACCTAACTCATATTGAACTGTCTTACACGATTGGTTTTCCTGTTTCAACATTTAAATCTCATCTCTAGTATGTTCCCCCAAGTTGTCCCCGAAAGCACAGAATAACAGCATATAAAAATTTTCATTTGTCAGAACAGAAAGTTTCATTTATTCAGACTAAACCTTCTGTCAAACACCAGGTATAAGCCTTGTCTGAATCATTTCTAACCACTAAATACTATCATACTTCTGTTTAAATAACCTACACAACAGTTAATGTGAAGAGCAATGCTTTCAAATAAATTATAGGCTTACTTGTAGTAGTGTTCCCAGAGGTCTCTGTATTTCCCTTGACCTGACATATCAAACACTGTGAAAGACAATCTGCAAAGAAAAGAAGTGCATGAGGCCCAGAAAAAATAACAAAATCCAAACTACACCCATTTTCTTTGCTACCCTGACCAAAAAAAAAAAAAGAAAAAAAAAAAAGAACAAACCCAAATCAATTTGAATTCCAGTCAACTGAGAAAAAATGCCAAAGGAACTCTGGTTGCACAATCTGCCTTCAAATGATCCTACTCAGTTCTGCAGTCTTATTACAGAAATATTTCACAATGGAAAATATGTTCATTATTTGAATAAAAGAACTAAACCAATTATTTAAAGTTAAATCAAATGCAAAATAAGCTCCCATTCAGTCTCTCTCTCTATCATGCTGGTATCAAATATTGTTTATGAATAAATGAACTTCTGATGAACCATGGCCTGTCTTAAATTCTGTGCCTAGAGAGGTATAAATATATGCAAAAATAAAAGGCTTTTAAAAGAAATAAATAAATTCCACCTTTAGGAAAAAAAGAAATTACATTTTGGTATGAACAGGTGAGTTCAGATGACCAAGCTAGAGAGAGCAGTCTTTGCCACTGTGAGATTTCACCTAAACACTACATACAGCATGGCAAATTACTGAACACTACAAAAAGTTCTCATCTGCTCCTGAAACGTTTACAGAGTCCAAAATTAGGCTGTCCTTTTTTTTGGGTAGTCCCAGGTAGCTCTCCAAGTGGAGGCCACACCAAAACAATGAGGTTAGGAAAAGGAAGCTCTCCAGACATCCTTTCCACTATATCTCCAGACACAGAGTTGTGGGTTTGTCAGTTTGTAGAGTTTGAGGGTTTGGGTAGATTTTTTGGGGGTTGTTTTGGGTTTTCTAAATCATTCTACATGGTGTATTTACAGGTCATAATTTCTCCTACTACAGGATCAGAATAAAAAAACAGCAATATAAATTAATTTACACAGAAGTAAGTCCCAGACTTGTCTGATGTACTTCATTGAGACAGAGCTCAGTTGTGGAAGCTCTTAGAGAAATATGAAACCTCTCAGTCTCACATATCAGCTCACAGAACAATGTTCTGAGCTCAAGGGATAAACAATGTTCTTGCAGATCTCCCACCCAGTGAGGCCATACTGCTTGGTTTGAAGACTAACTGCACACACTAAAAACATCCAGTGCAGGCTACAAAATGATGCTGCCTCCTTGAAACATCCTCCTGTCACGACATCCTTAATCTAAATCTTAGTCTTCATTCAACTAATGACTTATTACTCTGTTTCCTGGCCTTTGCTCCTGCCACCTTTACATTTGCTAATGCTGCAGCCATCCTTTTGCATTTAATGAGATTACACTGCAATCTGTTCAGGGTACCTCCAGTGAGAGTGCTTAATTTAGGTTACCAGATTGAGAGTGGAATATAGGCTGCCACCTCAGCAGCTGTCTCTCCTCCAGTCTGTAACAGTGCCCTATTCTGAAACTCAACAGACAGGGATCAGATGTTTATACATGCCACTGAAAAAAAACCTAAAAAAACCAAATTAATTTTTTAAAATGGTGTTATGGCACCACAAAACACACATTATATTCTAACACACTCAGTCCTGGATCATGATTAGGTCCCGTGAGTACTACATTTCAACAAACTGCAGTGTCATGTCATTACACCACCACACATGATACTCAGTTACAAACCCACTGAAATAGATAATTAAATTCAACTATTGTATAATAATGAAGAAAGAAAGTACTACCTTGAAGTTTTGAATTTCTCTATACTGAATCCTATTGTTGGAACGATGTCCTGAGTTTGAGCCTTTGAAGGAAAGAAAGCACAGATGTTACAACCAAATTAGAAAATGCCAACACTGAAATATATTTAAAACATGAATACATTACAGATCTATTTTTGCCCCAAACTGTGCAATATTAAAAAGTTCCCAGAAAACTAACGTAATTCAGAATCAAGGGTTTTGTATTTTTTGGGGAACAGAGTGAACACTATTGGAACTGCCAAAACACAAAGCATTACTAAGAGATCTGTCTGGTAACTGATTTACTGCTGAGCTGGTCAAGAAACCTATCAGCTAAGTTGGAAAAGAATAGCTCCTCTAAGCAGCATGGATATTGAGCAGGAAGAAAGGTCACATCCCGTAGATTACAGAGCTGTCTGAGAAAGTGACATGCAATCCTTGCAGGCTCCTAGAGCCCCTTATTCCAAACACCATCCACAGGCAGGTCCAGCAGAAACAACTGCAGACAGATGGAAAAACATCTGGATTTGCCAGGCCCTAATATATTGCTCCTGGGGCAAAGCAGCAGTTCTTAAGAAGACTGGGTTGACCCAGAGCTCAAAATCACCTGTCCATTGAACTTACTAAAAATAAACTGTTTTATTAACTTTCTTCTAATGACATTTGTTGCATGCTAGACTGTTTGGCATGTCTTGCAAGGGTAGGACTTAGACAAGTTGGATGCAAAGTTATCCTCCTATAAGTTCTCATTACATTTTTTTTTTATTCTACTCGTGTAATTCCCCTGAGAGCTTCTCCAATGCCCATTATTGTGACAAATCTCCAAGTCTGGGTTCAACTCTAGTTAGGAATCCTTTACTGCTTAAGGCATGACATAAAAACCCTCTCCAAAAAAGGTCTAAGTAATTACATAAAATTACATAAAGATACAATTTGCCTGGTACAAATTGTAGCCTTTCTCCCAAAGAATATGCAGCAGATAGCAAGCATTTTATTGTCTTTGTTTATAAATCTACTCAATTTTCAGTGGAAGAATAATTGCCAGGAATGGAAGAGTAGCAGACTCTTCACTACGTCACACTTTTTAAACAATGTCCAGTGGACTCATCAGGTAAAATCCTATGAAAATTAATAATAATAATTATAAAAAAAGCTGTATTCTGGTATAAACAGCAGAAATTAGTTTCCCAGATGCACATAACCTTTGTACAATCTTTGGCTTTGAACATGCCTACCAAAATTCATCTATTTCTAGTCCATAACATATCTAGGAAAAATGTAATCCTACTTTCAGAATATTAGGCACTCCTAGTGGCCTCAAACACTTTTCACTGGATGAATGAACTGCAAGTATTAATGCTACTTATTTTGAAATTTATTCTGCTTTAAAAGCAGTGAAGTCACCCTTAAATGTGCATCTTCACATTATTACTTACTTTATTATTTCTTATGCACTTACTATTTTTCAGGAAGAGATTAAAATAAACCTGGTAAGTTGTTGTACAGTTGTATTAAATGTACTAAATGTCCAACATCACTTGTAACTGCAATTCTGTGGCATTTATTTAAGTGATTCAAGTGACTGTTTCAGATCCTGATTGCAGCCATCATAAACCCTTCCTTGTTGGGTGATCTTAACAAAAGCGTGCCACAGTAACAGTGAGGTTTTTTTGGAAAATAACGTGCGTGTGAATGTTTATCCTTAGTTTTAGCTGGAAAATCTTAAAATGCATTTGTTCCACTGGGCTAAATCACAAGCTCTTCACATCTTTTCCGTGGGCACAGTATAACAGCATGCAAACCCAGACCAAACAAACAGCCAGCAGTGAACCAAGCAGCCTACTTACATTTGAAGGTTTAAGTTTATTGATGATGGTTGTTTTGCCGCTGTTGTCCAAGCCAAGGCACAAGACGTGAACCTCCTTTTTCTTCAGCCCGAGCCATCCTGCCAGCTTGTCGAACAACCCCATGGCCGCGGCTGGGAATCACGGGGATCACCTGTTGTTCAGGGAATCAGAGCTGCTGGAAAAGTGCTACACGCAGGGCAGCGCCGGCGCCGAGGGTGGGCATGGGGCTGAGCAGCCTCACACCGGGGAGAGGAGGTGTGTGTGAGCAGGACCCTGCACAAACGCTGTCCCCGGGGCTGGCAGTGCACATAAGCACATGGAGGGTAAGCTGATTACAGCCAGGAGGCCTCGATACCAAAGTAGACCGGCTGTTTATAGCCCTGCCTGTATCGCACAATGCCCTTGGTTTGCCGGGCAGAAAACCCTACCTGAGCGGCCCAAACAGAGGCACAACCGCGGGGCTCCCACCAAACTGAGCAAAAACCAAAAGGGGGGCCATTATCTTTACCTCCAGTTGTCAGCAGTCCATCATTCAGACAACAAAACAGTATTTCCCTTCTTCAGCACCTGCTACATAATTAACTGAACCCTGCATTAAATAAAGCACTCTCTGTTGACTCAATTCAAACTCTAATTCTAACAGGTTTTGCCAATATTGACATGTGTGAATTAGGAACTCTTCATTCACCACAAATAGCAACTGATTAAAATAGATCTAACAGACACCAAAACATTCACCCACACGCCAGGGAGATGCCAAACCTCTGCTGCTGCCCAGACTCTGGCTGAAGTTACCTGGCAGTGGCACATTCAAAGGAGCTTACATGACGTGTTCCCCTGCAATACCTGGCTAAACGCGCTCTGCAAAGAGGATAACCCTTGTCTGTCCTGAATGAATTCCACTAGAAATAATATCAGCAATCAGACAACTGAAACCTTTGAGATGCCTTGAATAATAAAGTATTTAATTCATGTCAGAGGATTTCTGGAGTGGTGAAGGCTGTTTTTTTTTCTTAATAAATTAAAAACACACAGCACTGGACAACTCAGATTGCAAGCTTAATTACCCCAGGAAATCATAGAAAAAGGAGAAAAAGGTAAAAAACCTCCATCAATAACAAATCTTTGATCACACTTTTTCACTAACTGAATACAAAATGATGGCTGTTTTTTAATAATTTTAAAAATTTGCATTTAATAAAGTCATATAATTAAGCATTCTTGCTAAAGGATGGTTTTCCCTTTTTGAATACAGATCTTTTTTTGAGCTTTATCTGGTGCACTTTAATTCAGGACTGGTCGTGATCTGCATTACAGCTACACAGTTATTACCAGGTTAAAAAAACCCCCAACATTAGTTATACATCTCTCATTCGAATTCCCTTTGTTTTATGCCCCACTCCTTTTCTAATCCATATATACAACTCAGAGAGCAGATTAAAGCTGTTTATTATCAAATTAACCTAACAAAACCCTGCTCCAAGACACATTACTTTCTTATCCAATCAAGAGCTTCATCTATATATTCCAGATGATAGAGTCAAAAAAAAATACATTGCAGATGCTTCTAAAATGAAACAGGAGAGAATACAAGCCCTTAAAAATACTTCTAGTACGTCACTTTTAAATCCAAACCCCTAAATACACAACAGTTCCTAGCCACATTTTAATTAGAGCCAAGTTTTTCTAGCAAATATTCCTACCAGTTGGCACAGTCATTATTTAAGAACACAGAAGGAAAGAAGTGTACCTTTGAGTTCTTGCTCTGCCCCTATTTTCATGTTTTTTTCCTCATCTGTGAAGTTACATCAGTTACAGCTGGCACAGGTGCCTTTTTTCCCCCTTCTTTTTTGCCAGCTGATATTTTGCCCACAATGCTATACAGCATCAATCAGACATCTCTGAAAATTATTTAAGCCAGTCTGGTCTGGGAGCTTAACAGCAAACTCTATAAGCTTTTTTCTTAAGAAAGGATGTTCTTTCATGTCTGATCCTTGTCTATTTTCAAGCCTTATCAACAACGAACGAGATTTATTCCATGCAATAGAGAGCAGCCAACAAACAAGCTCTAAGTGATGTCCGGGTGTTAGAAAGCCAAATTAATTTTTTTCAGTAGAACTGCCTTGTTTAGGTTTAGGGCTGGATGTATTTCAACGGTCCAAAATCCAAGAGGAGGAAAAGAGTGAGCAAACGAACTAATTAGCACGGGAAACGAGAGCCTCATTAGCCAAGGTTCTACAAGATACTAATTAATAAGAGAACTGGGTGACTTGCAGTCAGTGAACATTAATGCCTTTGTTTGCTAAAATGTATAAACAGTGAAAAGCATTGGTAGGAGCCGCGCCGGCTTGGCGGATTTGCCTCCCAGCGTCCCTTTCTGCGCAGAACCAGAAATAAATCAAATACCTCGGCTCTGTGCGTGGCTCGGCCTCCGGCACACTGGGAGCAAGGCCCTAATTCGGGACAACGCCGGGGTGCTCGGGACCGCAGCTCCCAGGGCCGGCCTTCCCTCCCTCCCGTCGGCACCACAAGGCCTCGAGCCGGCTGCCGCGGGTCCCTTCTCCCAGGCCAGGACAGCGTCTCCTCTCCCGGAGCGGCACAGGGTCCCCCGGGAAGGCCGGTGCCGGGTCTCCGAGTCCCCGAGGCCGCAGCACCGACCTGGGCCCGGGAGGCGCCGGCCGGGCCCGGGCGCCGCCGCCGCCGCCGTTGCCGAGGAAACCGAAGCCCCGCCCCTTTCCCGCCCCACCGAGCACGTCGTGCCACCACGCCCCCGCCCATTCCGGCCAATGGCGGGGCGGGCGTTGGGGCGGGGCCCGCTGGAGGCCACGCCCCCGGCCACGCCCCCGGCCGCAGCGGGGTGTGAGGCCCGGGACGGGCGGAGGGACGTGCTGTTCCTTGTCCGTGTTCAGCGCCTCTGGAATTGTCTGTTTCCAACCACTGCCCCTCTTCCTTGCATGGCAGCAACGAGAGTGCCTGGATAAATCCTCTTGAGGATTGCGATTAGCACAGAAGGAAACCCCTGAGTAAGAACGGCCGCCCCAGGTGTTAACAGCACCTCCCGTTCCGCAGCGGGCGCTTTGGCGGAGTAGGGAAAACATCAAATCCGTGCGTCACTGGGGCAGTGACAGCAGCAGGGCTTAGGGAGGAAGGCAGCCTGTTCAGACCAGGCACAAAGGCTGCAAATACACTTCGGATATTTATTATTATTATTATTTATTTTTTTCTGCCTAGCATAGTCCCGTCAGACTGGTTCAAGGTCTGCTCTATTTCCTGTATCAGGAAGGTTCCTACTAAAAGATGAGAATCCCTTGCAGTGGCATTATGAGCTACTAAAGGAAAAGGCACGTGGCATCAATCCCACAGTGAAACTCTGTGATGAAGCACTTTCTAAAAGCTAATCAAGTTGAGAGGCATGTATGTGATAGAGGAGGGTGTTTCTATTTGAAATCACTCCATATATGAAGAATAGTTCTGAATTCAGCGGAGAACACAGCATGGGAAAGGCATTTCTGTAACCAGATCTAAAATGAAATATTCATTCTTCATTATGTATGTACACTGTGTTAAACCTGACAAGTCCTTGGTGAGAAAGCTCTTCCCGTGTAAAATAAGCAGGATGTAATGGACTGTGGGCATCTGACACTCATTTTTTATTGCTCTACAGCTACTTCTGTTCAGTCTTGCATTGCATGCATGTGATTTTATGCAATGAAAGGCTCATTATAACTTTAAGCTTTTTGAGATAGGGTCTGGTTATTGTATATGGCATTCACTTCTCTGCGAATCCTCCTGCCTTGCCCTGGCATTATTTACATAATATGATCAGTTTTAAGACTGCTTTTGTCAGTGAAAGCTTTGACAAATACTAGAGGAGTTGCATGGCTCAGTGAATCACCATGAGGAGGGTGAACAGCACCGCAGAATCTTAATAGCGCATTAAAAGCCATTTAAAATTCAGATTCACAGTGTTTCCCCAAGAAGGCGAGCGCATGGCTGTTTGCAGCTTTTAAAGTGTGCAGTTTTTTTCCCCGATGCCGTGAACTCTGTGTGCTTTTTGAGCATAAATGCTCAGTGGTAAGCACAGAAGAGCATTTTTTAGCTGAAGGAAACAAGACCACCCCGGAGCATCTCAAGCGTTGGAGCGTATTGCTGGTCAATTTTTATTAGTACACCGCCCTGTGTTAAGCAGCTGGGTTTTTTTTGTTGCATGATCATTTATGACAGGCTTCACCGTGGATCATTATATTAGTAACTTAAGGCCAAACAAACACCATTAACTCAAAAATAACCACCAGTACTGTAACTTTTATTTGCTAATAAATATCTTAATAAACAGGCTTACCCCATCTGTAAGACCTGATAATGCCTCTTAGGAAATCATAGAAAAATAAAATACAATAATAATCAATAACTTGTACTTTGTACAAAAATCTCATTATGTTGCTCAGCAGGTAGTTTTGCCAAACCCCATATTCTTTCTGCAAAGAGATGGCATATGTGATGCAATTCACCTTAAAAACACTCTAATGTTGAGAGCTGAGCATTCTATTACACTATTAACTTGTAGGCATGCCAGCACATGAAAATTTACATGAAACATCATAGTATCATAGGAATAGAATCATAATAATAAAGAAAAGAAGATAACACCACTTTTCAGTAAATAATAACAACTTCACGTCTAATGTAAATTCCCCTTGGGACTGCAAAGCAGTTGGGTAAGCTTTTTACTCCATGGATATTCCTACAGTACCGTCGTAAACAGGCAGAAAGGAAATGCAGTGGGACGTGTGTGGGAGATAGATTAGGCGAAGAAAAGGAATTCTGAGGAGTGGGGCAGTCCCAGGGGGAAGCATCGACACTGGCTGTGCAATGTTCAGTCTCCCAGAAGGAGCGGCTCCAGTGCCACACGAGCTCAGGCCGGCGGAGGTGGAAGCCAGAGCCTCTGGTACTGCAGCGTCTGCTGGGAGAGGAGCGCTGAAGACTGAGCCACAGGTAGTTGTCATTATTCAAATACGTCTTGGTTAAAGAAGCAATGGCAAAACAAACCTTGGCAGGGGCCTTGAAAGAAAAGGTGGGTTTCGGACTACTGGTAAGGATATGAGATCTGTGCTGAGGCCATGGTTTGACTTTGTAAAATAATTTGCGAGTATTAATGATTATACCATTGCTTTTGAAGCCATCTACCTCTGAAGTTTTGACATGGCTGCTTAAATATATAAGCTAAAGTGTCTGTCATCAAATATTTATTCATATATACACATACATTGATACATTTTATGGCTATGCTAGAACAGCAAACTATGAAGAGCAGTCATATTTAGTTTTGTACAATCTAATTTCACAGAATCGACAGAGATTAAAACCCCTTTTAATTCAGATACATTTAAAACCAACACACAGAAATAGATAGAGGCTATCCTGAGAAAACATACCAACCACATTATCTTCCAAAAGTAAATCAAAGCTAATGTTTGGAAGGTAGTAAAATATTCTTTTTGTAATTTTTTTTCTGAAAGTCAAAGCAATTTGTTTTTTAAAAAAAGTGATGACAAAATTAAAACTGTTAATTCCAACTGGATCAATGAATGTTGCTTTGCTAGAAAATAAACTATTGCCTTTCAGTAAACAGGGTTTGACATGAGATTTTTTTTTTCCTTGCTAAACTGCAGGTGCAATCCTGAGAAGTGCAGAGAAGTTCCCGAAGTCAGTAGGATTTATACCACACCAGAGAAGAATGAGCCCTTTTAATGTCTCTGGGTTTTCAGTCACAGGAGTGCTGTGTGTGATGTAACTGATACCACCAGAGAATGTTGATATTGGCCTCAACAGAAGCAGATGGAAGGCTCTAGGTAAGAGCAACAAACACTGAATCCTGTCACAAGAGTTAACAAAGAAACAGCTTTTCCCACTTTTCGTGTGAAATGGACCTCTTAACCTTACTTAGAAAAGTTGGGAGAAGAAATTGCTGCAGAAGAAATGGTAGTAAAAATGCTACACTGCCAATTCAAAGCTCAGTGTTTCTTGGGGAGAGGCAGATAGGGAATCATGGCCATTAAGCTGTAAAATGCTTACAGTTTTTCTTATTAGGAATCTTGGAGCGGGATGGTTTTCTTCAGATAGGGAATTAGTGAAAGAATCCAATAAATGGAAACACTAAGAGGGCATTTCTTATTTTATTTGCTGTTGTGCCATTCATTAACTGGCAAATCTGAAAACTGCAGTGCACCAGGAGATGAAGCAGTTTTGTTCAAAGAGGCAAATCATCAGCCAGACTTGCATTATGAAAGGGAGATCATATTGCATCCTGATTTATGTTTAGAAAAGAAGAAAGATAGAAAAGTCCTATTTGTTTTGGGGGTTCTGTTTGTTTGATGGGGCTGGTGGTTTCATCCTGAATTTAATTCCAGAAGTTTGAGAAATTATCTGGGCAGAAAAACCCCACCAGCCCAGACCATTTCTGCTAGATCCTCTATTAGATGTGTAGGTCATTTAGGTTACTAATTCCAAAGTCAGAGTTGACCTGCCATTCCAGAGAATAAAACAAACACTGCAGCACCCAACTTTTGTACCTTGCATTTTACCTTTTTCATGTTGAAGGTAACCACAGCTTACTTATCACGTCCCTGAGGCAGCAGCCTTCTCTTTTAGGCTCAATGCACTCTCTTCTCCCTATTAAACAAGGCCATCTGTTCCAGGAAAATCTGTAGAAACCTTTGATTCAGAATGTCTTTCACTCACTTATCCTCTTCTTATGGATACAACTGACTTTGGATCATGCCCTGAGGGACCAACCTACATCTCAACCTGAAATGCTTCAACAGAGCAATTAAAACCAGCAAAAACTTTCAGCAATGCATTTGAACGACAAGACAGCTCGTGTCCCAGTAAGTGCTGGTTCTCTAACAACAAATTACCCATGGCAGTAGTGGGGTGCAGGAAAGGAGAGTCTGTTTGCAGAGCTGAAGCCTACCTACAGAATATATGGACACTGGGCTTCATCCCATTGCCAGGGAAATCAGTAACAAACTCCCATGAATTTAGATCACAGCAAGACTATTGCCTATTGACACAGAAACTTTTAATTCCTCACAGTCATATCACTCTCCCGGGAATTAATCAAGATGTTAATTAAAATCATTCAGCAGGATTTGGAAATACCGGGTGTTTTAGAGCAGAGCTTGCCCAAGACAAAAAATGGAACTTCCCAAATTGATAATTAGTGACTAAAACAATCTACAGATTTGGAACACTGGCTGCACTTTGTCTTTTCCAGCTAATCCTGGTGTACACCAAGAGACTGTGATGTTAAGTTATACAGCTCAGACCAGACAGCTTCTTAAAGAAAAAAAAGTAATAATCTATTATGCTTTTCCTTTTTCCTCTTAATAATTTTCAAAGACCAGTCTGAATGAGAGAAAACTGAAAACTGGGTTTCTAAGCCAGTATTAATTTGAGACTGCTACTTTTTAGTGTTTATTTAGGTTCCTCTCAAGAAAGTCAGTAGGTAGCCATAAGAACAATCAGTCATTCGGAATTCTGTCTGCTGGACTTTCCAATATAAAACTGTATCTGTTTTCTTGTCCTGAGCTGCATCTCAAAAGATCAGAAAATAGGTTTTTCTTCTTATCATTCAGAGCATTATGTGGTGATGATACTATGAAAATAGTCCCTAGACTATTTCATTGGGTAGTTTTTCCTCATCCATAACCAGAAATGAATATTTGGGTTTCCAAAGCAGATTTCTCCCAAACCTGATTTTCCAGATTCTAGATTCAAGGTTACTTTCTCCTCAGTCCCTTGACATCCCATAGTTCAGCTTGCAAAGACCTGGATTTCTTTTTGATTTGTGAGTTTTCAGTCTCAGGGTTTTGGCTTACCTACCACTCAACATACATGCTGCTGCTGACCAGTTCTTCACTGAATTGTCAGAAATGAAGAAGTGTTAGTATAATAAGGCAAAATATGTTATCTCATGCTGTCTTACAGGTATTTTATAGGGATTTTGACTTTTGATTATGCCTAACTCTAGTCTTGTATAAAGTCCCATTTCAAATCAGCCTTTTTATATGAATTAATTTTTATATGAATTAAGCCTTTTTATATGAATTTGAATGCACAAACTCAGAATTGTTTACAGATTCAGGAGTTTCTGATGTGGCAGTGAGATGTGTGCAGAACAAGTTCTCAGATAGATACAGATAGATAAAAATTTTGGATAGGAAAAAAGTAGAACAGATGTGAAAACTTTAAATTACTTTGAGACTGATCTTTTTAATTCTGTTGTTCCCCTCGTATCTTCACTGTCAGAACTTGCATTTTTTGTTCCAGTTTAATTATTCAGGTATGAAAATATCAGATAATATGCTAAACCTTTCTGAAAGAGATAGGTACGTGGGAAATCTCTTGCAGGAAATGAAAGTAAGATATACTCATGCAGGATATTTTTAAAAATATACACACATAGATTTCACTGAACTGGTGTTACATTATTTCACATATAAAATATGGAAATATACCTTAATCCATTTTTTTACCCTTAGCTTTTTCATCCACCATTGTTGTTGGTTTTCCCTCCTAAAATTTGGCATATCTTTTTATATTATATTTTGGCATATCCTTACTCATATTCCCTTGAAAATTTCCCCCATTTAACCTCCTAGGTGTCTATAAATGGCCATTTAAAAGAAAATAATTTATATATTCTGTAAACATCTTTGGTGATTTCAGCAGAGGATCTGAAAACTCTATAGCATGGACTCCATCTTCCTAGTTCTGCTGGCTCATGGGCACCTTTCTTCCCCTTTGGGATCACTAATTTCTACAGTAATTAGCTGAATGGAAGAGAATCAGCAGGAAGGGGTTGGCTGAGGTGGCAGCAGAAGGGTGAGCAGGCAGCTTTCTCTGAGCCAGTTTGAAAATGGTTTTTCTACCAGTGGAGGAAAAGAGAGGCCGTCCATTTCCAGCTAACAAGCCAAGGAATTTTGGGAAGAACAATACTCACACAGTGCATGCCAATAAAAATTTTAAAAGCCAATGGAGCAAATAAACCCCATTAGTGTTGTTGGTAATAGGTAATTAATTCTGTAGGTTTGAAAAGTCTGATATTACGATATACATTCTATTTACAGTTCTTTATGTACATATAGACAAATATTTTATAACCACAACATGTTCACCATATCCTGGTCCATAATCTGAGGAATTATATACAACACTCGTGGATGAACAGTGTGCACTACTAAATAGGGGATGTGATGGTAGAAAATTTTGTCAGCTGTAAGCACCTGGCACTGTGTTATGCAACTCTTGGGTTTTTGTTAGAGCTCCTTAGCACAATATGAACAGTTCTTCTTTTTTTTACCTTGTTGTAGGTTTTAGGAAGTTTTTTTTCCTTTTCAGAGCTGATTCACTTGTCTCCCAGGAGATTTCAAGATCATTGTCCTACTAAGAGTTAGCCCAGCCCAACACATACTTCCCTCACTCTCAAAAAATAATTATAGTACTATTATAAAAAAGAAATTATCTTTGCCATTTATTCAGGAAAGATTCATTACAATTGGTGAACAAGGGTGTTCTGGAAGAAAACTGTTTAACGGAATACAGAGTTCTTCAACCATGTGCAAATGCCACAAGTGTCTCTATTTTTAGTACTTTTCCTCGAACATGCAAATGGAAGACAGACTTTTTATTATGATTTTAACTAAAGAAATATTGGACTGGATTAGAGGCAAGACCTGCTTTCCACTCTCTGAAGGAATATTCCAAGACAGAGTGAGCCCATGAGAGGATAACTACAGGTACCCTGTGCTCCTAAGAGAATTCTGAGCTGCCAGAATGTGTCCCATAGAACCATTCCATCAGCTGAGGTAAAACAGTTCAGTAAGTGCTGCAGTTTACAACAGGGCCAGCTGGAAATGAGGAACTGCTCTTCAACACAAGGTCAAGAATGTTCTGTGCTGCTTTACCTTGGTGGCTGATGTGGTCCCATGGGGTCACTCTGACATGGAAATTGCTGTGGGTAATGCAGTCTCACTAGGCACCGATTTCACCCCAGCTATTCCTCATGGTAACTCTCAGCTGATTCTGGATAAAGGAGGCCTGTGTGTTACTTATGACCCATCTTTGGATCCTGTTGGAATCTGCATTGAAAAAGAAATTAATGAAGTCCTGTGTTAGGCTCATCATATAAAAAATGGCAAATGGATGGTCACTCTTATGTGAGGTAAAAATCAAAGTACTGCAGTCTATAAGCTCTGTGTCAGAATAATCCAAGTAATACCTAATACAATACTGGACACAGAATGTTTGGCCAGAACAATTAATTTTGTTGAATTTATTTTTGAGTGCAATATTTGCAAGTAAAGGATTGCTTTATGCAATGCATGACATGTTTCTAAGCTAAGACAGACACTGGATTTAAATTCATGGGGAACAAAAAGGGTAAATTTTGTTTGAGAAAAATTTCAATGACGTGTCGCAATTCTCTTCCTTTCACCTCATGGCATCTCGTTGTTTCTCAGTAATTCCAATGTGCAAACACCTCATGAGTGAATTCTACTAAACCTTCTCCTGTGCCTTGTTGAGTTTTGACAGCATGAACATCATGAACAAGACCCTTTCTGTTTCACAGGTTCAGCAGAACAACTGGATACAATTAAGACATGAGATTCATCTGACCAAGCACAGATGCCTGAATGGATGAGCTATTACTGAATGCAGAGAAACAGGTAAGAATTATTTCTTTATGACATCCACACTACAACACTTTTTTTTGTTGTTGCTTGCATATCGCACACACTTTATTTTGTGAACTTTCAATGGGTACTTTTAGTCATAAAGCACTCTGAAATGTGGGCCAGATTCTCAAAAACAGCCAATTAGATTTGCTTAAATTTGTCAAATTTAAACTCCAGCTGCACACTGCAATATGCAGGATAATTAGAACTAATTTTCTCCTGAAGAAAGAATTTCCTGTAACAAAGAAAGTTACTCTAATTTCACATATACATTTGTGGCCTGTACAGAATTAAGCTCAGGTTTGAAAAATAACACCGGTTACGGTTGGTTTTTGTTTTGTTTGTAAATTAAAAAAAAAGAAAAAAAATCCCCAAACTAAAGCAAGAGTAGACTAGGAATCAGCACGAGAGCAAATAAAATATTTCCGAAAATGAGGAAAATGTAAATTTCATCAACTATTAGAAAGTGTCATACTGCATTACAACAACAACAGAAAAACAAGCTGTATAAACCCACAAAATCCTGGATTTACAAGGTTATTAACAAATGTGCTCACTCAAAGAATCCCTTGTTCTTTCCTTTCTGGTCACCCAAACTCCTGTTTATATAAAAAATAGATCTGATTAATAAATGTTTTACTTTAGTTATATTTTTTTCTATTGAAAAAATATTTTCAGTAGTGTGATAAATTTAGAAATTAATTTTCATGAAATATATCCAGGTTGTGTGCATGTAATAATGTGTAGTGAGAATACAGAACAACAGTTCTGCATTCTCACTACCAGGAACAAAAAAACTAAAAGACAATCTAAAAATGCATATACATGGTTTGGGTCAGCTATGAATGATTTTGAAACCCCATTAACAAATAACAGACTCATACCTCCTCAGTAATGGATTTAATTGTGAGAAAGGCTCATTGCACAGATGTCCTGTTGTTGGCCAATGATAGGCAAAATGGATAATGAAATGATGAAGCAAAATCCACTTTTAAATTACTCTGTGATGTGTTTTTAGAAAGGCTTCAGATAAGTATGGTTTTCTTTCTGTAAGAGCACCTCTACCAAAAAATTATTCAGATGTGTAATTCAGGCAAAATTTTTCAACTGACAGTCACAGAAAAAGAACAAATGTTTTTTTTCCCCATTGAAGGGCTGTGATCCTGACATGTCACGTCCTTGTGCTGAACTGATGAGTTCAGTGGGAATAATCCTGCTGACAAAATTACCTTTGGGGCTACAACAGGACCGAAGCTGCCTTTCCTTAAACAAGCTCATCAAATTGGCATTGTAGAACACCAGTGACTCCTGATCTTTAGAAAACTTGCTCCTCAGTTACATCTGCCCTTTTTTCTTTTTGATGAAAGAAAGATTTACTTAGTGCGTTACTGTTGTCTTACCTAAATTAATGCAATTATTCCAACATAAATTGACAACAATCGAATCAGGCCTGTGTGTTTTACTCTGTGATCTGGTTGGAAGCATAATCTTTTCTGAGTTGCTTTCTGATTTTCATTCTTTGTCACTGATATACAATGGCAGCCTTTCCCAAGACTTAGGAAATACCTTGTGATTTACAAACTGTAAATGAGGCAGTAAATACCATTATGATTACACAAAGCAGTTAGTTCCTTTTGATATACACATAGATTATACTAATTACCCAAATGCACGTTTTTAACAGAAGAGCTGTAATGCTTGAGCGTGTTGGAATGCCAGGAACTCAAAAAACACCCTCCAAAGGACACAAGAATGGACAGAAGCTTCTGCACAGGGTTACATGTGACATGCATTGTAGATCTGTGTGGGGTTCCCACAGCACGTGGCCATGCGGTCCTGCCCCTGTGCCCAGGAGTGCACATCCCATGCAAAGGTTTGCAAATGTAGCCCAGCACGTCTGAGTCAGTTGTCTGAATAAAACATGGAAGCTGGAAGTCTTAGAGAGGTATGAATATTATGTTAGGCCTTTGCTGACGTTTTCTTGCATGTAAATATGGCTATTGAAGTGTTCTAAAGGTAATACCTCAGATGTCCTTTAGAGATCTGTACTAAATGAAGATCTGGCCTGGAATGACCAGAGCTCCATTTCAGCAGAGTTTGCTTTTTAACTTCTAAAAGCAGTTAGAAGTAGACTCAAGGCAACATATTACCACACTGCTGTCCTGCATCTCCTTTTCTGCCTTTGTGTAAGGTCACTGCATCCTGCAGCCTGTAACTTCCAGCAGCAGTGGGGCTGTACGGCTGCCCTTGGCTGGAGGAGATATGGCTGGCCTGCTCCCATGGGAATGATCCCATCACCCCACCTCTGAGCTCTGCTGCTGCTGCTGGAGATGATTCCCTATCCAACAGCAGAGACCTGCATGTTTGAAACAGAAAGCTTTTCTGAGATCTGTGTGCCACAGCAGAGCTGACAGCCGTGTTTTACATGTGGTCATGGGAACGCTACTACCAGTTCTCCAGTAGTAGAAGCAAATGCTGAGTATTACATTAAAAAAAAAAAAAGGGCTGTAGGGTGGTGAGGAATCCCAAGGATAAACAAGTTTTCCAACCTAATCTAAAATTTAAAGCATAAAAAGTGTCGAGTGCTAAAGTAATTGAAAATCAAGAACCTTCCTTAAGATTTCAAACAGCTTACTCTCACTTATGCTTCCAATTATTCACACAATGAAGACTCGCTACATAAAATCATCAGTCATTTCTGCAAACAATACTAATGTTTTGAGGCACCAGCTTACCAGCATTCAAACTATTGCAAAGTAATATAATGATAGGACACATACATTTGGATTTAATTAAGAGATAAAATAAATATTTATGTTAAACTTCTCTTTGATTGCACATTTGGTGTTGGAAGTTACATGGTCACAGAACATGAAAGAAGTCAAATACTTTTTGATCTACCAGCAAATTCTAAATACATCGATAAAGAAGCCACACCAGGCCAAATAGATTACTACTTTCAAGTAAGTCCATGAAAGTTTCCCAAATACTGTTATACAAAGTTACACATCCATGCTGAGTTATTCATCAATGTGTAGCAAGAGTCTTGCAGTAGGCCAGGATTGTATCGGCAGAGAACTGGTGGAGGAGTTGTGCAGTGTGATTAAAAATTCCGATTTGGAAGCATTAACATAGAAGTACTTGTATAGTCTGAACTGGAGACTGCAGTTCTTGAAGTTGGGAAGAGCAGGAGGGAAGAATGAGAATACTTTTCCATTTTAGAAATGCTGAGGCACAAAACACAGTTGCTTCTATTACTCTCATACATGAAATCCTTTCTCCTGTATGTGCATCATGTGTAACCGCAAAGTCTGTAAACTGCTGACTATTCGTCTCTGGTGTCCAATGAGTGCAACTCCAATTCTTCTAATGTCACTGCAAGATAAAAATTTCATCTTGGGTGCAAATATAATAAAGCCTCTGGTGCACAAAAGAATATAATTCTATTATGACTTCTTCTCCAGGACAGTTTACCTTCCTGCCCACGGCATACAAGAAAGCTGCAAATGTTCAATTTTGCATCTGTCAATTTCAATTTTTTAAAAAACCAGTCATTTAAGAAAAGTAATATAATAAAAAATATATTTAGAGCACTTGGGCTTTTGTCAATTAATCTTTCCAAATCTCAAGGACTAATCAGAAAGGTGAGTTCTAGTAGCCCATTTTTAGTAATGTGATTGCAGCAACTGTTTCCCACTCATACTTGAAAAGGATTGGGGCTTATACATTCAGTATTGCAGTTCTGAGGCAGAAACAACAGAGGTTGTGCTTCTGATGGTTTAGAGAATGGTAGTGAGGTAGTGAGAGATGGTCTAAAGATCAGATTAGCAGTGAATCTTCCACACTGACCCTGATTTCCCTCCTAGTTTCCCTTCATCTCATCTAGCCCCGTACTTCAGGGTAGGTAGCTCTTGGCACTTGTAGGGCTCAACTCTTTGGCAGGAATGAAGTCAACAGCCACCAGAGTTCAGCACAATCCACCAACTTTGTTTTTCTATACACATTGCCAAGCTGCAAGATCTGAGAAAGATCACAGAGGTGCTGAGGACAGGATATGCCAGATTTTTTCAATTATGCAAATCCCACACTGGGACATACACAGATATTGCCTGTTTGTCCTCAAAAACTGTATGAAGATACAACCAGTAAAGGAGCTCATGGGATAAGGCATGGCCTTCTTGAGTTTCAGGTGTGCAGTTCCAGACATCTGCCTCTGTATCTTCCAGCTGAGGAACCACTGGAGAGCTTGCAACTACTGTGTGCTTAGGCTTAACATTCTCATGGGGCATGATACATAACCCTTGAGGTCAGTAAAAATACTGAGCATCTGAGAAACTAAAAGGAGTCAGTGTAAAGAATAAAGCTTTACAGCGGAGAGTGGTCTTAGAAATGCAAGACCAATGCTTAGCATTTATCAAGGAAGGCCTGATAAAGCACAGCAAGAAGCCAGCAGGTCTTGTGTAACACAAATTATTTGAAGAGAGAAGGCATCTTTCAAAAAGTTGAAATGGTATTTAAAGAAAGTGGAAAGGATGATAACCTTGGATTAGCAGTAAAAGCATAGAAAGACAGACTAAAAAGGAACTTGAGGAACAAACAGAAAAAAAACCCCCAACAAATAAAATAGAAAAAATAAAATGTATAATAAATCTTTTTGCAAACTCACTGGGTACAAGAAACCTGCCATAAAATGTGTAGAGTCTAATGATGATTTGGGCATAAACGAGCACTGAAAGAGTGGCCATTGTTGGAAGACTTAACCATTTGAGTTGACATTCACTGTGGAAGAAACTGAAATGACTCCCATGCCAGATCCTCTCTGGGGGACTTGCCAGAGTATCTGTCTGAAGTGACTGCAGGAGAGATTATAGGACAAACTGAAAAACAAGCAACAACTCATGTCCAGACAAGATTATATCTAGGTAAAAGTTCCAAAAGAAAGTGAGGATGTAATAAGAGACTTACTATCAGGGTTGTGAGAGAGGGAGTTACCAGCTGTGCTCATGTTAAAAAAATTCTTGGTGCCTGAAGTATGGAGCATGGTGCAAGACAAAATGTTTCCAGGGAAGATCTGGGGAACTACAGACCTGTGAGTCTGTGATCATTACAGAGCATAAGAGAAACTACAGGGAAGCACAAAATTACTGGATGCTTGGATAAATGAGCTACTTGAGTCACCATGGCTTTTGCAAATAAAAGTTCTGTTTTATAAAATTACTTGTTTCCAATGGATGGAGATGATCCATTTGATACACCTCACTTGGATTTCCAAAACCTTTAGAGAAGATTCCTCACAAAAGCTTTATAATGAAAATGGGGAGCAACTTCTGTGTAATACAGGGTATAACATAATATGTAGCATAATGTGGTCTTTGCATGACTAAATAACTGGTTTAAAGACAGGAGGTTAGCAGTAAATTGTCAGGTTTTACAAAGTAGTTATTGATATAAATCTGCAGGGGCCTCTGCTGGGATAATGTTGAATATTATTGTTCAACAAACCAGTAAATGGTCTGGGAAAACAGGTGAGCAGGAGGTGAAAAATTCAGCTGGTGAGGCTGAATTGTTCAGGGTAGGGAGGGGAAAGGGGCAGCTGTGCAGAGTTTTGGAAGGATCTCACAAGACTAAGTGGCTATGCCATAATGCATAGATGGAATTCGATGTAGGTAAATATGAAGTGATGCACGAGAGAGAAAATCAGTCCTAACTTTACATGTAAAATTCCTCAATCTTAGCTGACAGCTACCATTATTAATACAAGCAGTCCCAGGGTCAAATAAAAGATTGGGAATTCATGGGAAGGGAATAAAGAGAGAAACAGATCCCGTCCTCATGCTACCATATGAATCCATAGTTTGCCCAAACACAGTATACTCAGTGCCGGGTTTGCATTAAAAAACCCAGACAATTGGGTGGTGTCAGAGATAGTTGGAAAAACTTCCTCATGAGGACTGATAAGGACTTGATGATACTCATATCGAAGTAAGGAAATATTTTTGCCCCTGATTTCAGTGGTCTAGATCAAAACTGATTCCCCAGGAAACACACTCACTGCCTGGCCTTTGGTTGTGTTTAGTGTGGTCACAGATGGATAGAGCAGGTCTATCAGTTCTGGGTCTCTCCATCATACATTCCTCTTGTGTTGTTTTGGTAAATAACTGTATTTGTCTTTTGTTAGCTGAGGGAGAAAAGGAAATGAAAGCACTGTTCCATACTCCACAATATTTGTGTGTCTGCAGCATCCAAATTCAGATTAATTAGTCACCGTAGGGATATTAGATTATATACTTACTCAATATTCATTCTTGAAACCATATCCAAAGTTGTGAAACCTGCTGCCATGAAGTTATTTTTATACTGACCCATTTTTATGGAATCCAGCCAGTCACTGACTGAAACAAACAAAGGATATTCTGGAACTTCACCAGGTGAATCTGGCATTCTGTAAACAAACAAACAAAAAATTGCAAAGGCTACCAAGCAATACAAAATATGACACCAATTTACCCTGGTAGACATAGCTTTTACTAAAAAGCAGAAGGAATGAGAGAGGAGTCTGAGCTGTAAAGGTCACACCTTAACTGAGGATCTCTTTAACCTGTTGTCTAAAACATAAATCACATCAGTCTGCCAAGCTGCACTACTTAAACAATACATTTTATTAAAGAACTGCAGCTCAGTAACACACTGAGGAAGAAGCCTCTCCCAGTGCTCTTATTTTTGTTCCACAGAATGTTTCCTTGCAGATCGACATGTTCAGGATTAGAATAATTTGATGATACAGTAGCCCATGTAGACAACAACTAAAATTTAGCATAAGATGCAATTAAAAAAATTAAACCACCATGAGATGGTTTTTACATTTATCTACAACCACCCCACCACAGATGGCTCCTCATCGTGATACCATTATGTTACAGGAACACTTTGATTACAGTACTCAAAAGCTAAAACTCACCCTAAAAAAAAAGAGAAAAGAATAAAAGTGATATCTTTGTTTTACATAGAATTACATAGAGCAGCAAATAAAATTGGAGGAGCTAATTTAGTCACATTTCTTTTTGAGTTCTTTCCCCTAATATTATCACAACTGAAACAGAAAGATAGGAAAAAAAATTGCCATTTTGTGGCATTGATTTCCACTCTTCTGTTGTGTGCCACACTTGGGAGGGCTCAAAGCTTCCACTGGCTTTATGCACTTTGTGTAGAGAAACTGCGAGAACAAAATGCAGAAAATGCACACTGCTGTTTGTACAAGCTTTATGATAGTCTTTAGGAGAAAGACAATTTATTGAAAATGAAAATTTAGACAGCAAAAGCCAGCCAACATTTACTGATGGAACAGGACTTAATGCATAACGTAGGAAGCGACACAGCCTCATGTCTTAATGTACCAAGTTTCACCCACACATATTCAAATACAGTAAGTACAGTGATTTTCATTCATATTATCAAAATGATAGAGGGAGAAGCTGAAGGACAGGAGAACACTGTTAAGTACAAACTGTAATTAAAGACCTACCACGATCCCTTCCCATCTGAATTACTCTATGATTCTATAGAAGAAGGTTACCCAAAAACTGCATCAAGCATTCTTAAATGAAGGGAAAAACCTTTCCCATGCAGGTGAAGTCAATTGTAGTTCAATAAAACATAAGTTTTTTTTTAGACCCTAAGTTATGATTTAAAATAAAAAAAAAGATAAAAATACATGACTCTGATGCTAAATTAAGTGATCCAGATACAAATAACAAGTAATATATATATTTATATGCATATACACATAGAGGACACTAACTCTAGGGGATGGATATTTAATCCCACAAGTCTTCCTAGTCCCTGTTGATGAAATGGCTGTAGCCCTCACTCCAGGTTTTCCTACCAACTTCTCCATTCAACCTTTCCCACAGCAAGGTACCAGCCCCAAGTTCGCCTTGCTGCTCAGCCCGTCTCAAAAACATTTAAAGGTTCTCAGCAAGCCCCACTCAGGGCTTGAGAATCCCTTGTAAGCCCATGGGGGTCTCCCTGAAAGCACCTTTATCTTAAGGTGACTCTTAGTGACAGAAGAGAGTGAGGCCACCTGGACCTTTGTTGACTTCAGCTGATATGCAAGGACAGCTTGGATCAATAAGCCTACAAATACTGACAAATTCTTCCATTGCACCCTTGCTTATCCTGTGGCTGCATTCATTTCTGAAATATTATTAATGAAAAAAAAAACAAACCCTGGGCAACACTATCAAGAATTTGTTATGGGATGGTAGCAGCATAATCTCTACTGCCATTCTGCTGCAAAGATTTAGCAAGCTAACACACAGCTACTTTCTGTAGGATATTACTCCAAGGCAGTTCAGAAATTGCTTGAGCACTGTCAGATGGAGAGACAGGCTGTTGAATGGAGAAAAAAAAATTAAAAATTACAAAGAGAAAACAAGTACATAGGAATAACACACCAAAAAAAAAAAAAAAAAAAAAAAAAAAAGAAAAAAAAAAAAAAAGAAAAAAGGAAAAAACACACAAAAAAAAAAAAAAAAAAAAGAACAGAAATTCACAAAGATTAAGGATAGGTAGTGCACAAACAGAACTCAGACAAAAATAATAATAAAAAAGCCTAATATAATCTGCATGGCTTGAGAAAAAACCTCCTTGTACAACAGTGTATTAACAATAAGGCAAACCTTAAAAGAGGCTTAAAACTATTTGGACCTGCATGACTTTATCAACTCAGAACTTTGTGGTTCTCCCACCCCTACTTAATGCCCTAAACCACATAATGATAGCCACTAGGTGTTAGGAAAAAACAAAATGTACCAAAAAGAGTCTTACACCAGTACATCCTCCACTAGGGTATGAAGGGTGCTGGGGTTGCGGATCAGCTTGTCCAGGAAGCTGACAATGTCACTGAACTTGGGACGGTGGTTCCTCTCCTTCTGCCAGCAGTGAAGCATGAGTTGGTGAAGAGAAGCTGGGCAGCCCATGGGAGCTGGAAGCCTGTAGCCCTCTTCAATGGACAGTATAACCTGCAGAGATACAACGTGTACCAGGCATTAAATGCTGAAAGGACGGCGTGACACTGACAATTAGGAACCAGGGATGATAAATTGTCAGTGGCACAGCCACCCTCGCTTTAAGCATTGCTGGGGCTTCACTTGGGGAACCAGGACTGACAGGGATGTGACCAGAGGAGACAGGAAATATTTTGTAGGAATATGAAACACAGTAGGAACTTTTTTTGTGTCACCGGTGATCCTCTTTAAACAGCTAAGAAAGCAGGAGGGGAATAAAGAGCTCACCAACACCACCATCATTTTCATCCACTTGAGGGGGCCACAAACTCACCTGGTGTGGCCACTGCATCCCACCATGCCCTACTATTTGCATTCTGACACAGTTTGTGTGTAGCAATACCCCAACACAATCAAGCACCACAAATACACATTGTGGCACCTGAGAAATTTACTTGGTATTCACATGTTTCTGCTGATCCTTAGAGTATGATTAATTCTGGCAATGTCCCCCACACCAAGTTACAGCAATGTTATTTTGCATTCTGCCTCAGAAACCTGGATGTCTGAGATGTTTATGACTAAACAAAAGTTAATAACATTATGGTATTACCCTAAAGTGAGTGAGACCTTCAGATTCAGCAGATACAGAAAATGTGTTTGGTAAGGATTCAGAAAGAAACAGGTCTGCTGCCACAGGTATGAAAAATTACAGTTCAGAGTTGAAGGAAAGCTTATTTTTAGTAACAGGGGTAGCAAAAAACATTGTTTGAAAAGAAGAGTAACAGCCTGGCTTGAAAGGAGTTAGCAAAAGTAGGTAAGGTCCATGGAAAGCTTCCTGGATTCATAACAGCTTACATGGATTCATCCTGTCTAAGATTTAAAAAAAACGAGGAAAGGTCAGGAGGTTCTGCAGTAAGTGGTGGTAGCTGTGGGGATGATATTACAAATTACACAATCAGGATCTATATCTATATATACATATATATATATAGTGTAAAAAGGAAAGCAAAACTAGTCAGTGGCTGATCAAAAACGGAGCTGGGAAAAAGATCAGCCATACCACCCATGCATAACCCAGCCACATAAAAATCCAGCCAATGCTACATGTTTTCTAACTTACAAATGATTGCACACAATATTTATAACCACACAGTGCACTTAGGAGGAACATACCTGCTGCACTGATACCCACTGTGCTGCAAGGAGACATTCATCATTTGCACACAGATGTATGTACATGCTGCAGACATATTAATGCAGCTGGAAGGGGTTACATTAAACTGTTTACAGCAAATCCCATGTTTTACAGCACCAGCTCTGGCTTCAATATATTCAATCTTATTATCCTGGAATATATCCCCGTTCTCTATTTGAATTCTGAATTAATGCTGGCTCTGCTCAGCAATGCCTAATGCTTATGCTGCAGGCATTATGTAAATAAAATAAGAGTAATGAAGCTGTGTTAGGACCTGAGCTCCCCTTGATGGCATGGCAGGAAATGGAACGAGGCTTTTGTAGCTGCTCACAGCTGCTTGTCTGTGTTTTACAAACACAGTGACTTGGTCCTGTACTGTACATCCTGCTGTTACAGGAAAAAATGCCACCATCACATTGCCAGGGAAGTATTTCCTTCAGAACCTTGTCTCTGAGGAAAATGAGGAAAATGCCCCCGCAGACCCAGGATGGGCGAAACTCAACCACGTGGATGGAGTTTTATTCACGCTCACTTTTACATTTCTTATTAATGTACCTCAAGCAGTTTGTCAGAAGTGGGTTTGTAAAACACTCCTGACAGAGGGGGGCAGAGCTTAGTCGGTACTGGCCACTGAAGAGGCTGTCCTTAGGAGCCCAGAAATGCAGACACCGAATTTTTTGCATTTAACTGTGCCTGTTGCAAATGTGGAATTTATGAAATGGATTTTGTTTTTAAGGCAACAGGAAAGCTGCTCTACATTTCAGAGACGTAGAGCATTTACTCGATACAACAATAGAGGGCTGATGAGGTTTTGCTGAATTAATTTAGTCAGGAAAAACCTAAAAGCACCATAATTTTCCAGGCGTATTTTCTCTGCCACACTTTATTTTAACATATCTCTGAAAATGAAGTCACAGTGCATTTTGTTTCCTCTCTTGTTCAAAGGAAACATTTCAGTATGAAGAAAAATGCCAGCTGGTACTGGGATAATTATAATTTCTCATTAATACCAGCACATTATAAAAATAAACTGGAAATATTGCCTCATTAGTATCCCTTGTGAGGCAAGTATTATTTTTAGAGTCTAAGAAGCAAGAGTAAAGATGTGATAAGTGTCTAATACTGCAATGGGAATCAAATCTCAAAGGAAGAATTAGAGCATTTTAGTTCCTTATTTATTTATATATTTATTTTATCTCTTGCTCTGCCACGTGCATAGCACCCATTTTTCTCTGTTCAGAGAAATCATATCCATCTGCCTAAAAGGGAAGAAGCTTTTAGTTGTTCTTAGTAATACAAAATTGTGTATTATAAAACACGTTAAGATTTCACATGTTAATTCCTCTCAAATGCCTTTTTCCCTTGTCAGCTTAAGGCTGACAAAGCACCACATCAATCATGAAATCTGCATCTACAGGAAGGATACAGCAACAGTTTGTCTGATGGTAGACATAGCTGTGAAGTTTGAATATTAACAGAGTTAATATTAAATATTGGTTATGGTTGCCTGAACAGTATTTTATGGACTTCCACACAAAATTTATACATGTTCAATTTCAAAATAATTGGCAATTGGCAAAAATGCCATCTGAAAATGAAGCTGTAATCTTCCTGATAGTTTCATTATTAATAGCAACAGAGATTCTTGCTTTCAAAAGTTAACTGACAGCTTTTTTAATGAGACTGAGGCAGAAGAGAGTCCAGAGGGACTTGTCCCTATGTCCTCCTGACATCTGAAAAATCTACCAGGAGGGAGAGGCAGCTGCTCCTGCCTCATGGTACAGAGCCAATCCCAGGCGCCTGCCAAGTGTTTTGATATCTGTGAGTTGAAAGAACTATATCAGGATAAGTTGGGTTTTTTCAGTATTGCAAGAAACTTTCAGGAATGTAAGGAGTTTTATTCTGTTTGCTACAGTAGTTGCCTTGCATACCAATTGCAACCCATTAAATATTCTTTTCATTTTTTTTCCTTCTTTTTGAATACTGCAGCTCTGCAACATGCACTAATTTATACGGTGGCCTCTAACAGGTGTCCCAGTAGACTTCACTCACAGCTGTTCTACAAACCAAATGCATGGAATATAAATCTTCCTTCCCTCACATGAGCATTAGCAAGCCAGATTCTTAGCACAATCTGTTCATCAGTACACTAGTTTCCTTGGAAAGTTCAATATCTTGGCTAATGTTTATTAATTAAGCAATAAGACATGACAGACTGTGCAGCAGCCCTAATTAATGGACACCTCTGGTGCCTGCCACACATCTAAGAAGTGCATTAATCAGCACCAACACAGTTTGGAAGTGACTTACCACAATAATAAAATGGTTATTTACTTAAACAAGAGCATTTCTCAAACTCAGCAACATTTTTAAGCCTCTGCATTAGGCTGTGTACAGTATTAATTTTATGAGAAGCATTTTGCAACTTGGTTTCCTTAAGTTCAGCTTCCAAATCCTTGCTGGGGAATATGAATAGAGCATGCTGGATTTGCAGAGGTGTTGAGTCATTCTGGATACCTGGGAGCAGCTGTAGTCTCTGAACACCAGACTGGGTTTATTTAGGTGGCAGGTGCCAGTTTAAAACTTCTCTCGTCAGCTGTGTTCATCACTTACTTAGCCATGGTCTAAAAAAATGGGTTCATTTCCCAAAGCTGTATAACTAGAAAGGCAATTGACAAGATGGAATGGGAAAAAACCCCCAAACCCCCAAACCAGACCTGGCTCTGCAGATTTTATACTTGGAAAACTTGGATCTACCAAAACCCACCCAATTCAAGAAATATGTTAATTGCTATCTAGAAAGGAGTTTTATTATGATCCAAACTCAGTAAGTGTTTTAATGGTAATGTTAGCAGATGTTTTGTATAGCAGAATCTCTGATTATACCCATGCAAGACCTTATTAACTGTTGTTTGCATCCTGTGTCTTTTATGAATCTGTTTAGTGCACATCCCTCTCTGTTGTTTTCCCTGCCATCTGTACAGTACCATGGACCTTTGAAAGTACTATTATTCCTGCAAAATAAGCTCATGTGAATTCAGGGCAATTTATTGTACTAAAAGAACCATCCCAATAAAAGTAAGCTTTACATTATGTCAAATAACTCGAAATTTCCCAATGACACTTGACGTCACTAAACCTATGTAGAAGGTCACAGGTGCTCACTGCTCACATTCTGGCACTGAAATCCTGTGGGTAGGAGAAAAGGAGTCCTTTGTGCTGGGAAGTGCTGAACTGCAGGGAAAGCCCCCAGCAGTTGGCATCATTAGGGCAGAATCATTTTGTATTAACAGACACTTTTATTTTGGATGTAGGAGTAATTAAACATTGCTATCTTTCTGCTGTAGCTGATTATTTAATATACTCCAAAGGGAGAGGTCTGTGATAGTCTTTTTGTTTTGTTTTGTTTCTAAAGGGTTTGGTTGTTTTTTTCCTTTTCTTCCTGAAACAGTGAAATTATTTTTTAAAATTAAAAGATCTCTCAGATCCTTATCCCCAAATGACCCATCAGCCTTAACAAGCAACCAGACTTGAAGAGCTGAATAACTTAGCAACAATGTAAAAACAGCCATCTGGGAAAGTCTTGTCAATTCTTCAGAACCAACGCAGGAATGTTCTAGGCACATACATGAGAGAGGTTAAGGTGGCTTGGCTGATATTCCACATTTTGACACAGAGCTTGATGGCTGGTGTGAAGACTGAGTGCACCAGTTTGAGCTGTCACAGGGATCCATCAAACAAGAGAATTTGTGAACGTTTAAATTGTGGCAGAGAAAAAAACCCCTACCAATTCCCCTTTCCCATATTTCTTTTTCTAGAACAAGCTTTCAATTACACTAGAAGAAAACTTGAGATTCCAGCCTAGAAAGGGAATGAGACAGCAAAGCAGGGCAGGGAGTGGCAACAACATTTAAAGCACATTTGAAAAAGCTGCGGATGAATCCTGGGCAGTACTCACATCCTGGTTGGACATCTCCCAGTAGGGCCTCTCTCCGTAGGACATCACCTCCCACATGACAATTCCGTAGCTCCACGCGTCGCTGGCCGAGGAGAACTTGCGGTAAGCGATGGCTTCGGGAGCAGTCCACCTGATGGGGATCTTTCCACCCTGGAAACAGGTGGAAAACTTGTCAGGATGATTAGAATACAGAATAACATGCCTTTAAAAGAAAAGGGAAAAAAAAAAAAACCCACAACAAACCCTGGATTCTGAGATTCTACGTTCTGACTTCCATCCATTTGCCCTGTCAATTTGCTGAGAGTGGAAAGGAAGAAATATGCCTTTTTTATGGAATTTGAAAAAAAGTCGATTTCATATGTAGTCTGATTCACCAATACCTGCACTCTGTGAAAACAACCCAGTTCAAAGAGCAGAAAGCATTTGAGATGATTAATGTCTGTTCAGTCATATAAATAATCAGACCGTACATTTTGACTGAAAACATCCCAAGCCCTAAATTGCTAGTTCATTGACATTTAAGCTTTTCCTGTAAATGAAACAGAAACATCTATTGCAAGATGGAACACTGAAAGCTCTTAATAAAATTGTATAATCAGAAAAGAAACTACAGGTGTTCTATACAAAGCATTACATTTGAGGATATCTTTTTATTTTTGTTGTGCCCTTTAAATATCCAGGTAGAAAACAAACCAAGTGTGCTTCTAAATAGGCATTTCCTTAGGATATTTGACAGTGTCATTCTGCAGCCTACAACTTAAAAACTAAGCTCTCCCACCAAAAAAAAAGGGTAAGAAATCAATCAACAAACCTAACTTACTGTTTACAAGACCACAGGATACAGAATTTTTCTCTGACATTACTACTTTACACCACAAAATCCCTTATATTCTCTCATAAATAGTTTCTGAGTGAAAACTACTTTTCCATCTCAGAGAAAATAAAAAAGGTATTTCCTCTCCAGATACACTGCTCATTTCAAAAGTACATTTTTTTCTTTTCAAGAGTGTACATTTATTATCATTCTCACTGAGCTCTTTGGAGAGAGAAAAGCAGTACAGTGAAGGTGCCACTAGATGGTAGAAGGAGGCAATCATAGAGCTGAGCTCACTCAGCAGTTGTTGCTTTCAACAAGCAGTAATAGATTCTGCTCAGTGTTATAATTGTATTTCTGACTGAAACAAAGGAGTAAATGAACTAGAACATCCATTTGGCAATGAAGAGAGGCCACAGTTAAAAACAAGCATGTAAATCTTTGTTAATTTGCTTTGAATGGATAAAAAATTGTCTGAGAGTTGTTTGAGGCCTGACTTCGGCTGGTTGAGAAGCTGTTTGTTCTACCAATAAATTGTTCAAAATCCAGGCTCTGTGTCTGTGGGGATGTGCCACTCAGCCAAGCTCTCCTTGCAGATGGAAAATGCATGGCTAGCATTTATGTTGTGTGACAAAAGCCAAGATGTCCTTTGGACATTTTAACGTTTTTTGTAGTTTTTTCAAAGCCTTTTCTTCCTCACATGTGGTAAATCACTTACTGGTTTGAGCACTAATAAGATATTTTTTGTATTTTTGCCCAAGTACCTCCACTATCTGCATTTTAGTTATCCATTATCCTGGTAGACAGATCACTCATCTGGCAGAGATGCAGAAGACTTTGTGCCTCACCTGCTTCCACCTGACCTCACCAGCACTGCAGTGAGTGATGCTCTTGGTCCCCTCCTGGTACAGCTGTTCCACTTGAGATGCTTTTTAGGTATGTGAATGAATAAACAGGGGGACAAAAGAGACTTGTAGCAGGATATTCTCCAGGGAAAAGCCAGGATGATTTCTTATCTCTTCTCCAGGAAATATTTATTTATACCTTCTAAAGAAATTGGGTAAGAGCACTTGGTGTTAGATCTCACAGTCTGGTTTCAGTGGTCTTTTCATGGAATATGCAAGGCCCAGCTTCCTGAGGTAGTGGAAAAATCAGATATTCAATGCCACAGATGTGCACCTTACATTGGGATGTCCAACCAAAAGGATTTCTGAGAAACAGAAAGTTTTAGGGTCTAACTGCAGAGGGTATTTCAGAAGTGTCTCTTCAGGCCACAGAGTTATGAGCCTTGTCGTTTTTACTGGATCGGGTTTAGTTCTCTATTTCTAAAGATTTTATCACCAAACTTAGGTAATTCCATCCTCAGTTAGATTTCTGCTTTGGAGAGTTTTATTAATATATATTTTTTAATTTTAAGGAAATTCTAATGTTAATAATTAAATATCTACTTGAAGGTAAAACACAAATCTATACATGCGAATCAAAGACATTTGGATATTTATAGATTTTGCTTTTAATGTATATATTAATATAGTATAGATAACACAACAGGAAAACTATCTTTTTTCTTAAATCTGATTTTGTATTCCCAAATTATACTCAAAAGAGAAGGCACATCTTGAGCAGCATTTGCAGCTAGATTTGTGACTCCTGGCTAAATAAAAATGAGCTTTAAAGAATCTGATCAGACTCTATAACTACTTTCATGACTGAGCTTCACCGACTGATCCCTTTTGGACTGAAACAGTAGCGGCTCATTGAGTGTGAAAATGAGAATGAAGAACAGAATCTTAACAAAATTCAGGGCAGTTCATGTTCAAGGGCATAAGATGTGTTCACAGTTGTAAAATAAAACACTTTTGTGCTGGCTATAAAAACCCCTAAAATTTTTACAATGGATTCATCTCATGTATGAAGTTGTTATATTAATGAAAATGTGAATTTCAATACTTAATTATGGTTGCAGAATAAATTTTTATGCAAAAGAAGTTGTTTTATTTATTTGAAAGCCGTTCAAAAGGTGAAGATTGCAATATGAGTACCTCAAGGAACAGGTGTGACTGAACAGTAGTAATGGCTGCTCATGCATAATAAAAGAACACATAAAGTGTAGAGTAGCTGAAAATATATTTCCTGTTTCTGATTAAAATAATAAACAGTGTTACTGATATTGGATATGCCTTTTTATATTTTAATCTAACTGAGGAAATAATAAATGTAATACTTACTGTTTACACAATGCCTCACCTTCAAATTAAGATAATTTATAAATCATTTACATTCTGCTGCTATAGCAATGAGATCTCTCAGAGCTGCCTGTGTTAGAAAGCCTGTTTTGCTTTTAGGTTATTCTCTCTCTTTTGTTTTTTTTGGGGGGGGGGGGGTTGGGGAGGAGGGGCAGAATGGGTGTTAGGAAACAAATTGTTTTTCTGCTTCATCTCATACATTAATAATGATATCAGTGATAACCTAATTTTATTTTCACACAGTGAAATAACAGTAACTCCACGGTTCAAATAATTAGAATTCAGCCTTTTTCCCTGTATGCTGCCAGCTGAAGAGTGCCTATCTCCTGATTTTTTTTCATGATTGTAATTTAATAACCAATTTTCCCACACAGCATAAGAGTCCCCTTGGAATTATAATATTAGGCTCACATTGCTTAGCTTGTAGAACTGTTCAGAGATGAGCCCTTGAAATGAAATTTACCCACTCAGCCACACCTACACACATGCTGGCTTTCCCTGCAGAACTGGAAACAGCGACACATTTAAAGGCAGGACTGGAACTCCGTGGTGCAGAACACCTCATTCTTTACCTCAGGCCATGCATGAAAGAGAGAGTCTTCACAAAGTGCCACCTCTCAGCTCACACCACCCAAAAGTGCTTATGATGTCACAGCTGCCTTTTTGCTTTCTCCAGTTTGATTTTTTTTTCTATTCTGTATGTTAGACATCTCTTTAAAACCAGGAGGCATTAACAGTTCCTTTAATTAAAAACCTAACTGTATTTCCAAACTCCAGCAGAACAATGTAGCTGGCAGCTACAGCCCATTATTCTACAAAAAAGGTCAGGATGCATCAGCAAGCTGAAAATGTGTGATGTGAATAAACAAAGGAGGAAGCCTTTTACATGCTCAGAACTTCTGGCATGTCTTGGTAGCTGATTAAAGTGAGGAGGGGTAGCACTGAGAGCCTGAGGTACAAAAGTGAAGGCGAGGTGTGTGTGAGCTCCTACAGCCTGTGCACAGAGAGCAGCAAACCCAGTGAGTGCATCAGTGCCCCAGAGGTGTGAAAAAATGCCTCTTTCTGTGGGAAAGCCTGTTCTGTATTTTCCTGGAATGACAGACACTTCAGAGGGACTGGCACAGCTCTGGCTGCAGTTCTCCTAAATGCTGAGGTTCATACCCACCAGATCCAGATGCACAAGTATGTAGAACTGTCTAATTCTGGGAGAAAAGGTGCTGAACTGTGTGCAGCATTAGTCTGATCTGGCACAGGAATTCCTGTGCATCACTTACTGCTCCTTCATGTGCGATGTCACTTAATCATGCAATCGCTTTCCAAGACACAAGTAGAGTACCTGTCTTTACCCCAATAACAGAAACAGGAAAAAAAAAAAAAGAACTTCAGAGTGAAGACACAAGTAGTGAAAGAAATTAGTTTTAAATATTGGACATAATTCGTCATTCTGTACAAAAACCTTCTGCCACTTTACTAGAGCGATGCTTTTATTTGATGCTCAAATTTTTCATGTGCAATGCTACAAGTAGTCAGAATTTAACATCCCCAAATCATAATTTAGAACTATTCAGTACTATCAACAGTATTCTGTTGTGCCTATTGAAAAGTGTCTATTGAAATATCAGAGAAACTACATGGCAAGATAACAAAACTGCTCTGCAAAAGCATTTCAGAATTTGCACTCATTACGCCCAATTCCAGTTAGTTCTACCAGTCTCATTTCCCTCAGAACTGATATGAATAAACCCCCCTGATTTTCAAAAAGACTGAATTTGCTTTTTAATTTGCTGGGAAAATATTAATTTTCTTTCAAATGTCCTGATTAACAATGCTAAAGCTAAATATGTGGAACTTGATTTCCCCCCCTAAGTGAGCTATTCAAATTTTCAGAACAAGTTATTTATGGCTTTGAGAATACGTTTATTTCAGTGGCTGTTAACCCCTACACTGCACATCTATTTGTGTCTTCCCCAACAGGAAAGGCTCTTGATGGATGGAAGGAATCAGCACTGAAGATATTGGCAGAATTAAAGCAGACAAGAGAGAATGTCTGTCCACAGATCTTCAGAAACACTTCACATTAACCAGCAGAGGTGTATGAGGGTGCTTCTCCAAAATGCTCCACACCATCCTGTCATTTTGTCTTCCTAAAGGCCATGAGATGGATGGAGTAGGGCTGCACATATATGCACACCTCCAGCGAGGCAGATGTATCCTACCCTGTCGCCTTTCAGCTCAAAAATCAAAGAATTAAAATATTAAATCACTTTTCTAAAATTCAAAGAATTATGACATCTAAACCACTCTCCAACACAGTGCAGATTCTCACTAGGAGTGGCAGCAGCATTCATTTCCTTTGAAACAAAGTCCTTCAGCAGCCCCTTGCCTGCTCTGAGGCACTAATCCTACCTTGGGCTGAGAGACAGTAAGAAGGCTGATAAAAATGCACAGTTCTGACCCTCAAAATCCACATAAGTCAAATGGCAATGATTATTGTTGACCATTTACATCTATCCTGCCTTCATATTTTCTTGGCAGGGCAATTTAAAGAACTTTGTAGAGTGTCAAAGAACTCTCACATACAAGTGGTTGATACCGTTGCCTCTTGTTTGTGTAACTAACTGGATTATACATCTTTTGTTGTTAGACAGGATGCCTTTATATACAAGGTGCTCACTGAAAATAGATTTTTTTTTTCCCCAGGAATATTAGTTTTAAAATACTTGTTTAGTTTTTAAATGAATTCCAGGCCAGGCAGGTTTGTGAGGACTGGTGGTGTCCTCAGAGCCCTAGTGAGAACCAGCCAAGTGTACAAAGATGGATAAACACAAGTATTTTGTAAAACCTCTTTGAGACTGGTCTTTTGAAAGGTAATGAGGAGACTGGGGGGGCCAAGGAGTCTCATACTGCTTTAGAGAGTGGGACTTCACATTTCCTTAGGATTAAGAATGCATTTTACAGTATTGTGTGCTTGGCTCTCGATCACAGAGAAACCCTTTCCTCTTCTGAAATTAAATATCAGGAGCATGCATCTCTACCAAACCCAGTTTAGAAACTACAGCACTATTTGACAGTAATGATAGGAAAAAATGTCATTTTTCCTTGAAACTAATATTTCTGGCAAAGATCTATCTCTTTTCAAGAGCATCAATTTCAAGCTATCTGCCAGCTGTGTCAGCACAGCTCACATTACAGCCGTAACCAATTTCTTGAGAGTTACTTCTCCAGAGTCCTTCAATCTGCACATCCAGCCCATCCACTTTGCTTACACAAGGAGTCCTACCAAAGTCAATGGAAAAGGTGAAAAGGAATTTTTTTTTGTTCTGGGCTGCTTATTTGAAGGATGCCTTACGTTGCACAACTCTGCAACAAAGCAATTTGCTACGTGGTCCATTCTTCCAGCAGAACTGAGTTACCAAACACAAATATTTCTCTAAACTCAAGTAATTTAAGTTTAAAAATAACCCAAAAAGCTTACCAGGCACTATCTTAAAAGCATCAAGGAAGGCTCATCTCTGAAATTATGCCCCTGCCTTGCCCAGGTCTTCATGAAGTATTTATTATTGGATCAAAAATAAACTGTTACCATGCACTGCTTGAACACTGGATGTTATTATCCATCATTAACGATTTCACAGCTAGTGATTTCCACACTCATATCCAGCTGACATGCACAGCAAACACCTCCCAAGTTTCAGGAATCAAGTGGCCTCTCTCTGCACTGCCATAATGCCCAGATCATTCATTCCTCTGCCCTGCCCCTGAACTCTGCCATAATTCCTTCCATGCCACACAAATTTGAAGTGGCCAACAAAAACTCAGAAGCATCTGAGAACTTGGAAAGTGAGAACAAACTGAAACGGATCTAGATGTAAAATGAACACTATATATGCTATAGTACTGTCTCCAGTAAACATTTTCACATTCAATTCTTTGGGATGGTGTTCTAGCGAGAATGTAGCAACCTAGATATTGAATTAACATACAGATTGCTCTGGGGTACATGAGATTTTATTTACCTAGAGCTTCTTCAAAATTTATTCCAGAAACAAGTTGGAAACAGCACAAAAATTAGGCTTTTCTTCTGAGAGCTGCAGTGCCACACATGGATGATGACCAGAATTATTATGAGGCTGAGCTACTCTCCAAGTATCACTGCTTTAGTTTTCATCCCAGCTGCATCAAGGAGTGCAGAGGAGAATTAATATCTTAGTAACAGATGGATTACATTTTCTGCTCACATTTTTGTGAGGTTACTTCTCATTTTATCCTGAAGGAGTTTACTGGTTATTTAAGTTTCAGTCAATTCATGGGTAAGTAGCTGGTCAAAAGATGAGAAACAAACAGCCAGAAAGAAAAGGTCAGTTTCTAGAGTGGCATCCCCCAGAGATCAATGCTCATGTCCTGCTGGCAGTGTATGTAGAATCTATAATACAGGATGAACTGGGAACATCTAAAATTGTACTAGAAATCCAAAAGTATTCATGGTAGTCAAGATGATGAAGATTTACGACCAAAATTTGCCAAAGACCCTCATGATACTGAATTGCAAACTGATAAAACATCACAAAATTCAGTGTTACAGTGATGCACACAGAATGAAATGAGCCTAACTTTACCCAAGAAATAACATGACAGCACTAAGCTGTCACAAGACAGATCTTGTAGTTATAGCACAGAGTTGGCTCTATAACAGTATCAATCCTCTGCTCAAAAGCAGAGTAAAGGGAAAAATGGAATGAAATTGTAAAAATGATCAGGGAAAGGAGAAAGCACAGCACTGTTGAAACCTAGTATATTCCTGCACATTGTTTACTGATCAGAGTCTTGATCCCTCATTCCAAAAGGACACATTAGGAAACTAACAGACAGAATAGGTGATCAAAGGTACAGAATAAAAGCAAGTAAAAATGGTCTATAAAACCCTGAATATAATGGATCAGATAATAGATGGAGAGAATAGATCCAAGGTACTTCAAACATAAGTGGCAAGCAGCAGATTAAAAAAACATTAACAAAACAATTTTTTTAAAGACATATTGTTATGGGATGTCACAGACTCTAAAAAGTCAAACCTTTTCAGAAGTAACTAGGTAAACTTACAGGAGAAATATTTGTGAATGGTGTTACACACAAAGACCTGCCTCTGATTCAAAGGAGTCTTTGAGCCACAGACTGCTGAAAGCTCAATAACCTGAACTGACAATGCATCATGTGCTCAGCATGTGCACTTTCTTATTACAGAGAATCTGGAATTCCTCCTTGGAATCTCCTGCTTGTTTGCCTTTTGGATTCATGCTTCAGAGCTCGCAAACATTGCAGCTGGCTCAGTTAGGCCACTACTGTCTTCCCATCATCTCAGTTTGCTTGCAAGTGAAATATAAAGACATAGTTAACCGTGTCACTGGGGAAAAAAGTCAATGATGCACATGTCAACAGCATTTTGGGGGAAAAGAATGTTAAAAAAAATTTAAAAGTTAATTTTAAAGGAAGTCATCCTAAGTGAGGTGCTCTTTGATGTGAAGGAGTATGACTGCAGATGGGAATCTGAAGCATCACAAGTAATTTTTTGTTGTTGATTCTATGACTACATTCCCATGTCTCTACCACGTTTACAGGTATCTTTTGTGAACAAACCTTTTGACAAAAGGAAAGAAACAATTCTACTCTCAGTAAGTTTTAGCAAAGGAGAAAACACTGGGTATTAAGTAGAAGAATCTGTAGAAGTATTGCCCTGAGACAGTGGGGGCTGACTCCTGGATGAGCACGTGGAGGGCTTATATTTGCTCCATAGAGACATGACACTATCTTGTAAAGATTTCAGTATCATATCTCTCAGCAGCAATAAATAATTTCACTTAGGAGAAAAAAAAAGGAATAAAAGTATTCCCAGACTGCTGGGAATCATGCAAGTTTCATGCATGTCTAAATCAGCCCATACTGCATAAAAATATGGTTTATATATTGAAAGGGAGACAGGAGAACAGCTGCTGATGAAGGTGAAGCAGCTGAGTCCAGGGCCATGGATCAGGAAGCATGACAGGGACCAGGGAAGTGTCAAACACTGAGCACTGTGTCCTGCCTTCCCATCTGGGGACAGAGGGACACAGACAAGGAAGGCTGGCCAAGGGCAGGGTGGGCAGTGAGGCTCAGCAGAGGAGAGGATGGTAACAGCCATTTCTCCCACAAATGGCCAAAATGCTCCCAGTGCCACCCTGCTGGTTTTCCAAAGAAAAGAAGTGCATGAGCCACAGCTGCACCCCCAGCACGTCTGTCTGCCAGCCAAGCCCAGGATGGGGGCTAGGAACCACTGGGAATTTAAAAAGCATGGATGATGGGAAGGCAGGATAGGAAAGACATCCAAGGTTAGATCAAATCACCTCACTGTGGTCTCTGGTGTCCCTTTTGGCACTGTCACCTGCTCACTGGCTGTCACTTTAGGAAATGCAGGTCTCCCACTGTCTTGTGTCTGCCTGTCCTCTGCAGAAATCTCAGGGATCACTGGGCCTCTACAAATATGCAGCTTGACTGTTTCCCATGTGTTTAATGAAAAGCAGTACCAAGCAAAGCAGAGAGATCCCAGTATTTCTCCTGATGGAAGAGCTGAAGGTGCTGCTGTACTTCTGGGCCAGGCAGCAGCTCAGTGGCCTGTCAGGCTGCACAACTTCAGGCACAACACAAGTTGCCCAGCTGGCAAATATTTGGGTTACTGGGGAGACAGGTATAGGGATGTGGAAGGCTCATGAGTAATTTGATATTGCATGAGGCCACAGGAGCATGGGAGGGATCTAAACTTTACCAGGGAAGTGGAAGAGCACAGCAAGAAGCTGAAGGTGTTGTGAAGGTGCCTGGGGAAATTCTCAGAAGATCAGTAGCTGTGCTATAGAGGTTGCAGAAGGCAGCCTGAGAACCAGGGTAACTGTGGCATGAAAATGCAGCTGAGGTCTGTAACGGAGCACCAGGACACAGGGCTCCATTAAAATAAATAAATGAAATCAATTTTTCCCTCTCCTCTGCCCCTGGAAGGTATCCCACAGATTCATAGATTTTTCTGAGTAGCAAGGGATCACGGAGTCCAGCAGACTGTTGTGTTGTCAGACCATTGTGTTGTCAGACTGTAACTGCACAAACAAAGAGGAAATGGATCACCAAAAATGCCAAAGAAATGAACATACTTTCAGTCCAAGCAAGGGCTGCTTCACAACAAAGCTTCTCTGATGTTTCTATCTGGTGTAGCGACACAGTGGCAGTGTCTGTAGATCTCTGCAGTGTGGCAGTATGCAAATGGTTGAATAATAGGATAACCATCTGTTGGATGATGAATAGTTTGGCACAGGAATGTGGTCAGGCCTTCCTGCAGACGCCCACATCCACCCAGATCTCTGCCAGCTGCCTGAGTAAAGGGCGCTGAACATCAAGCTGGTTTCTATGTCAGGCTCATCTGCAACTCAGCAGAGCAAAGCCCTGACTGATGAGTGTGAGGGCAGCTCCAGCCACACCAGTGGCGAGGCCATTTCATGTACTGGTGTTTATACTGGTGAAATGTTGGCTTACAGACACTGAGGATCTGCTTCTGGCCTTTACAACAGTGACACTCCTTAGTACTGCACTACCCAGACTTTTGTGCTTCTTCCTATATCTTTAGTTTAGGCTGCTTTTGAATTGTGGCCCTGGAATACCTTTTGTTCTGTAAGTCAGTTGAATTTACACCTTGTAATCCCTGGATGGCATAACACTGAGTTTTTCTGATGGTGCATCATACTAAATCATCATCTGACTGATGATGATATAATGGGAATAACATATTAACATAATTTATCATTCCTGTATCTTGCTCAGGGGATATTTTACTTTATCATATAATATATTACTTGTCACTTCCATGACGTATTACAGTAAGACATCATCAGAAGGAAACATTTTGATGAAGTAGTACATGGATATCAAGGCCGGATTGGATGGGGCTTGGAACAACCTGGGATAGTGGAAGCTGTACCTGCCCAAGCAGGGGAGATTGAAACTACAAGACCTTTAAGGTCCTTCCCAACCCAAACCATTCTGTGATTCTATCACTATTGTCTGACATCAAACTTGCCACTGGTGCTAGACCAGCTGTGGTTTATCCGATAATGACACCCTCTAAGCAGTTGGAACTCTTGCTTTACCTTCATAAGTTCACCACAAAGCTTCATCAAAGTAGCTGAAAATTGACCTTTTAGAGTACCTCTACAAGAAACAATCCAGCTTGTTTATTCCACTAAAAAAAAAAATCTATTTAGCTCAGAATCTTGGAAAACAAGAAGGGTTTTTAAAAATTATTACTTTTAATTTAGAAATGGTAATTTAGCAGAGGTAGGTTGTCAAATGGCAAAGCTTCTTAAACCCTAAATTTGCTGAGAGACAACCATTTTAATAATTTTCAGCATTCAGGCACAGGTGCATGGCAGTCATGCTTACAAGGAAACTTGCATAATATATGGGTGCAACTTCTGCAGGAAGTGTCTTTTTTGTGCTAAAACATCATATGCACTGACAATTTGATTCTTTTTCAATCATCTGAGTTACATTTATATACTGAGAAATGAACATATGCATACATGAATATACAGACAGGAAATGGATTTCCAAATCTCTGGTGGAAAAACAAAGTAATGCATTGCAACAGGCACAGCTGTGCCTGCAGCATCTGAAGGCAAACTCTTTCAGGTAATAGCACTGGGGAAGGCAGAATAAATCAAAAACATTCTGCAGCACTTAATGACATTTTAGGAAAATGCATTTTTCTATACTCAGTCTCTAGATAACTAACAACCTACTCATTTGCTCCCATTTGATTTTTGGATTATGACCTAGTATACTTAAGGAAATTAAAGCCAAACAGTTTTGATATCAACGAAGTTATGGAACACTAATGCATGGTTTTGATTTCTTGTTGTTTAAGGTCTTTTGTGTAAATTGCTAAAGTTCAACTTTATCTTCAAAATCCATATGACTTGAAAAGAAACCAACCCAGAGTGCTAATCAAGACAATACTTATTTTTACCCTGACAGCAAAGTAGGGTGTATTTTATAACAAATGCATTCCTCAGTTGCTTGGTTTTGGTGTAGACTGGAAATTTCTGGAGCAGCCTGGAGGTCATTCTCAGGAATTCCCAACACCCAGTGAAAATCCAGTGAAAGAACTGAAGGAAGAACTTGAATCTTTCAGAAGATGGGGATCATACCTTCACCCAGTAAAACAGCTGTGTCAGGATGAAAAGCCTTCAGGTAAACTCAGTGTCCAGTGATTTAACACCACCAAAAACAACACTGAAAAGAAGCCAAAATCCCTTATCAGCAACTTCCAGAACACTACTTGATTTATTCCAGGTAGAAGAGAACTGACTAATTACAGCCTTAAGAATGTGCTCTGGGAATTTGTTACAGATCAGTCCTCTATCCTTAAACTTCCACACCTTCTGGAATACTCTGTGAGACTCTCCCCATGACTACACCATCAATATCTCTGGGGCATGTATTCTTCTAACCAATGAAAGGTAGATAACACTGCACTTTTGGCATAAATCAGCCTAATTAAAAAAAAAATTAAACAAACAACAGAGTAATGCCCTCCATCTCCAATCACAAGAGTTAATAGAAGCAATGGACCAATTTTTTTTCATGTATATTGCTTTTTGCAATATACACAGTGTTTCCATGGACTAATGCCATGGCATTTTATTGCACATTTGATCTTTTTTAGTGCTTCAAAATCTTTCAGTTGTATAAGATTTTCAGCAGTGGAATGCAGGCAATTGCGGCTTCATTAAAAATGTATAGCAAAAATAAGCATGAGTACACTTAAATAATTTTGTTTATTTTGGCACTTGAGGGTTGAAAAGCTCAGTGTTGAAACTGCCTTCCTTAGATTCATGATAATCACAGCAAATGCACCATACAAAAGCCTTGAGTCAGATAAACAATCTTGTTTTTGTATTGTTGCTCAATTGTCTTCACAATTCCCTAAAAGCCTATAAAGGTTTTTTTTTTTTTTTTGGGAGGTATGCTGACCAATAATGATTTTTCCAAGCCCTGTAACCAAATCTGCAGAGTTGTTTTTCACGCTTCTTATTTTATATGCATTTCCAAGAACAGGAGGTGATTTTGCTGCAATGATTAAACATGAAAATGGTGCAGTAACACTGCTCAGCCATTTTGCTCCTCAGCATCTTTTACAGCTCCCAACTAACTACTCTCATGGCAACCCTCTGAAGAAGCTGTTGTCTCCATTCCACAGTGGGAGAATCAGAGACAGAAGTTGAGGACCATCAAATATTCTGGTATCTGCAACTCCCACTGGCAATAACTGGATTTCTGGATGCTCATTGTCACAGAAACCAGGCTGTAAATGATTGATAAGGGTAAAACTGCAAGGTGGAAGACCAAGAATTTCTGGAATAAAGTTCCAGCTTATGCAGTTCCTGGGTTCCTGGCCAGTGCCTTCATCTCACATGTGACTTATGATAGATTTTGTACTCATAAAAATAGAAAAAAATAATGGTCAACTGCTATGAGTGCTTATGTGGTCACCTTCCTCCTTTGCAGTGTGTTCATTTCAGTAAAAAAAATCCACATACAGATTTTAAAGAATGAAATAGTTAGAACCAATTAGAATAGCAGAACCAGTTCTAATTTGGTATGGAAAAATCACAATTATTCTCAGTAATCACCTAACCAGGAAAGGATAAACTATGTGACTCAAAAAAAGGTATTACCTCTAACAGTTCCACCTTGGAGCTTTATCATGCTTATCAGTCCTGCATTATATTCCACACGCAATGGAGAAATGTTGCTGAAGTTATTAAGCCACAGAAACACATATAAATCTCCAGGCTGTTAAATAATGAATCATATTCATCATAATAAATCAAACCTTTTCCTCAGTGCAACACTGTGTTGCATGTCCCAAAGTACAGCTGCGTTGATCTCTTACTATGATTTTGTAAACACTACAAAACCAGCAGAAGGGTATTCAAGCTCCAAGATCACACAATCTGTTCTATTTTCATTACTCAGTTTAGCTCAAAGGATCAGAAAACAAGCTGATAATTTCTCTTAATCTGTTATTCAACTTTCAGCAGACTTTCATAATGGAAATTCAGTTTCATATTTCAGGCTTGGATTTGTTTTAAGTGATGGTGGGGTTTTTTGGGTTGGGTTGGGTTTTTTTTGTATTTTCTATTAAGTCTTATTCCTCTTACCATTAATTTGATTAAACACACATCAGCACTATTAAGCTGCAGGAGCAAAACACTGGGTTTCTTGTGTAGCTCTGGGACTTGTCATCCAGCCAAACTCACAGATGTTCCAATGAACACACAGCATTTGGTGCATTTCTGGGATAAATATCCTAGTTTGCTTTATCCACGCTGTCATGACCCTGGATAAGTAAGCAGCAAGATCAGCTAAGTCCCCTCACCTACTCTGTACTTTTGGTAAGCTGACACAAAGCAGGAAGCTAAAGTGAAAGAGGCAAAATTAAGGAAAAGGGAAAAAAATCCATGTGATTTTCATGCCTCATCCCAGAAGACTTTCTTCTTTGAAGATTTGTGTGTGGTTTTCCCTGTGGTGACAAGATGCATATTTTCTTACAAACAACAAGGCAGGTAGATGCACTCAGAAGCAGGAAAAACTGTGAAATTATATTTAGTAGCTGGGTAGAAATGAGATGATTGTGATGGCTCAGAAGTGCATAAATAACCCTCCCAGAATCCTCACGGGGTCTCACCAACTTCTGCTGTGCTCCTGAAAGATACTGGCCTATAAAAACTTAATAAGACAGGAAATTGGGAATTGGTATTTTGAAGGACTCTGACACAAAGAAAACAACACATGTGCCTACATGAAGGAATCGCTCATGAGCAATGAACAGCTTGGTCCACAGAGACATCAGCAGCACAGCAACTGCAAATAAAAGTGTGTGATGCCAGTGAAACCTGCAGGAATGCTGAACAGCTGGGAGGTGCCATTCACATGGGCTGTAAAACTGGTGTTGCACAGCCAGCAGCAAGAGTTGTGTGCATATTAACCATGAAAAATAGCTTTTTTTCCCCACAAAAGATCGATCAAAATACACATCTCTCTAATGCTAGGGTAAGATCTTGGGTGTAGGGAGGTAGGTTCCTCATCAATGCCTGTCCCAGCCTAATCTCCCATGATAAAAAAATTATGGCCCAGCTGGAAAAGGTTCACTGTATTTTGAACAAGTACTTTGAGGGGGAATTTTTAAGAGACATGTTTTTAAGATTTTTTTTGTGAAAAGCACCAGTATTTCAGTGCCATGATCACTCCAGCAGCTGATGCTTCCCAAACAAAGATAACTCAGAGTAAAATCACCCGTTCTGACAAGTGAGATGCCAGCACTTTGTGGGGCCCAGCCTGTGCGTCTGCTGTAATTAAATTTGCACACAAATTGAAGCGTGCAATGTTGCAATTTCTCTTAATGGAACAGACCTTCTGGACAGAACTTTCAGAGCCTGAGGTAGTCATGTCTATTTTGATGAGTCTTTGGCGTGCCACATCCATCTTTACTTAAAATTTTGTATGAGCTTTAGATATTTCTATTTTACTGCAGAGATTAGCAAAGTACATCCCATCATGTACAGCTGACTAACACGAATACTTTTTGCTACTTGTTATGTCTGCCACGGAGCAATAATAGGTCTTTTTAGAACAGGAAAAAAGGCAGGAATCCTGTAAGATGGATATTTTCATTTTTCTTTGGGTTTTTAGGTGAAAGCCACGGGGGAGGCTCCAGGTTTCCTCCAGCTTTACTTCTGAGGCCCCTTTGCTTGGGCTGCCACTGACTCTGCTCAGGGACAGACACAGGAAGATGAGGCAGGCAAGAGACAGCCTTGAGAAGTTTGTGATGATCTGGCAGCCAAACCTCAGAGAGGAGAGGAAGAACTTCCCAGAGATGAGAAGGGGCTGGCACAATTCATGAAGTCCCTGACTAAGCCTAAACTTCAAGCAAGATCTGCAGATTTTTGCCCAAAGTTCTGGTTGACTCAGGGTCCTGTCACAAGCCTTTTCTCCTCAATTTCCAATAGGGACTTAAAGTTCTGCTGACATTAAAATATTTAACCATGAAACCTGGTATCTTCTGCATGTCAAAATGGCCCTGTAGATGATTCTGTCACCTACACATACCAATGGGATATTACTATTCTGTGGAGTTAGTTGTTGCCAAAAATATATAGAGCTCCCTCACTGTTCTCTCCTAATTAAGAAGCAGATGTTACTTATGGTTCTATTTCTGATGGAGGCCAAATGTTCTGTATGCAGTTGGAAAGCAAAAAACATATTAAAACCTCAACAAATTACTGAAGCTATGGATCCCAGCATATTTCTTTCAAGAAGAGTGTAGCAGATCTGCTAAACAATTTATGAGCATGACAGTTTCATGAACCTTTGGCAGCTCCCATTTAGAAAAGACTGAAAAGAAAGTCTCCACACACGGTGTGCATTCATTTAATTGAATAATTTACAGTGTATTGTGGTGGGTGCTTTTTTCCCCTTTTTTTCTATAACCTGAGAAAATTTCAGAAGAAATACTATGCAATGAAATATATTCCTTTTGTTAGTCACAGATGTCAGGTGTATCTTGCTATTTGCTCTCTTTTACTATTCCTGCTTTTATTGTGACATTGCTGTACCATGAAAAAAACCAGAGAATTTGATCAAGAGACTGAAGGACTATCAGCAAGTTTTTTAATCTTTCTGATTTAAAAAAAAAAAAAAAAAGGGTTTAGTCCATGAAAGTTATTGCTCACAAGAAATAATCCATTTATATGGTATAAAGCATGCCTTCCTGTTTTAGTGGAAATACCCAGCATCAGCCTGTCTCCAGCACAAAGGAACAAGGCGCAGAGATGAAATCCTGAGAAGCAGACAGGCAAATCCACAAGGTCAAACTCACTACAAGAACATGATCAGAAATGCTGTTCACTTACTCCAGTGCAAGTAAAAGAGACAGCCAAGGGTCATTGTAATTAGCACATGGAATAAAGCCCCAGTTTAACTGGGCAATTCGATGCCTATCTCTGATCCTAAAGCCAAGGGAGACTGTGGCACTCCTGCTTCCACTCTTATCCAGAAGAGCTGGCTATAGGAATATTTTTTACATGATGTATTAAACTGGAAATTCTGCAAAACAAAATTTTAAGGATACACGGTTGAGCACCCAAAATTAATAAAAGACAGAATTAAATGAGTGTAATTGCACAGTGTTAATCAGAGATGCTGGAATAGGGATCCTTGACTTCCCAGGGTGATTTGTAAGGTGTTCTATTGACTTCCTCCCCTTTTTACAACTCCAAATGTTCACTGAGTAAATCTGGACCAGTATATGATATATTCTTTCAATTTAGAACAATACAACTGAATCATTGTTACTCAAGACAGATACACACATGCTCTCTCTCAACTCCTGGGAATACATTTTCATCCCTAATCAGCATCTGCACATTTGAAAAGTATCCTGAGTGAGCCACAGCCCCAGCACAGGAGCAGTTTACTTTTAAAACACATTTAAATTGCTTCACTCCTGTAATAAACTATACTAAAAGTGCTTGCTAGGAAAAGATTAGTCAGAGAGCTGTTTCGGAGAAAACTGTATCAAAAACCCGACCAAGGGAACAAGGACCAAATTAAACTTTATATCAAGAACATTTACTTAAAGATGTCGTTGAACACATTATTTGGCAACTTGAATTAATTATTCTAGCTTGTTAGAGAAAAGGCTGAAGAGAGTCTCTTCATGTCAGGTACTTTCATGAAGCCAACAATTTCATTAATAATTTGCTGAAAAGTTCAGTGATCAATTCAGATGAATGTGTTTAGGTACATTCAGAATAATACAAAAGTGACACTGCAATGATTGTGCAAGGCTTATTCAGTGACACAGAATGAAACCAGTGCCAGGCTGATGGACATGCCATGCTCCTCCAGGAAAAAAAGACTATGAACTATGTCTGCCTATATATTTAATCAATACTACTGCTGCTGTAATTCTGGGAGTGTATCAGCACTGAGAAGTCTAAATGTGTTTAAAAATAAAATAAAATAATCTATAATCATGACATTGCTAAAGAGGTTGAAATAAGAGGAATGGCTACGTGTGGTGGCTGACTTGCAGGATTTGGGCATGAAATTAATATTTTCTTGGAGTTCACTGTGTGTATTATAATGATGAATTTAAGGGAGGCTGCGTAAAGAGAGGGAAATATTTCATAATCGTTCCAGCTTCCTCATTTTGGAGAAATGGTTCTAGAAAGTTTTCCTTAGGCTACAACTGGTTGTTTACCAAGTGTTCTTTTGTACAGGCTGTGACAGCTACAGTGGGAGAAAGAGCTGACACTCTCAAGGTAATTGCTCATGCTGGATAACCCCTTATCCACATCCAGGAGTATTTATTTCAGAAGCTTGGAAGATTTGGGAGTTATTCAGCCTGAGTAAGGATAAGCAAGCTTCTAAGGAGATGTGCAACACATTTATGATGAGATTTACCCTAGAGCTTTTTTTTTTTTTTAAATAAAGAGTAGGGTGGCTGCATTTTTATTCAAAAGGGTATGTAGTAAACCCTCAGATGTGGATCTTCAAGAGGGAATTTAAATGAAAAGCAGAGTGCCTGATGGAAAAAAAAAGGGATTGTTCCAGCTCTAGAGGGTCTGATATAAAATGAGACACCATGAAAAGAGGGAACAGGAAGCACTAATAGGTAATGTACTGAGTGAAGACAGAGACAGATAGAAATTAGAGTAGAAATGAAAGTACAATCAGTGACGTGGTGTTATATAAGGGGAGGATGACAAGTCTCATCTCAAAATACACTTCAGCTAATTTTAGAAAAACAATGAAAAATCATAACATTAAGCACGGTCACATTACTAAGAAGAAAACGAAACCTTCCCCGTGGGTTCAAGTCTTTATTATCAAGTCTTTATCCTCCTTTATAGCCAAACATCACACATTTCTTTGTCATGGCACTTATGCATGTTCATCTAATGGCCTTACTTGCAAACAAAGCTATTTTGAGATAGTAGTGAGTTTGAGTTTATTAATGAATCTGTTTGCCTCACCTATTATTCCACAAAACTGACCCTGGTCCTCACTGAACGAATTTCTGACATGTGAACTGTGAACCAAAAGCCTCCATGGGACAGACAGCGATATGAACCTCTGAAATATTTTATAGGAGACAACAAAAAGCCATGAGATTTCTAAAGAGTAAAGATTCTTTTTTCCCCCAAGCCCGCACAATTGAAAACAAAATTCTGCAGCTCCAAAGCAGAAAAAAGTGGAACAAGGAGTCCAGAACAGAAAAATGTAACTTTTTTCATGCACTAATACACACAGTTACTGCATATAGATTTTGGAATTACTTTAAATATAATAAATAGGAAGTTGTGCAGTTTTTTAAAAATATATATTCCGTCAGTGAAGAGATGCTTAGGAGGCACCAGAATTTGCAACCCTTTAAGCTGATGAGGATACAGCCACAGTGGGGCAGTCAAGGACAAGATACAAGATTTGCCTCTAGAGCCCTTCCAAAAGCGCAAGGAGCAGATCAAATATTATAGATACTAAGGGCAAAATCCCACAGTGCTTAGTCAGGCAAAACTCCCATTGGCCTCAACAGGAGTTTTGCCTGAGTAAGTACTGAGCAAAGACTGTGATGTCTGACCTAGATTTATCAGAGTCACAGCAATCTAACACGTTTTTCAGACAGGCGAGCACCGTGCCGCAATATTCCTGTGACATTCTGCTTAAAGGGAAAAACAGAAACTGCAAACTGTGAATCATCCTCCCCTCCCAGGATCCCCCTCATGATGAAGGGGAGAACTCACAGCTGGGCAAGAAGCTGCTATCCTGAAAGTCTGCCAGAGAGCAAGACTGAAAATGAATGCAAGGAACTAAAAGTTTACCACTGCAAAGTTTTGAGAATCTGAGCGATAAGGAAAGTGCACGAGTGACATTCCCAATGGCTTGTGTATGGCTGAAGATAATCTAGCTTTCATTCTTGTAAGCAAACAGGCAACAGTGAAAAATTTCTTACTGTAGTTATCCTTTTGATTTAGGGCAAATCACAATTTCTACATGGTCAGTGAAAATTCCTCTGGTTGATTTCACTAGGGATTAATTTAGGTGAATAACTAGGTCAGTCTTGTTCCCATGTTAACACTTCTATTACAGAAATATGAAAGTAGATTAAGTTTAACACATGTGTCTATCCTCTCCAAGCCTCCTTCTGTAGTTACAGAATCCCATTTACAACAACTTTGATATCATGGACAGAAGAAATATTAGAATTAGTATCAAAGTGAGCAGAAAAATTCATCAGCATGTGAAACATGCATTTTTTTTTTTTTACTTCCTTCTTCTAGTTGAAGTGAATAGCAAAACCTTAACACAACAGCAATCAGGCCACAGGTTCCTCCAGGAGAGCAAAGGAGAGATGATGAAACATCAGTACTGAACATCTAAAAACAAAAGCAAAAATCGTGCTAGGCTAGAACACCTCACTTTCATATTTCACTGGATCTACCCTTTGCCAGATTCTTTATATAAAGAGTAGTTGAGCAATATGGGAAGAAACTCCTTTTTTATCTGTGAACTCTTCCATCATTAATGCATCCTAAACCCTCCCAGATGTGCAATATTACCCAGAGAAGCAGGCAGAGCATAGAATCATTCAGTTTGGAAAACGCCTCTTAGTTCATCAAGTCCACTCATCACCCCATCACCACGTTCATCACTAAAACACATCCCTAAGTACCACATCCACAGATCTTTTAAACACCTCCAGAGATGGTGACTCAACATATCCATAATGCTGATATTTACCCCCCAAAAGTCCCTACTTTCTCTCTTCACATAAGTAAAAGAAGAAAAGGAATCTTGGTTTTCCCCAGACTTGTGTTTTGAAGACTGGATATCAGAATTCCAGGCTAAAATCAGTTAGGATCACGTCCTTGCTAAATTAACAGAATTTGTTTTCTGTGTTACCATTTATTTTCATGTAACATGAACATAAACGATGTCTCTGAAATTTTAATGCCTCTTTCTCATTTGATAAATTTCAAATTGATGACAGTAATTAAGAAACACAAGCCTAGCCAGTCACATGCAAATACAATGTAGGGCAATTCCTCAGGAAACAGTCAGAAAACCTTCCACCCCTTAAGAGACAGTGCAACCGTATGTGAGATCTTTAGCACACAGGAATTCCCAGTTCTGGAAAACAAACATGATTTCACCACAATCCAGCGGCCCTGCCGAGAATTTTCCACCTCTCCCAGGGTCGTAACTCTTTGCTCTCCAGCTGACACAGCCAGCTCAGTGCAACACACACCACAGCAGGGGAAATGAGACAGAAACATAAATCATCTACAGCAGCTGAAGACACAGGATGAGTCTCCTCCTCTCCAAACTCCTTCTGTGTGTACTTTGAAATATGCACCTGAACTGTGCCTGAACAACTGACTGCTTTTAAATAACCAAGTCCAACAGGTGGTTGGTTTTGTTTTTTTGGTATTTTTTTTTTACTAGAGTCAAGAATTCATTTAATTATACTTATGGACATAACACATCCTGCTGTGTAATAAGTCAAGATTTAATTAAGAAGCTTCACAAAAGCCTGGTGAAGCCAAGTGCTTTGAATTTTCAGCCCAGGAGTTTTATATGCCTTTATGCAGAGTAGTTATTTTTTACAGTGGTATTTAATGTGGCTCATAAATTCCCATTGGGAATGGTACAACAAATGAAAACAAAAAATCATCCAGATCCTATTTCCTTTCACCTACCAATAACTAAATAAAGGAGTTAGAGCTGAGCTGTTTGGCTCACTGGAGCTGAATGGTTTTATTTTCCAAGTGAATTACTTACCTCTCATAAGCATACAGTAAATAATTCTTGTAATAGTTTTTTAACTCTTATTTGAAAGGTACCAGTAGTTTTTAATGAGAGAAACAAACCAAAACCAAACCACCTGCAAGAATAAGCTACATTCTTTTTCAAGGCTTTCAAGAGATTGTCCTGTTCTGTATATAAAAATACCATAACCTATGAGAATTACTGTCAGCTGACATGCTACTGAAAGCAACAGCTTTGACCTTAATGAGCCTTGAAGCTCATTAAACAGTATATAGGAGCTGTGCATAGTGCAGGTGTGTTCCAGCACAGGAAAGGTAGTTTATAATTTACTGCACCTTGGTTGATACATTGAATACTGAAATCCTAAATGAACTGTGATCCTTCATTTGAAATAAACAAAAAAGGCATTCAAGACTACACTCATTCACAGAATTAGCACGAGAACTTTGGTTTTATACTAGTACACCTACTTTTCTACTCTTAAGTGTGGAGAGTGTTGTTCTGAGTGAATAAAGATCTCACTAAAAATGTCTTAGCATGTTCTGCATGTTTACAATAGCTTCTTCAATTGTAGTTTGAAAATGGCAATTCTCATGAAAATCATAAATGCATGCAATCAAATCCATATGGGGCTAAAACCCCAGCTGTGTCTGGAATTAGACTAATATTCTGAAAATTGTTAGCTTTAAAAAACTATCTATTAACAGTATGAGGAATTAACAACAAAATGACTGCTCATAGTATGCAGTGCAGGTGTATGCAAACACACACCTGTAAGTGTACTGCTTGCATTTATTGGGCTGGTTTCCAAGAAGAGTGTGCACAGACCATTTTCAAGGTTTTCATGCCCAGTTTGTCAGTAATTTTAGTGCCTTGGTCAGCCCCATATCTGTTCAAAAACACCACCTGTAGCTTTCTGAGATTCATAATCCTCTTTTAACTCGAGATTATTTGCGAGTGCATTCACTTTTTCCACCTCCCCTGTCCTTGCACATCTACTTAAGATTTGCTCAGAGATGTAACATTTCCTCTTGGTATGAATTGAATACTGGCAAGTTTTGAACCTTACACCAAAGACAGGCTTGACACTTGTGACTCTCTGTGACAGGAAAAAAATGCAATCATTTTCAGGGTTCAGTGTCACAGATTCATCAATCATCCCCTAGGATGCAAAGATCTCCAAGAGCACCAGCACCAAAGATGTATAAGTAGTTCATTCTCAATCCTATGAAACGTTTGTAAATAAAACCACTGAGAGATGTTCAGAGAGTCAACCTGAGAAACAGCAAAAATCACATACATGTAGGGTTCAAAGCTCAAATTTGTTAATATGAAAATGGGAGGAGCCAGAGAGACAAAAAGCTGAAATCCAAACTAAAACAAAGGCAGAGCTTGCAAATCTTTAAAGGCAGCATCCTTTAGATTGATTATACTACAAATATGTTCTTCTAATTTGAAATTAAATTGGATTACAATGAATGATGGATGCTGCTTTGAAAGCCACATTAGGAATGAAGTACAAAATACCACCTTTTTTACAGCCAAAATCTTATGGCAAACTTGTGTTGAATTCATCAACAACATAATTTTGGGAATGAAAAAGTGAAATGCAAATTTCCAACTGCATTTCTCTGCCAAATCCATATTTGGAGTTCCTACTTGGAGTGGCGTGGAAGAAAAAGCAGGGATGAGATTTTTATAATTAAATTCAACCATTAAGCTTCTTTTTAATTTCTGCACATCTAAATGCAAATTTGCATGGGTTTTTGTATGCATTCTCAGAACACAAATGACTGTGGAAGTGAGTACTCACAGAAGTACAAGGTTTGACAAAACATGGAGAGAGTTTAATTTTATTTTCTTTCATTCTTGTCCTGGGACCTTCCTCCTAGGGGGTCTGCCTTTGTTGTAGTCTTTTACAGCTTGTTTCTTTCTATAACTAAATTTAAGGAGAGTTAAATAAACCAGAAAACCTCTTAGATTAACTTGGGATCACAGCTGGATAAAAGCTGAAGGGAGAATTAAAAAATGATCGTTTCCAAATGTTTGAATCTTGTCACAGACACATTTTCATCTTCAGGGGCCCCTACAAACGACCCAAGTAAATACCAACCACCACACCCCTCACACAATGGCTCAGTTTGGGATTTCTGTTACTTTCAAACACAGAGCTACTAATTAAAAGTCATCACACCACAGACTGGTACAGCTCAAAAGGCACAAAGTCTTTTTTTCCCAAGACACTCCTTCCTTTGGCTACTTGTCCAGGTCACCAGGACAGAGGCTTGGAGAGGGCACATGCAGAGTTTCCAACCCCAGGCATCCTCTGAGAGCAGGGAATGGATCCAGCTGAAGCTGGCACCCATGGGGAGGTGGCTCATCTCACCAGCACTGGACAGGAATCCCTCATCACACACTTTAAAACCAGTCACTGCAATTCTCACACCAGGGGCAGGCTGGGCACACAGCAGCACAGCTCTTGTCAATTTTCTTCCTGCTCACATTCTGAGCTACTGACTCGCTCCTTCAAAATATCCCTGTGTGCGCCAGAGTCCCACTAGAGTAATTCCTACTGTTCCACTGCAGTTAAAAGCAAACCTTTGCCCTCAGCAGGGTGGTGCCCAGCTAAGAGCAGGGACTTGCAGTGTCTGGGGACTGGCAGCAGCAGGATTCCTGCACAAGAGCACAGTAATCCTGATGAGCCAAGATGGTACCAAGTGACCAAAAGACAACCCCCGTTTGGGATCCCATTGAGGTCTGGCAAATAATATGATAATCTCACATAGTAGCTTTAGGAGGATATTTTATTTTTCTAATATCCAATCTAAACCTTCCCTAGAGCAACTTAACATTTCCTCTCATTCTGTCACTCATTACCAGGAGCAGAGGCTGAACTTCATCTGGCTCCTTTCAGGGAGCTGTAGAGAACAATCAGGTTCCTCCTGAGCCTCCTTTTCTCCAGCTGAGCTGCTTTCCCAGCTCCCTCAGGCCCTCCTCAGACTGGTGCTCCCTTCATGTCATGTCACACATGGAGTTAACGACTTGACACCATTTATGCTCAACCTTAGGTCATCAATGAGTTTGCAAGAAAACAGGTTAACACAGACTTTTGCAGCTTCTTTTTCTCCATGGTTGCCAATAACCAATTTACTCTATGGTACATGATTAATTCTAACCTTAAAGTAAATACTTAGGCAATATGCTTGCAATAGCACAGAGGTTTTTCAGATTGTTAAGCTCTTGCTTAACATGCCAAATTAATTGGAAAATCACTTGCATCTTGTTTTACTTTTCAGCAAACTAAACCCTTCCCCAAACCTGTTACTTGTGTACCACTCAGGGAAATCTGAAAGTGTCTTGCAATGTGGAAAGTATATAACAAAGTAAAAAAATATGAACGTGTCATCCTGATCCCCCCAAAGTTTTGCTACTTCCTAGTTTCTATAAAGATTATTGGCATCAATCCTTGCTCCTCTAATGAATCTAGTAAGTCTGAAATCTTCCTGGATGGGGTATTTCACACAACTAGCTTGAGAAGAATCAGACCCATAAAGTTTACAAAGTGATTTGGGAAATACAATGCAATAAATTAATTCTCTAACTACCATTATGGAAAGAAGAAAATATTTCATGTAGTAAGGCTGAATGAATGGATTCAGAAATAAAGCTGATAAAAGAAATCTAGAATACATTTCTTTATTATATAATTCCAATTGTAGCAGCTTTTGTCTCGCTAAAAATCAGATTTAAAGCAGACTATTAAGGTGTCACCTGTAAGAGAAATACCAGTTTAGTCCTTTTTGCAGTAGTGTCACAAATTCTGTTCTGATGATAAATATTTTGCTACATGTAAAGAGCTGTTCTGGGCCATGTGGCTCCTTTTCAAATACATGTGAACCCTGCCCACGTTTTAAACTAAATGAATCTACAACATCTAAGACAGTCTATCTAAAAGTAGGGATGCAAGAGCCTAGATGTCCTCTGTATTGACAGAAATGCTTTATATACTAGAAATGTCCTTTTGTGACAAACTGTTGCCTTGCAAACCACTACTAATAATGAAAGTTTTGTCTCCAAAGGCAAAACCCATGGGATACTCAGCTATCCCAAAGTTTGCCTTATCTTTTCCTGATCAATCTGGAGCACAAAGATTTGGAGTCAAATTTTACTGGCTTTTAATTCCTCCCTCCTTTTCTAAAATGATATCTTGCTGTAAATTTTTTGATTCTAGGAAACAAACAGGAATCAATATTTTATTTCCTAAAAACCCTCTCATCAAAGACATATTTACATCCCTTGTCTCAATAGGCTGGAAGACAAAAAAAAACAAAAAAAACCCCAACAAAACAAACATTCACACAATAATTGACCACTGCATCATAGATATAAAAGTCCATTTTTGGCTTACAGTGTATTGTAGATAATTTCCAAAGGAAACATGCAATTGTACCATTCAGTTTCTGACACGAGGACTGACATGAGGGAGAAGATGAAATAATCAGTTTCCTCTGAGCACTGACAGTGCTGTAGTGGGAGATGTGAGGCTAGAAATACCACTATTCAATATGCAGACCCACTCTATGGATTTCTTGCAGTTACAGGTACGGGACTGTTATCAATAAAAATCTCTGTGGAGAGGAAAGCTGAATTCTAAAAGCACCAGAATCTTTGAGAGAACACTGAGGGTTTAATCTTCACATGGAGAAAACACAGTATGGAACTAGAGTGATGCTATAAAATCCTCTAGTAATAGACATGGCCTGCTGTTGGGAAGATGTTCATGAGGGGGAAAAAGGTCAGTGCCAAAATGATGGGCAGTGAGAGCTGCAAGAGGATCTGGCACCCAGTGTGGGCTTCTAATCCCTTCTGTTACCATGAAAGCCTTCCCTGAGTCCTCCACAGCCATTGTGACAAATCTTTCCTTCTTTGTGTCCTCACCCTATGCTGGTCAGAGTTGTGCTGAGTCCTGTTACAATCTTGACAGGGCTTTTGACTTTGTGCTGAGTGTTCCTACAGAGAAATCTGCTGCACTTGCTCAGGGGGAGCAGATCCTGAGGATGCAGTCCATGGAAGGCAAGACCATCCCACAGAAACCTGGCTATCCCCAGTCCATACAGAGTGTAACACAGAACATGGACTGCAGCTGTCAGTGTGCCCTCAGGAATGAGGGAAGGACAAGGTGGTGACAGAAAGAACTGGGCAGGCTCTGCCACAGTGACTACAACAGTCATTGTGTGAGCACCCACCTGCAAGGACAGGATAGCTGCAGCTGAAGGAATAAGTGATTTGAAATGCTTTTCATTTCCCTCTGTTGCTTTGAATTCTTCCCATTTACACAGTTTTTAGTTCATATCATAATGGTACATAGCATTTTCCCACCTTTCAATGCTTTTTGATCTTCCATGGTCAAAACAGAGTCACCTTGGATGCCTGGCTGACACAGGGAGCTGCCACTGGCCATCAGCCTCTGATATCCCCTCCTGCTGGAGGTGCTCTAGGTACCTGCTGGGCAGCATTTTGTAGTTCAGCACCCTGGCAGGTTGGAGCAGAGGCTCTGAGGCACTTCTGAGTTCTACACCTACAACAGGCTCTCCTGTTAAGCAGCTGGGTGAACCGACAGGAAAACAGGGAGCATTTCAACAAAGGCTGCTCCCTTCAAGGAAGTCCTCCAGTACAGAAAAAGGAAAAAAGGAATATGTCACAGCACTTAGTCTTTTTCACAACATAACAGCACTTCCTGATTAAAAGCATTTCCAGCCACGATGAACAGGACAGGCACTAAGTACTCTGTAAAACGAAATGTTGCTTTGGTATCCAGCAGAAAATTGCAGGATAATTTATATAAAATACAGGAGCTGAAAGCCTCTGATTATCATTTGGTTTCTTTCCTGAACCTCACTGGGAGAGGGGCTGCCTGGCCATTCCTGATGCCTCACACCAGCTGGGCCCATTAGCCTGGGCTCAGAGCTGAGACTATCACTTGACTCCTGTCACTTGGTGCCAGCTGAGCTCCTCACACGGCAATTAGCAAGGCTCAGCCCTCATGTGAGAACCTCTTAAGCTGCAGTGATGTTTATTTTCCCTTGCAAGCCTCTTACTAAGAAGCAGTGTGAAGCAAAAGAGGTTTTGAGAGCTGAATGAAGGAAATCTCTGCTATAAAGTAAAACCTGGGCTCCTTTCCCCCCCCAGCTTGCATATTAAAACCAATAGAAAACCTTGCAAAGTGACTTGTTTTCCTCTAAGTCAGCTTGCAGTTCTGTATAGAACTTCTAAGAAATGGAAGTTGCAGCAAAATTATCAGAACAGCTCTATTTTAGGCCTAAACTACAAGTAAATATATATTTCACATATATAAATACATAAGATGTATAATCCCATTACAATATCTACATTGAATTCAGTAAATGCACCACAACACTTACTGCAGTACAGAGAAATTAGATGAGTTCCTTATTTTTGGCCATACATCACTTTTTAAAGTGAAATAGAAAAAAAAGTGTGAATTAAATTATTTAATGTTCATTTGTCTTCTCTATTACAATTCTGTCACTGTGCCCTATCATGGGAATATACAAATTCTGCACATTCTGTGAGAGTAGTAATGAGAATGCACTCTGCCTCTGAAATAGTTTAAATGATAGATATGAAAGTTACTCAAAAACCAGCTAGCAATTAGCTGTTGTGATAATAATTGGAACTGAAATGCAGTTTGGTATCAGGAAAAAATGCTGTATTGGGACTTGCCATTTGAACAAGCTTCTTCATGTTCAAGAATTTTTCACTTCACTTCAACCCTCTAGAACACCACAAACAAAAAAAACCCCACCCCAACTCCCCTCACCCAAATCCCATTTGCCATTTTAACAGTTTATTTGCATCACATAAGGAATTAAGTATTAATAAACTGAGACCTAAACCATGAAAGGAAGGTCCTACGTGTCCTGCTAGAAGGTAAACTTCAGTGAAATAAAATTAAAATTTTAATTTATGAATGCAAGGCTTAACAGCATGCTTCCAACAGTGCAGCTGGTAAGATTCTCTCCTCTGCCATCTCTCTCTTCTACAAACATATCTTTCTAAAAGAACACAAATTGCCAGAAGAGGAAACAACACAGGAAAAAACCCTCCATAGCCAACAAAACCACAAAGAAGAATGAAAAAGGTCTGCTGCTTATACTTGCACATTTGTTTAAAATAATCTTTTGCCAAAGTTTATCACACATACCTTAGCCAAAAATCAAAACAACTTCCCTTAGCACTGCCAGTTTGTTTGCTGAATCACATGACTGAGAAGGGAAAAAAGCCAATTCCAACTGTTCTCCCTATGGCACAGACAAACCTGAAGCTGGAATAAAAGAGGCACCAGGCAATCAGCTGCTCAAATTAGATAAGAAACTCACACTTGTGGTGTAGGCAGCTTCGGGGTCATCCTCCAGCACCCGTGACAAGCCAAAATCTGAGACTTTGCACATGAGGTTGCTGTTGACCAGGATGTTCCGCGCCGCCAGGTCCCGGTGCACGTAGCCCATGTCCGACAGGTACTTCATGCCAGAGGCAATGCCCCGCAGCATTCCGACCAGCTGGATCACTGTGAAGTGCCCATCGTGCTTCTGCAAGGGAAGAAAGAACACAGCTGCTTCCCATTGATTTCATTCCAGTGATAGGAACCCACAGCTCTTATTTAAAATACTTTTGTCACCCCTCCAGCAAAGCTGCCCACTTGCGAGCTTGTTTTTTCAAGGACTTAAGTTGCTTGGCAGTGCATCCCATCACATCTCTCATTGTGCAGTTTATCCCCCTTTCCTCCACATTTTCACACATTTCACAGTCTTCCCACTGACAGCATTTAATTGCTTCCATCTTTGGTTACTATGAACGCTTTCCTCCAGAACTATTTTTAGTACAAGAATGAGAAAGGACACAAAACTCTTCACCTATTACTCCATGGCCTCAGGAAACAAAGAACCCTCTTTTTATTGTCTCAGCCTTGATTGTCTGCGTTGAGGTACTGCTGTTACCCCACTTTTATGGTATTTTCTGGGAGAGTTTTTAAAAAAAAATAATAAAAAAAAAGGAAATCCCAAAATAACCTGAAAAAAGTTTGTGGGTTTAGCTCGTGCTGCTTGTGCACCTAACACTTAATCGCTGAAGACTAGATTGAAAAGGAGATTTGGGATGGAATTCAGGGGGTTATGTAGCTTTGCCAAAATCTTCCTGGCTGATTAAGGTTAAGGTCAGACCCATGAACGCATTAAACAGTTTAACACCTTCTGAAATCTATTGGAGTTGAACATGTAAATAAGAGTTATGCCATTAACTGTGCTTGCCCAGCTGGGCAGCCTTGCTGGGCCTGTTTCTCCATCTACAGCATCAAAGTTGGCACTTTATGTCCTGCATCAGACAGCTCCTGAATTGTGTGGCAGTGGTGAGCTGCACAGAAATGTGATTGCAGGCTCTTTTTTAAAATTAGGCTTGCCCTATCTACCATTCACAGCAGGCTGCTTGCAGGAGTATTTTTGTGACCTCAGCTGGCAGACATTTAGCTTCTCATGGATTATTCAGTGAACCAGGCTTTTTATGTTCACAGGAACAGCCAAACAAAAACAACTCCTGCAAACAAGTAAACTTTCCATTTTCTCTTTCAACACTTTCAGCACTGGGCTACAGACAAATAGCTAATTCTATCAGTATTCAGAACACTTCTATTGCTTAGCTCATGCATTTAAGCAAGATGATGTTTATAGGGGAGAAATTAGAGGAAGCTCAGCAAATTCATTAGATTCAGCAAAGCAACAGGCTGAACTATGCTTAGCTTTATCCCTGGTCAGCAAAGTATTTCAGCATTCCCATAATGACTCAGTGATTTGTGGCCTACATCCAGCTAGTCAGGGTATGAACACTGAAAGACTATGACAAAAATCAGAAAGAAAAGAGTAAAAGGAAGATACCATCACACCTTGTCAACTAGAAGACCTCACTGCTTTTTTGTACTTCTCAGCAACACTTGTGTTTAAGGAGCCATGCCAAACACCATAGCCACCACAGCCAAGAAAGTACATTTAATGACACTTCTTTGAAACCAGTTATTTTACACCTGATTTAGAGCAATTTTTTCCCCTTGAATGTGTCAGTGTCTTGTGTCAGGGCTTATGTAAAGCTTTTCTGTCTCTACAATCTCCACACCAAAGTGGAGGCAGCTCTCTCCAAGCAATCAGGCCACACTCTCCCTCTTTGTCACCATCAAGGCCACCTGTGAGCAGCTGGTTCTGCAAGGGACACTCACAGCTGAGGGTCAAGACACAACTGTAATGAGTCCCAAACTACCAGTCACAGATGTTTTAAATAAACCCATTCCATCCAGCAATTAAGCAGAGAGACAAAAGACTATACTCTTAACTACTTTCAGCTGCTTCGTGGAAAGGAAGGACAGGAATTCTAGCCAATGTTTTTGTAATGAGGCCACATGAGATTTCTGGGTTTGCCTTTTATTTAATAATTCTAATTGTTCAATTGATTAAAAAATTACGAAGCTGGCTGCCAACAGTTAATACTCTTCACACTTACCATGTATGGATGACTTTTTTCAGCTAACTGTAGAATTAGGATTTGGAACAAAGTGCCAGCACCTGACTTTTGCAAAATTACCATTCAAGCCCCTCTCTACCCCCACAACAAAGCACCAAACTAAACCAACCCCTCAAACCTCTAGATTTTACCTCCTTGTTATCCTCCTTAACAGCTCCATTTTTTCAACAAACCTCAGAGTCACCTCCCTTAACCTTTTGTCTTCTTGGATTGCAAGCATTCTTTCCTTCCTTTTTTAATTTCTGCTCTTTCAAATCTAGACCATGCTTGGCTGATTTTTCATAAAACATAACCTTTTGTCTGCTCTTTCCAAGTCTCAGTACTTGCCTTACCAGTACAGCTGTAATGCCTGAATTTAAAACAATCTCATGCTTTTGCCATTCTCTCCATCCTTTATTTCAAGTTTTTTTGGGCTTCTGCCTTGACACGAAATGTTAAAGTTTCTTATCTTCACCGTTAAAGAAATGACAGACCTGCTGACGTACCAGCTGCAATTTTATTCTGTCCTCCTTCTCCCTCTGTGTATTTCTCAGAATCCTCTACTGCATCTGTTCTCCTCTCTCTTTTCTCATGCTTGGTTTTATATTTTTTCACTGCCAGCCTTACAGTTGGACCAACTACATTTTTACTGTCAGCAGAAGAGTCTTTTCTCCATCAAGTCTCCTTGTAATCACTTCTGCATCAGTTTCCATGCCAGCTGTATCCCCTTACAATCTATAAACTGTTATCTTTCAATACATCAAAAATTTTTTTTGATGTAAGCTGATCTGAATACAGACTATAAGCTACATTTAACCTTTGGAAAATTCAACTAGGTTGATGAAATTATAGCAGGTAGAATCTGGCCTCATATTTTCAGCATTTTTTAAGCCCCCAGTACAATCCTTTGGCAAGTTTCCACTCTCTTGTTTCATTCACTTGGTATGAAGGGAAATAAAACACTCATCTGACTGATAGGATGGTTGTTACCCAGGGCTTTATTTTGATTCCCATAGCTTAGATTTGAAATACGTTTTTGATAGGATTCCCACTGGGCTGTTAAGGGTGTTAATCAATACTGGCAGCAATTCAGACCTCAGTGGACTAACCACATTTACCCTATCATCCCATTAAATTTTAATCAAGCTTTGATGGGTTTGCTAAATAAACTTTTCTCAACAGCTGGGTATAGATGCACTATCTGAATAGTTGCTCTTGCATTTATGCAGCCCCTAAAAATGCCCTGAAAAATGATTTTTATTCAGCTACAGTTTGCTTTTGAGAACCTTATGTAAGTGAAATATTCTCCTCGTGTTACAGATCTTTCAAGAGCACTAACATATAATGGGCTGCTGAAGAGGTTCAGTTACTGTAGGGGAGGAAGGAGGATATCCAGAGTTTCTCTTACTGAATTTTTGCCCTCCAGTTTTCAGCTCCAGTGCCCAGTTTAGTGCTTTTCAACAAGCCCATGGAATTTTTCTTCTTTAGAGGTTTTTTCCGTTTCACTCCCCACTAATCTCTTGGAGCCGCGGCCATTTTTCTGTATTCTGTTTCTGGAGTTCCATCTATTCCAAAACCCACTTATTTATTTGCCAAATGAGTCAGAACACTTTTAGGCCTTTATCCTCTTTGCAGGATTTGCTACAGGTCTAGAAATTTGACTGCAGATTATTTAGATCTCATTTTAGATGGAGAACAGCACTGAAAATGCTGTGACTGTGTCTTAGATCATATTCACCACTGACAGTTCCTGGTTACTGGGTGGAAGATGCACTTTTTGCTATGCATTTATTGTTACAGTTTCACTGTGCAAAGTAAATGGTAGAACTCTGTCAAGATACATCTTCCAAAATTCAAGTTGCAGCTTGGTATTCCTTGGAAGTGTAACTCATGCTTCAAACTATCATGTGTGTCACACTAAAGTTTATATTTCTGGTACTAAATGAGGTCAATTGATAATTTTGCCTTCATTCAGCTGTTGAGAGAGTTCCATGCAGACTTGATTATTATTAATAGATTCCATTAATTCAATTAAATATAATTACTTCAGTTCATTTTAAATGCTAATGAGTGATCCTACACTGAGTGCAGAACAGCCCTACCCTACACTTCTTTCCATCCAAATTCTATTCCCTCCACACAGGATGCAGCCAAAACAGTGGAAATTTCATGAAGACCATATTTCTCTGGGTGCTCACAAGGATCTCATATGAGAGAGTTTTAAAGCCTTACTGAAGCCAAAGTTTATGAGATCAACTGCTTCTCCCACAGCCACAAAGCCAGAGCCCTGCTACAAAAGGAAACCAGATCTGTTTGACAGAATTAGTTCTTGACAAATCCGTGTTGGCTCACACTTATCTCACTGTTGTCTTTAAGGTGCTTAGACTTTGTTTGATAATTTGTTCCAGAAATCTCACAGCAGTTGACATTAAGCTGACTGGCCTGTAATTTCTTGGCTTTTTTCCTCTCTTTCAAAAGACATTCAAAATACTTTCATTTAAAAGACACTGTCTCTGTTCTGATCTTCTGATTTCTCATTCTCAACAAATTCACCAAGAGCACACTGAGACAGTCCACATTACCTTTCAAATTCTTTTTGCCTTGAAATACAAGACAGTTTGTAAAAAATTTCTTGTTGCTCGGTACTAAGAATATATATGGTATTTAATGTCTAAGTAAGAATATCTACGTATTGAAAATGCCCAGCATTTCCAAATGAACTTCTCACAGCAACGTCAGAAATGATGTTTTATACATAATTTAGGAGGGTAAAACACTTCTTGAGAACAAATGCTGGCTCTGTAGCATCAGTGACAACTTCTCAGTGCAATCTTGCATCACTTAAATATGTGCTGCTTACAATTTCATTGTTAAGGGAATGCATTCTTTCAAATTCACTTTCTAATTGCTCAATCTGATTTTGATTTAAAAAAAAATAAAAAGAAAAAGAATTGGTATCAGCAGTTTCTAGGTTTCCAGTGCAGGTTTTCTCTTTTACATACTGATTTTTGATAACAAAATTCCACCTTTATCCTGCCGTGAAAGGAATGTGCTTCCAATAAATTGAAGTGCACATGAATGCTGCATGGGAAAGCAAAAGGGGGAATATTAGTTATGAGCTCCAGTGGTGTTGCTTCTCTGAATGCAGATAAATAATAACAGGAACCATTGAACTTAGAAAAGGCCACCTGGCTTCTCTTCCCCACAGCTTCCTCTGTCTAGTGAGGCCAGGTTAGATGGATACACAGCACACACTTTACAACACTGTTTTGTAGAATTTGCTGCAAGTGTTCATTTCTGTCTTCTCTCCCTTGCCCCCAAACTTGCTAAATGTGTCTGCCACAGCATCTAAACTGTAGCTGAAAAAATGGGGAGTGTGATGGTAAAGCTGCTCTGAGAGTAACTTCATAACGATTACTGCAAGAAAGAGCAATATATCACAATATTTTCTCCATCTAGTAACACTTATCTTAGCCTCTGCTAGGCCAGCCTCGAGGGATTAAAACTTGGAGCTGAATTCCAGGGTTTCATTTGCTGTACAGTCTGCTGCAGTTGGTGCTCTAAGGCAATTAAGCATATTTCTTATAGACTCTTAGAAAGAAAAAAAAATGTGGCAGCATTTTCCCTTACTATGCTTGCCTGCATATAAATCTAACTATTTTTCCACAAGTATTTTAATTTTCTGAAGTGAATGGAAATATATCAGCACCAGCTTCTAAGTAGGAAGAGAAGAATTACAATGGCAAATAGCAACAATGAAGAAAGCAAGGTGGTGCTCTGATTACCCCAGGTAAATACATCCCTTCAGCTCTGAAATTCACAAAACTGGGGAAGAATGGATTACCTTTCAAATCTAAATATCTCTGACATTTAGATACCTAAATATCTGTTCAACACACCTTGGGCACTGTGCAGGAACAAAGCTCTGGTTAGTCTGCAGCTGCAGAAAAATACTGAAAGAACTTCAGTATTCTGGTGATAATCTTGACTTCATTTTATGTGATTCTGTATAGCCAACCACAAACCTCCTCCAAAAGGCAGCTTCTAGGCATGTTCCTTTTCTGTGTTTAGATCCATGCTCACACTGCCTGATGCATCAGGAGGTGAGCACACACCACAGAGCTCTCCAGGGATCATTCTTCCCAAGAAGAGACCTCACCTCCTAATCACCCTGTTCCTCTCCATGTGATGCTAAATCCAATTATTTTAGCTAAGAATGACCCCTTAAATGGAGCTGTGGAAGCAAAATGGAGCAGATGAGATTTTAATCTGACTAGCCCCATGAATCTGTGAGGCACAGGCTTAGAGAGTGGGCTGAGTAGGGGATGGTGTGTCGGGGTGAAAAGACCAACCCTGGGGAAAGTACTTTTGTAGGAATTATTTCAGTCATCTCATAGGCTTGGGTCCAACAGCAATCTCCAACCCACAGCAGGGCAAGCTGCCAAACTGCTTGCTAAAAGGGTTTTGTGGGTTTTGAGCTTTTTTTTTTTTCTAGTTTGTGGTTATGATGCATCTCTCCTGGTTGTCTTTCTTGTCGTCTCTTCTGCAGCCCGTATCCACGAGCCCGAGCAAACACATGTGACTGCAACTGCCCTGTCTAATCACTAACATCTTTCTATCAATACTGAGAGCTTCCCTTTCAACCCTTCTTGCCTTTATTATTTGTCTCATATGCCTGCAGAATAAGTGATTGCTGAGATCTCCACGACACACGAAGGTGACTAAAACATAACAACAATGAGCCTCATCCAAAGTCTGTGTGAAGCTGGTAACAGGAAATTTTACCTGGGTCTCCTCAATTCCCAAGGGTTAGCCATTTTCTTTTCAAGCACAGATTTCCTCTGTCTAGAAGCTGCTGGTGTAATGCTGGAAGAGGCTTCTAGCCCCTGAGGAAATTCTGAACTGGAAACCCACATCCTTTTTCAGAGAAATCTCTCCAAGTGTTACCAGAAATGAAGACACATGAACCTCATTTCTGGTCAGACAACTGTCTCATTGATGGCAAATTTCAGGTATACTTTTGTGGGATGATTAACCTACATGTCTCAATATTATATGTTAAAAAACTCCCAAACAACACTACAGAAAACTCAGTTTCATCTTCTGTAAAGGAGTTTTATACAATTGCAAAAATAATGCAGTATTTCTGAGGAAAATTCAGTGTCAAGTGTATCCAGCAATTTAGGATGTCTGATGATGCACAATCACTGAAATTAATTACCATCATCTTACAAAATTGGTTCTAATTAGCTGATGCCTTCCCACTAGAATATCTCTGAAGCAGCTTCATATTGCAAATCCATGCCAATGTTTTTTACCCAAAAGCTCAAAGTTAGCAGCCAGCACACAGGATACTTTGTGTGGTGGGGAAGACATCATTCAGCTGAGCTTGCTGCTAAATCCATAAAAATAGCAGAAAGTGGACACTGCTCCCTGTAAATGGGTTTTGAGCTGGCTATTAAAATTTTAGGGGTGAGAGACCAAAGGGTGGAGGGAGGCTTCTGATTCGTGGCACAACCCGTACTGGCATGAAAGCAAATATCCCACCACGGCTGTGAGGAGGGTGATGGCAAATGGAATTCTTCCTCTGGAATACCTTCACACGGTTTCACCACAGAATCTCCCCTTGAATTTGTAAGACCGACCCATTTTTGCTGGCTTTTGGAGAAAGATAGATGGAGGGATATGCTGGGGAATTTTTGCTGGTTGTGGTATGGGGGGAAATATTTCTTATGGTGAGAAATGGACTTTTTTCCGCTCTGTGTAAAAACACTTTGCACTGGAACAATTGATCCCTTTAAATAATAAGAAAGACAGACTATGTGATAAGCCCTTCCAAATCCCACAACATTTGTTATAGTCACTGAATGCCTTTCATTAGGATTGCTAAAGATAAAGCCTCTCTGCTTCTTTGTATTGTCACAAAAGCTTTCAAAAATGTGGACTTATATCTGCAGGAAACAACTATTATTAATGAAGCAGCTGGATTTCTTTTAGAATAGGTTACTTTGCAGCCATTTGCTCTGCTAATTATAAACAGAAATGCTGACATATATCTACAGTGCTTTGGGATGTTGAATATTATCTAAAGTACATTTAAAAAGCATTTTAGTAGAATAACCCAGATCTGAAGTGTGAATTGAAGCTGTAAAATAATATACATGAAAAACAGCTGCAGAAATTATTAGCTCAGATTTCCCCCTAGCACTTCTGCTTCCAAATATATCCAATGCAATGTGAGAAGCACTGCTCCACAGTAACATCATAATTCTGCTGATGCCACTTTCTATTAAAGTATCCTAATAAGTAGTAAATGTTCTGATACATGAGTGCATGTGAAATAAACCTGGAATATAGATATCACACCAGAGAAATTCAGAGAAAGGTAGTTCTCTCTCATTAATTATTTCAGGACTTGGTTCTATTCTCTTCCATGAAATTCTACACACACACACACACAGACACCTGCACAGAACAATGTTTCAGGCCCAGACAAATCTTCCTGGGGCATTGCTGAAAAATTACAGAGCAGGGAAACTGCAGGTACTCAAATCAGAGGCAGTTCCTGTGCTACAGACAGATAGAGAGATGAGCCAGAAAGAAAAGGGGAGTAATTTTTAAAAACTACCCAGTGTCCAAGACATGGATGATACCAAATTCTCCATAAAAATAATTTGATTTTGAGAAATCAGCAAATTCTCATGAGAAACTGCTGGAATGTTTCTCACAACATAACAGATATCTCTCATGTGTCATGTCATGATATCTGTCTTGACCATGAACAAAAAAAATTATTTGGGAGAGTCGGTGAGGAGGACAACAAAGAAATGTCAGAGAAAAATTACTATGAAATAATCAAACCCAAAGGGTAAAGAAAATCAGGGTCTAGAGGTGTCTGTGACCATGGCTCTGCTGTACTCTCAGGGCTGTAGCCCTTGTTCCAAATGTTCTCCTCTTGTGGCTTCCCCTCTTCCCAACAAGAGCTGCCTGCATGACTTTCTCCCCTCTCCTGTAAATCTTGCTGAAGTGTTGGCTGCTTTTCCCTCCTGCTTATTCACTTTTTTCTCTAACCAGTTCCTTCTTCCTGTTACCAAAGCAGAGCCTTCAGTCACCATCACCAGGATTTTCACACCAGTATTTCCACAGCTCCCTGTTGAACGTCTCTCCTTTGGGATATCCTTTCAAACAAGTTCCCAAACCCCTTCCCACAAGCCCAGATTTACCATTCTGCAGGATGGAAATGGGAAGGCACTGGGGCTGCTGAGGGCTGGTGTTTACTTTTTAAGACAAATCTGAAATACTTGATATTACAATTATTCACACAGGATCTTAGGTCAGTGGGTCTCAAGCATTTCCAGGGGTTGTGTTAAAAAAGAGACTATTTCAGGATAAGTTTAGCTCACAGAGGGGAGTCATCCTTTCCTTTTACATTTCTAAAAATAATTAAATACAATTTTGCCAGCATATTACTCACATTTTTTGTAGCCCTTTTTAATGTTTACTGAGGACCTTTGGGGGTTAATTAATGCCAGGACATTTCACCCATGAACTGTCTTCTAATTCAATTTGTTAAATGCAAGTAGCCATAAATATTATAAATCAATTACTGAGTATATTCTATGCTTCACCAACCAAAAAAATCATAACAGAGTATTTTTGAAGGTGATTGAGAAAAATGAACCACTTCCATAAGGCCAGGCATTTATACTTCAATCTATCTTCTCTTTCACAAAAACACAATTCGAAATACATTTTGCTAAATACAGGAACTACTTTTGTAGAAGAAATCAATTATATTCTGAAGTTTAAATCTTCTTTTTTTTCCAGCTGTGCTCTAATGTATTACTGCACCTCAGAAACGTACCCTGGGGAAAAGGCTTCTATTCTTCACTAAAAATCCATGAATAACATTACGCAGAAATTAATTTGTGATAAATGATTTAAAATCTTAACCCAGAATGGTTTCTGATTCAAAATGTCATCAGAAAATGGCACCTCACCCGCAGGAAGGAGTCAAGGGATCCGTTCTCCATGTATTCAACTACAATCATTACTGGTCTGCCTGCAAAACAGCAAAGAGACACATCAGGATTATGGACATATTTTGGGAGTTTTACAATTCTAGCTGGTCTGTAGAGGTTATTCACAGTAGCTGAATATATAAAATATTTCCAAAATTCTCATTCATATCACAGATACAATTCCCTGAGTTACTCCCTAAGAATTATTTTCTATGCCATTTATTTATTTATTTGTTTGTTTGTTGTTGTTGTTCTTACCAGATTAGCTGAATGCACATCATTCACTTTGTTGTTTTCTCCCTTCAAAAATGATCAAAGCAGAACCTGCTATCTCCAAACAGCAAAACTTGCTGTGAAATATTTTGGAAAGGTATCTGAATTAAGGCAAAACCCAAATATTCATAAGCCACGTCCAAGTAATTACAAACTGAGGGTCATAATTTTACTCTCAAAGAAAAATATCTCAGGAACATAGGAGACAGATGGAATGGGGTGTCACAAAAAAAAAGTTCTCCTAGATATGTTGTGTGCACTGGGTGTGTATAATCCAGCAAAACTCTGAGTTCATATGTTTGTAAATACCTAAAATATACACTGTGTTACTTAAACCAAGGTTTTGCTCAACCAGCAGAGCCCCAGAGTGGCACCACACCCAAACTGAAGCAGAACAAGCCACTGCATTTATTTCCTGAAAGGATATCCCAGTCTGAAAATACACTTTTGAAGTGTTTACTTAACTGAAACACCAGCTCACTGCTGGTACCCTTTAAAAAAACCCACTCCTCTGCAAGTGCTTGACAGGAGAGGGGCAATCAGGCTGCCAACCAGGCTGCACAGCAGTTCTTGGAATTATTAATGTCACAAAGCAGCCATTCTGTACAAAAAAAAAAATTAATGAAGAAGAATCTTAGTAAGATTAGGAAGGAGGTGAAAGGTCTTAAAATGGCAGACTTGTCTTTTCCTGGGAATGCCCATGTCTTTTGGGGTCAGTGGGAAAACCAGAGCTATGCCAAGTGGTGACAATGTGAGTGCACCATTTCACTTCCTCGATTCACATGAGCTGGGCCAATATTTTTCAAGCCCAAAAGAAGACTCTTTCATCACTTTTTTTCCCCTCTCTTCTGCTCAAATTATGTTTGTGATTTTTTTTGGATGAGGGGATGAAAAACAAACACTGTGCTCAGGCTGATAAAGCGTAGCCAGGCATTGTTCCAGCACAATTGTCCATTTCTGTTTAGTTTGGTTAATAGTGGAAGTGTTTATTAAACTGTCCACAATGCACAACAGGCCACAGCCAGTATTTCTCCTGAGCTCAACCTTCCATCTGAAAAAGAGAATGATTCATTTCTGGGTTTGCTCCAGCATGCTGACCCAGAGTTTTGGGTTCCTGGTGATGCCCATTCACAGAGTTTAGTCTGATCTTTCTTTAATTCCTATCAGTATTCCCTCATTTCCTCTAATAAAATCCGTGATTATTTCTGTACTGACTCTCATGTTCACATCTTCAATACATAAAACACTTAATGTCACAATACAATTTTTTTTGGTGTGAAAATTCCCAGATGCCTTGATAGTCTTTTTGGATAGTCCTTGGAAGTGTGAACAATAACCAGCCTCTTTCTTTTTAATGGAATGTTTAGTCTCAGCTACTGATGTGCATCTGCCACCAAATCAATGATATTGATCTGCACCCATTGGCTAAAGCCTGGTTTTGCATTATAAACTTAAATGACACATCACTTTTAAGCTCTTAGAGATCAGAACGTTTTAAAAATTCATGTTTCCTTTAGTTCACTTTGCTAATGATGACTGACTGTACAGCCCACTCTGTTTAATTTCAAGCACATGAATGCCCCAGATTCCCTTACCTTTATCATTTCCTGACTGTCACAGGGCTGACACCTCCACATGAAAGGAAAATCCTATAATCTAGAGAAGTAAACAAACTGCAGCCTGATGCTAGAGAATCTTACACCATGCAAAACCCTCTCGACCAAGTAGCAATTTCTGAACTGATGCAGACAACAGCATTTTTCAACAAACAGGGGTGTAAAGCTGGCTTTCAGAGGGCATATTTGGTCAGCCAGATGTTACCCAGAAATTTCTCTTTCTGGGTAAATCAACAACTAAAACACTTGTAAGGAAAATTTGCATTTGAAGGGAAGGACAAATGGAGCTTTAAAACAGCGCCCCTGGTTTCCTGTGGATAATCCTTTTGCACTCTACACTTTCTAGAAGCTGTACGGTTCTCTGGAGGTTCACAGGCTCTCACTGCAGCTTTTATGCTCCTTAGATTAATTAATCCTTCAACACAAATTATTTTCATACTTGCTAAACAGAACTATTAATTCTTCTATATTCTCTCACAAAATATTCCTCCCTCAAAAAAAAAAGAAACCAAACAAACCCCACCTGTACTTCCTTTTGCTCAGACCCTATGCTCTGAGGTAAAAGTAACTGTGAAATATATTCATATGCATTAATCTGTGGATTAAAAGAAGAGATTTCAGTATTTTTTTCACTGGACAATGAGGTTTTAAACCACTCAAATTGAATGACTTGGAATGACATAACACAAAGCCAGCTCTTCCAAGTGACAGCACAGGAAAGGCACTAAATACACCAAAAAAGCAGGTTTTTGCTTCTAACTGGTTGCTGAATATCAGAAAATCAGCATATCATCAATAAATTTAGTCACTTAGGCTGATAGCTTCCCACTGACTCAGTCTGTATCACTTGCCATGCTACCTAAATTTAAAATGAAGTTGAGGTGAGACAATTTCATGGTGTCATAACCACAATGTGTCATGACACCATGAAAATAAACCTGGCTCCATCACTTGATTATCTCAAGCAAAAATCTTTAATCTGGACACAAACCTAAATTCTCAAATAATCTGGTCTTTAGTGCAACAGCACTTGATAAAAGCCACCTGATTTTGGCTGCAAGTCTAATGTATCCCTGGAACTATTTATGTATTCCAAGCCAGACTGTGACAGTGACATTTTCAGTCAGCACAGTATTTGTCCTAGGAGCACCTGTGGATTAAAAATGTCTCAGCTGTTCTGAGGGTGGCTTGAAGATACAGCAACAAACTCTGGTACACAGTAGAATCCAGTGGGAACTTTTATCATCAAACACATCAGAGCAACACTGGCTCTATTGCCAGTATGTTATCCTTCATGGAGTAGTGCAATTTGAGTCCAGAAAACTTGTATGTGCTGGACCCCTGTACAAACACAAAACACTGCTTTAGTTTTAATGGGGACTACAAAACTGACTTTACAAATAATACTGGGAGAATTCTAAACCACTGTAATGTTTGCATCTAAATAAATTTTTAAAAGAGCCTATTATTTAGATTACAAATGTTCACATTGTTCTCATGGTACTTAAGAATTCTTCATCCTCAAAACAAGAACAGGAAGGAATAAATGGGAGAGGGGCAGAGAAGTCTCTGAGACAGAGGAGCAACCTTTGATTATTTTATCAAGGAGTAGTCTAATGCAGTGCTGGAAGGCACTGAATTATTTTCCCAGGATTGCTCACAGCACAAAAGATGGAGAATAAACAGGTTTAAGGACGAAGAGCAGCAGGATGCAGATGGCAGGGAAGGCACTCCTGGGAGTGATGATGACCTCCATAAATGGCTGCAGCTCCTGGGATAGGAACACACCCAATAACCAGCCCAAGGAATTGCCCAGTTCAGGGAAGTATTTCCACATGGATACAGGAACAGGTACAGGAGAAGGATCTGAAGAACTGAGTTAATTTTACAGTCAAGAGCCACACAAGAAAGGGAATGAGAAAAGGACACTGGAAAAAGTGTCAGCTGAATGGCTTGGATTCAAGGAGCTAAAAACTGCAGTTGCTCCTGGAAGAGAGCACACAGCTTCTCGTTTCAACTGGGGGAGGATGAAATAAAAATGTTTGAAGATGGGTTTAGTGATCAAATCAGTCAAACAAATCAGACTTGCAGCAGTTTTAGATGCTTAGCACTGCTGGAGTGGGGAGTACTGTGAGAAAATGGACTTTTTAAAGCAGAGGAATTTATAGTGTGTCCTGAGGCTTTTTTTTTTTTCCTTTTTTTTTTCTTTTCAAACCTGTGTCTAGGTTTGAATCCTCAATATGGATTTTACACACTATGCATATCACATTTATAATCTGCAGGACATTATAACAGATGTCTCATTTTACTACATAGTTAAGATAACAACATGAAATATTAACTGTATTTATACATGACACACACACTGATACCATCCCCACATTCTCTGTTTTCAGTTTTTTTGTGAAAACATAAATATTCCTGTCCCAGACACATGTGGGATATGGTCTAAAGCAGTTTTCCCTCCTTGCACATGGAGTAACTGTGGCTCTGGGAGATCCATTCCAGAGTTCCAGCATCTCGGACAGCCACGCTGAACACACAAGAGCAGTGCTGGGGCTTGGCATGATGCAGGAAAAGGACAGTAATTTAATTTATCACAACTGAGATGAATCTACAGAAGGTGCAGGGGCTGTTCACTGTTTTGAGGCAACTCCCACCTTGTGACAAGAGGCTGACTGCTTTTGACAACTTTCCCTAAGAAAGTTCTTCACTGGAGCTCTCCCACTCAGCTGTACTGCAGTGCCACTCAAACAAACCCAGAGAAAATGACAAACAACTCATATGCTGCAATTTTGTATTTTCACTGATCTATCTGTTTGGCATTTTTTTAACAAGATGGAATTAAAAAAAAAAAAAAAAAAAAGGGAAGAAAATGCCATACCTTGCTGAACAATGAAAAATACCGATTAAATCTGAAATTCACCCTGTATATACTTTTAGTTCTCTATTTTTTTTCCCACAACACAAGATTTTGATAGCATGCAATTTAATCGAATGCCAGAGTGATGAATAAGGAGGAGAATCTGAAGTGTCATATCAATGACAAAATATTCAGCTTGTTGTCTCCTGTTGTCATTTTAAATAATGCAGCAAAGCCTCCTTTAATGAATGTTTTATGTAAGATTAATCCTCCAGAAAGAACAGTTAGCACATGTTCCTTTCCTACAGACTTAAAATGAAATCTCTAATACCAATTATGGGGTAGATTTGTTAACATAAACACATGATACTCATTCTCTCACTTAAAACAGCACAGGTTGGCAGCTGTTCCCTGGTTCATATTAGAAAATATTCCTCCACCACTTCTGCAGATCAGAATCCAAGTGGCTCAGGAAATCACCTCCCTATCAGGCATCTTTGCATTCCAAAGCCATGTTCTGCTGTTGGTTGCCCAGGGATTTATCTCCAGCTAAATCCAGAGAGATAAGAGAGCCCCAAACACAGGGGCACACCCTCAGTGAGGGCTGTGCCTCCCACACTCCCACAGCACTCAGAGCATCCCAGGGAAAGCCACGGGAATGCCCAGGCCTTGGGAAGCACTCCTGGAGCTCACACCTGCTCCTTTCATTTCACACCCCTTCAAATCAGAGAGCCACTGGCCATGGCACTGCAGCTGCTTCTCTCCTGTCACGACTAAAATTGCATTTGAATGCACCAGAAAGCATTTCAGGGAATAAAAAAAAATACTCTTTTCATCCTACAAAATGGTTAGAGGCATAAAAAAAGAAAACTGAAGATTATGAAAAAAACCCACTTCAAAACCTGCCACTTTGCATTTTTGGTTTTGTATTGTTAGCCCACATCAGTTCACATGAAGCCAATGTGAATTTTACTGCAAGCCACCACACTTGAATTAGTGACTCACATGGCAGAAGGACCCTGACCAAGACCTGTGTCCAAGCAGCCTCAAAAAATAGAAGCTGAATTTCCAAACACCTTTTTGAGAGTTTAGAAGCCAGTTTGCAAACAGGATGGGATAACATATTTATATCCTGCTGCCACAGGAAACCACATAGATACATCCTATTTATCTTGCTGCTACAATTTGGATTTTTTCATGTCTATATAGGAAATATCATTAGTTAAGTTAGTTTACTCAGGGGAAGATACTTCTGCAAAATCAATTAATAACAATTCAAAACACATGAATGACCATAAAACACTGTTTTAAATGTTAGTAAGGTACGGCCACACAGCTATAGCTGCTACCTGAAGATTTACTGTATCCACACAACCTGAAAATATTTCATAACATAAACCTGTTCTCTGAGCTGTTTTCCTGTAATCATACATTAAATGCTCTTCCACTTACTACCCTGCGACTCACTGGCAAGAATTTATGCCTGTTGGTGTGTTTTGGAAGCCAGGAAAAGTCTGTATGTATATTTAGAAAACACCTTTTCAAACCTCCTGGCCCTCCCCTCATTTTGCAGGCAGTGCTGCAAGTGGCTCTCCTGGTTCCTCACGTGACAAAAGGGAGAATGTGCTTTGGACAAAAGAAATTTGAGCAGTCCTGCTGCTTCTGCAAGCCCTAATCCACATCAAACCTCCCTTGTGCTTACAGAAGATATTCTGGAAGATTTTGAGGAAAGGAAAGTGGAACTGTAAAGAGAAAGCAGCTATGTTGTTTCCATTATTTATCTTCTGATCCTTATCTTTCCATGAGAGAAGCAAGTGGAATGCAGGAGTGGGTAAACCCAGAATAAATAGGTTTTTTTGTCACCACTTGGGGGTTGGGTAGGTGAGAGAGAAATAATGGCTAAAATTATATTAGAGAAACACAAAAACTTCACACTTTTACTTTAGCACTGAAGCAAAGAATAAGAAAAAAAAAATCATAACTGATAACGCATTCTGTTCAGATTCAGTTTAAGAGAGAGACTTTTGCCCAGTTGGATTAACCAAAACAATTCACCTCAGTTATTTTGTAACTGAAATTCAGCATATTTCACTTAATCTAATGACATCTCACCCTGAAGCTCCTCAGAGTTCATACCAACCCACATCCTCCTGTGGAAAGGGCAAGGGATGTTCTTTGGTTCAGAATTAGACCAAGGAGTTCGACTGCATCAATGATCACCTGCCCTGCTGACCCCAGAGCACATAAAGGAATTTAAACAATGAGAAATCTGTGCACTGGGGGCTTCTGCACTTCATATTCAGCCTGCCACAATTCACAACAAGGGGAAACACAAGAAGCAAATCCTACTTAATCTCTGTTGTGAATTTACCTATTATCATAGGGGCATTATATTTAGAAGCTGTAAGCTACAATGTAAATTTGAAAAGGAGCAAAATTTTTTTAAAAAAAGCATACATAAGGTTACAATGAAACAGTTTTTTTGTGCTTTCATAAGCATAATGACACGGTTAAGGTATTATTTCAATCCTATTCTAAAATGTCATTGATAGTTTATTCGATATTATGCCTAATTGAGAAGTTTATAAGATTCTGAGATGACTTTAGGATATCCTTTGTGCATTTTTCCATTTATTATTTGAGCTGTTTTGCTCCATTTCCCTTTAGTCTACATAAAGATTAAATATCTGAGATACCACTGAGCTATAAAAAACTCATGATCCACCACTCTTCCTTTATGAGCAAGGCTTCATTGCTCATGTACAGAAGTAGTGGAGGTCACACATCAACACCCCTGAAGGTTCTGAAACCCACAAACGACCTTTGGCTGTAATGTGTGGGCTGCTAAATCCAAAATTAAGAAAACAAAACCTCATGAGTCAGGGCTCCAACAAGTACATGATGCCCTGGACCTAACATTGTGATATTTTTGTGATCTCCTGGGGTTTTTCATCATTTCTCGTTGAGGGTTTTTTCCTTCAGAACATGAAGGCACACACTGTCAAGCTTCTGCCTCCAGCTCTGATTCTAACTGTGTGTCACAGGTGATATGAGTCTGTACAGGATTGTCCAGTCTTCACCACCTGCACAAGCCACCTAAAAAGTCTCTTTAAATACCACTGTGTAAAGTTCAGATTTAGGCAGATTATTTCCCATGCTCAGTATTTGGGCCTGGGAATGCTACTTCAGCAAATTGAATTTGGTAAAGGCACACTGGCTTCCCACCTAAAACAGACCAAAATGATTTAAACATTATCCAAGTCAGCTGTCTTCCATCTCACAAAAATGAACCAGTTCTGATTATGCTTGGACATCCAGTGTTTTACCACTGACAAAAAAGGGAGTTCAGTTTTCCTTTAATCTTGAAACAAAGAAAATCTCTGTGCATCTCATTTACAAATATAATTCTCTGTGTGTCTGTCAGGCTCCTCCTGCTATCCTCTTCATATCTTTCTGCTTCTGTTAATAAGGAACAGCAACTTGCTTCAGCTAACGTGTTGTAACAATAAATTTGCACATTTTCTGTAGTCAGATTTTTAAAATATGCAATAGTAGTGTATATTATGTAAAAAAACGACCACATATGCAAATACTTTTTTCTGAACTTCTAGGATTTAAATGTTTGGAATTGTTTACATGGACCACCTAAGCATGAAATGAGATATTTAGCAAGGGTGAGGAATGAAAACCTTCTTTTATCACATCCTACACTCAGAACTTAATCCCAGTTCAATCTTAACCCTAATAGACTAGCACAAATTCAGTATTGATGCTACTTGCTGCTCATCCTTGTTTTGGTTCTGAAGTACCCCTTGCCTGCCTAATGGAAAAGTCCATCTACATTTGAACTTCTCAGAAAATTCCATTCCATTATGGGTTAGCTATAGGGTTTATAAGCTAAACATTCCAGTGGAAGAGCACTGAGGCTGGAAAGAATAAACTGGAAGTGCTATTTGGCTCAGGTATCCCAGGAAATGCATATGGAATAGAAGAATCAGTTTGTTAGTCACTGGGAAAAGATTAGCAATTTTCATTTAACAACAAATACAGAAGTGTAGGTGCTGGAATTCAGAGTAAAGAAAAATGCATTAACTGAGGGGAAAAAAAAGTTACTTTTCTCATTATTGGAGTGCTATAATCATAGCTGAATTCACTATGTACAATTGCTCCTTGATGGTTCTTGTTGAGTAATTTTGATCAATAAGCATCTGTCAATACAATTTGCTTTCAAATGTCAGTTTATACAACATCAAGAATAATGGGCTCACTCAGGTGCACTTGGAAATTGTAATAAAATATTAATTTTGGGCAAAAGAAAACTGATAATCATTTAGTTTAGTACTCTACAATTATGCCTGAGTTTTTTGAGGAGCTCTGTGGAGTAAATGTGAACATTGTAATATGTGTTAGACAAGGAGCCATAAGTAAGTAGGCAGTAAAACACTGAAGAGGGGATATCCTCTGTAGATAGTGCTTTTTGTTAAAGAGGAGTCCAGGACAGCAGTGAGCAAACCATCCTATATCACTTTCAGTTTCTGGAACGTAAGTGCATAGTCAATTTCTTGCATGCAATATATTTTCTGAGGTTCACGAATGTGGGTTTTTTCATCAAGCCAAATTTCTTTGCTTCTATTTTTCCTACAAAGTCAAGGAGCTGGATAGTCAACCCTCACAAATTAAGTGGCTGGAAATAACTGATGGTCATACTTCATTAAAAAAGTCACATCAGGATACTTTCACAGAACCTTCAGAGAGGGACTCTGAGTGGGGGCAATGGTCCAGCTGCTGACCACGTGGGGAGATGTTCACAGAGAGGGGCTCATGGCAAGAATAATTTTGATGGTGTTCCCACCTCTCCTGCTAATGCAGTTTGAATGCTGAAGAGTCTGGAGGAGAGGTTTGGCTAACAGCACCTTTCCATGGCTGCTCATAGCCTGGCATCCATCTCTACTTATTGTTGACAGAAAAACTCAGTGAAGGAGTTTAGCTTGAAAGGAGCAGTAGGAGAGGTATTTGCTTTCCCTGTTCTCCTTTCCAGCTCAGCAAGCTGAGCAATCTCTGGCTCTTCAAAGACAGTGGTGCACTGTGAAGTTCCTGCCTGCAACTCCTGCCAGGCAGCACAGGCACAACAAACCTTCACAGGTCACTTCCATCAGGAGCTGCAAGAGGAGCTGAGAGTTCCCCCAAAGGGGAGCAAAGAGCAGGGTATTTAGTTTGGAAGAGCTGGAACGGGAAGAGGGAGATGCAGCTCTGGCAATTTATAATTTGGGTTTTCACAAAGCATGTGTGTGTGTGTGTGTGATGAAGGAGCTTCCACAGCTTGTGCCAGCATCAATATGGTGAGGAGTGTAAATGCTAAGTGGTTTAAGAATTCTATTTAATATATGCAAGGCTATCACTTGAGAAAAATACTTACTGCTCATGCGGGTCCATCTGTCATCTGTCAGACCTACATCAGCTAAGTCATGTCAATTTGTAATGCTAACAGGTGGAATAACAAGGAATAAAGTAATTTGTGACACAAATGATAGCTAAATCAAAAGGAAGCCATTGTCTGCAAATGGGCTTGTTTTTGCAAGAATCTAGGATAAGTTTTGCAGGCATGCCTAAAGTTTTGCTTCTGGTGAAACTGCTGTACAGCAGTGACAGACTTTTGATATAACTATCAAATATAAGCACTACTGCATTAGAAGTTATGTCTAGGCTTAAAAAACACCTACATTCGAGACGATCTATTTATGCAGAAAGATGTAATGCCCCACCTCAACAGCATAAATTAACCTTTAAGTTGGCTAAATGAGGATACCTTTTACATAAGAGAATCTCTGCACGGTGTAAAAGCTGAATTACACAAAACTGAACATCAGCTGTCAGTGCAATGGTGAAAGAAATACACTCCTCTCAACTACTGAGATTAAAGTAGAAAGGGGAAAAAGGAAACCAACAGCTGCATTGTCCTGCCAAGCTGCTTTCCAGACACTTATTTATAGCAGGCTTTCTAGTTTAGTTCTATATTTCATTAAAACATCTGTGGCGAATTTTGTAGAAAAAAAGATCTAAAAGCATTTTGTCTTTAGTAAGGAATACATTTTCTGATTATTTGGAAGGGAATCTGCCACTTAGCTTGAGTTAAAGGTTTTGGTAAATAAAAAGCATCTCATTATCTTTGTTCTCAATGACCCTAATAGCAGAATAATGATGGCATTTTAAGTCCCCCATGTAGTTAAATTAAGTGAAATCTTACCCATAACCAATATGTGAAACAATTAGGTTATAATTCTGCACTTATTAAATGCTAAGTACCTCTGTTATGCTTATGAGAGCTACTCAAGAGCTACAAGCCCAAACATCTCCACTGAATCATGTACAGCAAAAGAGTAATTTCTGAGTCTCTCACATCCCAGATCAGCACTACCTTGTCAAGATTTGGGTGCATTTTTTTCCACCCAAAAATGTGTGTGTGTTTTTTTCTTTTTCCCCTCACATATAAAGCAAAGCTGCTTTTAGCAACTTAGGGATGGAAAGGGCATCCCGTGGTCATCTCTGATACAAAAAGAGGCAATTAAGAATTTGTACCGTGCTTCATATAAATGTAAATATGATAAAGTAAAAAAAGGAAGAGTTAAACAGGAGCACTACAGGTAAGATTGTTGAGATGCAACTGTTAGCAGCAATTTCTGACCTGCACTGCAGAGCTTCATGCCACCTGACCCCCCACAAGCATTGTTTCTCAAAGGAATACATCTCATCCATTGGACTTATCACAGTTCTTCACTGCCTTTCAACCACCTGAAAACCTTCCCGTTCTCTGGGTTGCTGCTTGCTCACTTTTTTGTTGTTGCTTTTGACATGATCAGACAACAACATTTCTCTCCATTAACTTGTGAGGATATCCGTTACACATCATGCAGTTGCATTTGCATTTTTTTTCCTATTTTCAATGTTTCCACAGAATTATTAGTAAAAGACACTTAATAGCAAGGCATTATGAATGAGTTTCATTAAACAAACTACGTTCAAGATTTTTAAGTCTATGAGATCAAAAGCTTTAGAAGCACTCAGAAAACAACAGTCCTGAGGATCTTACAAAATTAACTTGTAGATGGGGAGGTAGTTGAGAAGCCAGTTCATGCATTTGAGGCCATTTGTAATTTAATATACTGAGTAGGATGCTCTACATAACTCTGTGTTCAAAACAGAGAATTTTATGGGGCCTGCAGTATTTCCTCTTCAACAGTTGTTTAGTTACAGGTATCACCTCATTGTGATGCTGACTGCCACAATACCTAAGGGATATTAAACACTCTGAGATATCCCATGGGGAAAAAAATATGGAAAGTATTTCACAAACTGTAGACAAAAGAAACCCAAACAGTCATAAGAAAAGACATCAAAGCTGCTGAGACGCTTCTATTCAAAGAAAAACATAATAGCACTTGAAATAAAAAGAAAAGAAAGAATCATCTTGTAATTAGAATTACTGCAGTAGATGAAATGAGGCACAGAGAAGTACAATAGTTTCTTTTGTATAGCAAGTCAATAACATTATGTAATTTTCCAATTTTCTCCCTCTTTTTACCAGAAGAGATCTTTCTTTTACTTCAAGAAAAACTTTTAAGTAACACTACAGATAACACAGGATGTTCAGAAAAGATACCAGCCTGACATTAGCCCACATACAGATCCATTTTTACATAGAAATGCGTAGTTTGGAAAGAAACTTTGATTCAGTTTTAAGTAACTATAGTTATATTTACTCTTCATTTATTACTTTTGATGGAAGATGGTGTTTAATGGCTCCAGAAGAAAATGGATAACACAAGTAGCCTGTCTTGGAAAGGATGCCTCGAACCTGTCCTCACTCATTTAAAGAGAATTACAGGAGTTCAAATCATGGTAAAAGTTATTTAAAAAAAAACCCAAAACAGGTGGTTTTCATGAGACACAGCTTGCAGGTAGCAAAGCACACAAAGGTTTCAAACACCAAATTAATACATAATTAAGTTTTCCCTTTCCAAATTTGTTTTGCTTCCGTGTTTTAGGAAGGGAATATAAATTTTTAGGGAAGAGTCACAGAGTCACACAAGTTCTGAGATTTTGCAGTGGCATGTTTAGAGTTCTCCTTCTGCCCTAAACCAGGACAAATACACATGGACATGCTCCATGAAATGGATGATTAGAGGATACCAGGCCTTCTCTACCAATATTTAGGTTGGCCACATAACTGACCACTTTCCCTCACAACTTCTCCTATACATTAATTCAGGAAAATGGCTCATTCCCAAGAAGTTATCATCTTTTCCATTTCCTTTTGGTTTGGCTTTTCATTGGAAAGGACATCTGATCTCCCTGTCTGACCAATACCAAATTTTGTTTCCCTGAGACGTGTGGAGAGATGGGGCAGAGAAAGAAGGAAAAAAACCCCAAAACCTGATGTGTGGGAACAGGCTGGAATACCTACCAGAGGAAATGCTGGGGGGTAAAGATCCACCCCCTGCCACTGGATGTGAGGCCAGGATGCTATTTAAAAATCCCGCCCTCAGGAATCTCGAAAGAGACTTCACCCCAATGGTCGGAAAGGATCCTTTCAAAGAAATAAAAATGATCATTAATCAAATGACTTGTTCTCTGGCTGACAAAAGAAGTTGACTGTTTAAAGAAAGAACAACCAAATCTCTGCAGAGTTAACAGTGGTTTCACGGGAACAGATCTCAAGAAAAGCAGTTAAAAACCTTTGTTTGCTTTTTAACCAAGTCATACAATACACAGCTTTAACCAGAAAAAGGTTTTCTGCATAGTTTGCAAATGGAGAATTCCAGCACTTCTAGGAGCAGTAGAAAAAAATTGGTGTTTCAACAGTAAATTGCACCTGTGGGATACTCATAATGCATTCCAAATGACTCCACCACAGAGGCATGTTACAATTTTGTGTTCAAATCAAAGACAGACCAGTGGAGGTGAGGCTATACCAGGAAAGCTGTTTTACACCAGTATTTTAAAGCCACCTGACAAAAGTCACACCAGGCAAGGGGCAAAGGGGAACCAGAATTTGCAGCTAAAATACTGAATTGTGATGGCAGCTTCGTCAGTCAGGGTTCAATCACACCCCCAACACCTGCCAATATAGTGATACAGGTAAAAACCAGGAGTATGCATGATGCCTAAAGATTTTTAGCTTTTTAATGTATTTTTCATATAATTGTAACTTTTTAATTTTAGGCAATGTGAACATGGCCCCTTTCTGCTTTGCTCTCACCAGAAGCTCAACACATTTTATGCTTTCAATATAATAAAGTGTATATTCTTCTCATTGCCTACATGTGTCATTTTATTCCTGGAAACAATGATTATCTCATCCATCCCCTTTAAAACAAATATTTGTGACACATCTACTGCAGTGGTTAGAAATGAAGATGTATTTGATTCACTTTTTCAGCTTTCAGCATTTGTACAGAGATCTGCAGACATCATTTCAACTTCCTCATGTTAGTGCCAGTGTCAAAGATGGATATGAAATGACAGCTCTGCACATCTCACTTAAAAGCACAGGGTCAAGATCCTCCCACCTGGCAATAAATCTACTGACAATCAGAATAATCTGGGTATTTTTGCAAGTGCATCAAGTAAGCATCTATCAAAAAGGTTAGGCAATGGCAAGTTTGTTTTCCTCACCTTGCAGGTGCTTCATATTTGTTCTTTTAAGAGACAGAAAGCATCTTGATCTTCATACATGAGAAAAATAAATGGGCCTCAACAGGTGGGATGTTTTTTCCCCACTAATAAAAATACAGTGAGGAAAATTTACCCTCAAAACAAACATGCACTTGCTGAATTTAAAGTAGCCTAAGAGAGCTTTTGAGTTTTTTACTTTTATTTTCAAAGAGGAGTTCTAGTGTTTCCCCTCAATCCATCTATCCTTTAAATTTGTTAATTAGACATGCTGCAGTCTGTGGAAAAAGAATTAATTTAATTGATGATCTAGATGCACTACTTTTATATCTGATGGCTAAAGGTAAGTTTTCCCTCTGGACACTCAAGAGAAGTCTTTGGCATTCCTATAAAAGTGTCCCCAAATTCCATGGCTTTCACTTCAAAATATTTACAGAAGTGATCCTTGACAGAGAGTACAAAATGCTGTAGACAAAATTTCAATTTTAAAATGGAAATTGTTCCATTAACTCCAAGATGTTTGGTACCAAACAGCATCTTAAAGCATAAAGGCTAAATAATGAACATGTGAAGACTTCCCAAATAGAACATTGCTCCTCTGTTTCAAAAGATGAATTATACCAACCATAAAGTACAGCCACTGAGTCACACACCATATGTACAAACCTTCAGAAAAGCCAGCTTCAGCTTCACCATTGACATTTTCCTCTATTTAAATGCTGTTAAATGGCAAATAACTCCCGTTTCTTAACAGTCTTACAATAAGTTACTTTGTTATAGAAATTAATGAAGACAGCCCCAAATTTATATCACTTATTATACATATTCAGAAATACAAAAAAACCCAACAAAACAAGGAGCAGTGAATTTTAGAGCAAGTAAATCTGTGAATACAAAGAAGGGAACTAAAATTATTTGGGTTATGTAAGCAGGAAATAACTAAAAGAATACATATAAATATGTATTACAATACATGTATGTATTATAATAATACATATAAACTTTTCTCTCACACTCAAAAGCTAGGATTCAGTGGCTTAAGTGTAAATGGTTTGTGTCATTTGATACAAACCTTCAGAAAAGCGACACTCCCAACTGAGGGGCAGACATGACACGATCAGCAGGAGATTTTACACTCTGAAACTGGCAGTAAGGGGCAAAGCAGAAGTTGGATATTTAAGAGGAGGCACTGAATGTCATTTTAGGCAACTGAATCCCATCCAGTCTCCTGTCACCCCAGAAACATCTCTGACTAAGCAGAACTCAGAGTTACAAGAACAAGACCTCCTTTAGTCTCTTCTAGAAACCACGAACACCTTCTGAAAAGGACAAAGTTGGTAATATTCTGCCCTGACCATCATCCATCAACAAAAAATGCAGACAAATTAGAGATTAAAAGTTCATTCATCTTAAAATATGCACAGCTCTAAATTAAAATACAGCCCAAGGATGAACTTTTTTTCTGCCCCAAGTGTGCTTTTGGCATAATTTGAACAATGTGAAAGGGTTTAAGACTTGATTACATGATTACATGATTTTATATTGGAAAGATGATAACCACTGCAAATAAAGCAAATTAATTCTTGTTAAGCCACATCAATCACCACCAGATGGACAGAGCTTTGATAAGAGCTTTGGGCATTTACAGTAGTTTAGAAGTTACTTAAATATTTACTTGTTTGCATAAACATTCATGAAATATTTGAATTAATTACAGAGAATCACAGAATGTGTAAGGTTGGAAGGGACTTCTGGAGTCAGCTAGTCAACCAGATTTCTCGAGAAATTATGCCATTCTGTCAGTCCACATCATACAGAGACTTGTGCTTCTGTTGTTTTCTGCAAAAATTAACACTCATTTTTGCAGTGGGTGCAATCACACTAATGGAAAGATCTTTCAGTACAAGATTCTAAACTGGGAAAAGGAGACCAAGAGTATTAAACCATGCTTCCTCAGTGTCCCCAAATGCAGTAGTTATTCAGCAGCTTACAGTCAGGGATTTATTGAGGAGAAAACCCCAACTTCCCCCTGCTCCATAGTTACACACTATGAACATTGTGTCACCTTAACATGGGAAACCACTTTAGTTACAATATTGGAAAAGTGTCTTGAAACTGTAGAGGTACATGGAACGCTCTGATACCAGTTTATAACTCAGTGTAAATTCTTTTGTTTCACAATAATTACAGCTAAGTGCCTGAGCTCAGAGGCAGTGGGGGAGTGCTGAATCAATTAGCCTGCCTTACACTTTCAGCTGTTGTTCCTGAGGGAGTATCATCCCACAAATTGTGGAATTTTATAGGGAAGTCACAGGTACAGCATCCTAAACTGGCATGGTTTTAGTAGGATATTATCCCACTGAGCAGAAGGGCAGGAGAAGGTGGCTGGGCAAAGGAAATCCATATGTTTAGTTCAGCTCCAGAGCACAGACATTAATTTACACCCATTTATTGGCACTGCATGGTCAGAGCATGGCCAGCCAGGAGGAACAGCCACTGCTCCCAGCCCACATCCCATGGCCCTGCACCAGCAACAAAACTGTGCCCTGTTCTTTGTCACTGCTGGTTTTCTTTATTTATTACATTTCAATACTTTCTGCAGGTGGAATTGACCATTTCATGGTGCTGTGTACTTCTGAGCATCTAACAGCTACAAATGCAAAAGCAGCTCTTTGGCCACTTTTAATTTAACAAACTGGATTGAGAAGTTCTAGAGAGGTCACAATTGCCTTCTTCTATTTGTTTGTACAAGTACCATCTCTCTCAGCAAAAGAAGACTTCAGTCTGTTGTTCCCTTTCCACAGATTGGGTTTGGAAAAAAAGGAAAAAGGCACGGATGGTGTATTTAATGTAAAAAAACCCCATTGCTATTTTTTTCTGTATAGGCAGTTCTCTTGATGCTTTCCATGCAGGGATTGTTAAAACCCAGGTAAGAGAAAGTTCTCAGGAACTCTGCAGATGAAGGCTCTGGGGAAGTGAGGGCTGTAAGGAGCTTTTGCATTCGGTTTGGCAGGAAGCAACTGGCTGTTTTCACTCCAAACTGCATTTTCAAGCAGGGTGGGCTGAACATTTAGTAACAAAATACCAGAGCACAGAATGCAGAAAGTTTTCCTGCTTCTGCACAGGGGAATTATCCAATTTTATCACTTCATGTCTGAGAGAACACTGACTTCTGTTATGAGAACTTCCCATTCTAAATTAAAACCTGGTTTTTATTGTTTCCTTAGGGAAGTTAGAAGAAGGGCTGGAGCATTTTTTTCCCAAAATTATTTGAAATATGTCCATCATGGAAACTACTGAAAACCGGTTGACTTTTCTCTCACATGATTTTATTGATTTATCCTTCCTAGACCACCAGGAATGGCACATTACTTCATAATCTTTTATGAGGGAACATATGGAAGGTTTTTGTAAGGGATGGCTTTATAAAACTTTGAAATTATGATGTCAGATTACAATTTTTAGAGCACTCAAAAGGCTTGACTTGCAATGGAAAAAAAATCAGAAGCAGGGAAAAAAATATCCCTGATGAATTTGTTGGATCATGTTTTCAGTACATTTAGAAAATATAAACGTTTTTCAATGCAATAATCTGGAGATTTAGAATATGCTCTTAATTTATTTTAGAGGGTTTTTTTTCATGAAAGCAAAAGCTGACAGAGTGGTATGCCTAAATTCTTACCTGAATAATTCATATGTCTTAGAAAAATCTGATTTTCAAGATCACTAAATAGTATTTTGCAATAGACAGCACAAAATATTGGAGCATAACAAGAATTGACAAAAACTACTGTGCTTAACCCCTGCTGAAATCACGGAATGGTTGAGGCTGGAAAGGACTTCTGGAGGCTGCCAAGTCCAAGTGACCCATGTGAGGATTTCCATCACCTTGCAAATAACACAGTGAAACTCCTGAAGGCTGAATTCTGCTCTAGGGTACTTAAACCAGTAAAACCAAACCTGCATTGTGCTGTGCAGAGGGAAATTTATACTCTCATGTTCAGCAGCAGATTTTCAAAGGGGTGGTCCCATTTTGTTTCCCCAGACTCCACCAGGGTAGTTGACATCATACCCACAAATAATTGTGTCACCCCTCAATGAACTTTCAAAAACCCACAGATTCCTTTGACTGCCTTTTCCTGGTGTCTGGATTATTTATTTCTGTGCTTTTTGGGTTCACTCTTCCGTTAGATTTTAACTCTGAATTTCCTTCACTTTACTGGTTTGGAGGTAGTGAGGCATTCCTATGCTTTGGCTTCATTTCTGAGGAACAGATCCTTCTGGCCCAGCTCTTGGGGAATATATTTTCAAAGTCCTGCTTTTCCCTATCAAGTCTCCCTAATTTCTGCTCCAGATTTAAATTTACAGGGCCTGTCTGGAAACATGAAGAAGACAAACACTGGGCAGGGCAAAGCTGCTGCTCAGATCTCCATCCCTGATGAGTTTAACCTTGAGATCTTTGTGGAAGACAATGCTTCCCCACAAACCTGCACTCTCATTTCTTGTCTGGCAGATGGGAATAAATCCAGAGGTAGGAATATTTACCCAGAATGAGACTATTTTAGAACACCCCAATTATAACAACTTCTGGCTTTACTTATGACTTCTCTGGGACAAAAAGCAAATGCTGAAAGAAGCTTACAGTTCCTAAGGAGAAACTGATGTAAGTTGCAGAATATTCGGGGAGAATATTAACATCTAATTTAATTTCCCTTGCTGCTTCTAGACAAACAGGTGATTTGGGGGGAAAAAATGAGGGAATTGCTTGAAAAGAGTTCTATAAACACTACAGGCATTTATTTTGTGATGTGTTAAATGTCAATGCACACTGAATTTCTGTTTGCTGGGAAGATTGGTGTGACAACATTAATAAGACTAAGGCTTTTAACAGCAATAACAACTGCTGTGTAGAATCATCTTTGTAGTCTTAATGGAATGGAAATGGAAATACTGAGCTTCTATGGGATAAAACTATCTGTGTATGCTTAAGCTGTCTAGTAAATAAGTACTTTTCAGTCCCTGCTAACCTGAAAATAGCACAATGCTAATCTAAATAAGAACCTGAAATTTTTATGTGTTTATAGGGATGTATGATACCCAGGACACTGCTATAAGCACTGTGTGCTGTACATTTGGATTTCATTATCATGCATTCATTATCAGATGAAAACAAAATGCTTTAAAATTACAGTTTTCATGATAGAAGAAAAAACAAAGCCTGCAATATCAGCCCAAGGCTTTGTGATTCATTTTGTATATATCATTATTTCAGAGAATTATGAATCCATTAATAATTAGCTGAATTATCTTTTCATCACCCACTTTTTGTTATTTTGGAAGGAAAAATCCAAGCATTCCTATCATTCGGAATCCTTCAGCCTTTAAGACAGGAGACTCCCATGTGAAATGTTGCTGGGGTAAATGGGATGGTTAAGGAGTTCCAGAGGCTTGTAATTTTCAGCTGCCCTTTTTCATGGTATTTCCATAAAAAAAAGAGATTTGGTTTTCGTTTTGTACTTCATGTTTAGAAATTGCAGTAAGTTTTAATTTAATGAGTCAATTTTCATGGGTGGCATCTGAGGATGAATGTGTTGATGCAGCCTGCTGTGCATTCAGCACTTCTGCAGCTACAGCTCTGATTTTCTCCTCTTTTAGCCTTGTTACCCTGTTAGGGTATGAAGCAGGGCTGGGAGACAAACACTCCCCATTTTCAGACAATAATCAGTATCACTGAAAAAGCCTCACTGTGCTCAGTTGAAAAAGCCCCCTTGAGGCTGAGTGATTTTCTGCTGAACAAATGGAGGGTACAAATTGAGGATTCCTTTCACTATTTCACAATCATACCATTCACAATTCAGTAATAGCAGTAAGAGCAATGAAATTAAGCCCACAGGTTTGATTTCCTTCCTTGTAACAAACACCAAGTGACTTCCTCAAATAAAAGATGCCAGAATTAGAAGTAGAAAGATCGCTGGCATTACCAAAATTGTGAATTGGAATGAACTCTTTGATTAGAAGTGGATTAAATGCTGGTTTAGATTTACAAATCCGTAAGCTAGACAGAAAATCCTCTTTGCCTCTGCTCAGTGAAGGTGTCCCAGACCACACCTGGTAAACCAAGACAGGTTGTGGGCAGCTCTCTGACAGGCTGAGGCACATGGACAGGAGTTCTGCTTTCTTTTTTGAAAAATGCTGCTGACCAAAGAGAATTAGCTGTGCTTGTCCATTATCTCCTTGTTGATATCAATGTATTCAGAGGATCTTCTCTTCAGCTGAAAGACCACTTGGTGTTCAGTGAATGCCATGTAGTAAAATCTCCCTCATCTCATCTTCCTTGGGCTGGTTTTGGCAACAGTGACTCTGCCAGGATAGATGTTGGGCAGTATTTGTTTACTGAGGACAAAAAGTCACATTTTTCAGTGCTTCCATTGAAAATTGGAAGTAAATTGCCAGTCTCACCTGAAACACTTGTATGATGAAGAGTGTGTTCAGCTACAGTGGAGAGGAAAAAAGCAGAGAAAGGAAAGAGGGGAGACTCTCTTCCAAAGTGGATAAATTAATTATTTTCAGTCTAGGGAGATAGTAACAGGTTTCTGTTGTTTCAGGAAGAAAGGTAATCAATTATGTGAATTCTAGCAACAGTACAGTGGTGTGTTTCAGATTTTTACTATTATAAAAATGCAGTACTATGCTTCTCTAGATAAAATATTGAAATGAAGTCATTATCAGCTAAACTTATTTGCTTTCAAATTTTATTCAGCTGAAATTACCTTGTTAAAGTTTAGTTGAAAAATGACAATATTTACAGATGGATGTTGTTATGAATCTATTTGAGAATGTCTGACTGAATACATTTGCTTCTGAAAATGTGTTTACAGGACTGTCATTAATGTTTTGTGCTTATATTTAGAAGATACTTAAACTGAGTACTCTGTTACTTCACACCATCTATTATGATGTTTTAAAATCATATTCTTTTCTTTCCCATGTTGCTTCTCTCTTTCAATTGTGTCTGCCTCCCTTAACAGCTTTATCATCCTCTCCTGATTTACAAGCACTATGTTTATCTGTGAAGAAATGTAACATTTATGAAGGAGTATTTTTTGCAAACTGATTTTCCAACTAGGAGTTTGGAAAGGATCCCAAACAGTTTGCATCTAAGTTATTTATTCTTCTGGAACCTGAACTACGTATGTATTAAAAATCAGAAAGGTAATTATAGTCAGTGAAATAGTTTCTTTTCCTCACATCTAACTCTCATGTTGCCATAAAATACAGTATCAGATATTTATATGAGAAAATTACCAGTCCATTTTCCAATTCTCCTTCATGATATGAATCTGCTCTAAAGATATCTTAGACTTGTTGCTTTGCATTAGAAATTTGACTGTGAGCCTTAAAGCTGTAGGAAATACCAGAATGCAAACTTTTGCTGCAGAGGTTTGTATGGAGAGACTAGACCTGGAGGGTCTATGGGTAATAATAAACAGAAATATTAATAAATGATACTAAAACCCAATAATGGTTGCTACTGAAAAGCCACACATATTTGAAGATGAGTAATGCAGTTTACATTTAAAACAGGTTTTTCCTGCTCGCCAGGGGAAGGTGTAGCAGGATGCTCTGCCTGGAATGGGGTAAAACAACTTGATGTAGCAGAGTTATCCCCAGTCTTTTCCCATGCTCAATCACTTGTACATTTACCATCGTGCTTTTGCCTCTATACAGAAGAACAAATGAATGTACACTTAGCAAAATAAATCAACCAAATACAACTTGTGAATTGGGATTATTGATTGCTTCCTACACACTCTTTAACCCCCTCACTCCTTTGGCTGTCAGCTGCAATTGCCATTGTCATTTATAATTGCTCTCATCGTTGCTTTTATGGTTTTCCTGTACAGGCAACAGATCAGCCATGTTGTGCAGCAAATCTGTCAGAATAATGTAATCTTGTCTCCCCCTGATATTCATTGAACTTCTGGTTGCAGTTGTCAAAAAAGCCCCAACCCTTCATGTATGTCCTGTGTGCTCTAAATATCCGGCCCTTTAACTTATTGTACTATATTCTTCTTTTCTTTCATGGTGGAGGAAGAAATTGCATATTGTATTCAGATATTTCAGATGGAAAAGCAATTATCTGTGGCTAATAACAATGCTAATTATGAAAAATGGTGACCATGCATTCCCTTCAAAAGAAAAGGAAAAATAAATGGTCTGGCCATAGCTTATCTGCAGGACTTTATCTTTTTATGGTTGCTAGTAGGAATCATTTTTGTCACCTGTTTTTCTACTAGAACCACATCTCACGTCAAAATATCTGAACATCTTTGAAAGTCAGGTCCTGTGTGTCTGTACACAGACATCTGAAGGCAAAAGATCATGAAGAAAGTGAAATCCTGTTTCTCAGCTGTAACCTATGAAAGCAGATTTATAGAATTTAGTTATGTTAGATAGTGTACCCTGGTCAGATTAAGCTGCTGTTAACAGGGTGTTACTGCTTGACTGTCTGACAATGTGCTTTTTCTTCACTGCTTATCATCCTCTGAAAGATGCAGCAGCAGAATTGACAGTCATGATGTATGGCTTGCTCACTGCAGAAAGGGAAAAGCAGAACACAGAAATGTGCCTGATTTGAACTGCAGGAAACCAAAATGGCCCCCTTGATTTTTGGAACAAGATTCTCAGAATGTAATGCATCAAAGACAAATGTAAATTTAATTTCTTCTAAGTATATGTCATTCAGGAGAACTGAGCATTCTTAAATTTTGCCAGCAACCTTCAACACATGGGCGTAGAATGGTTTGCATGTGTAATTTGAAATGTCCACATGAATGCATGCATGTCTAAAAATAGCTCAGGACTATCAACATTAATTACATTTCTCCCAGTGCCAGTCAGGAAGGGTAACCTATTTTGGAAGAAGGCTACGGATACTTAGTGTTGTCTGTTCACAGCTCTTAACTTTCAGCTCTGTATTTTGGATGATACTTGAATAAACTGAGCTCACAAATTTGGCTAACAATGCAGGTGGTGGCTGTGGGTTTTGTGCTAATTTGATGGCCACGCCAACCCTGGATTCATTGATGTGCTGCAATATTTATCTATGGATAAGGATACAAAGGAAAATAAAGGGAGTGAGCCAAATTTAAATTTACAGCTCCACTTACTGAACAATTTATAACACAGCTGAGATCCTGCTGTTTTGTCTGTCATTATGTGCACAACTACAATAATATTTTATCAGAAAAATTAAGCTTTATGCTCAGTGCCATGTAAAGTCCACTGGCTCCTATGGCACACATACAGTCTCACCACCACAGTGGATTGTCCATAAACAACATTCAAACTTTGCAGAATCATGCTTCCTGGGAGTACAATTTCACCATCCATGACCAAGGTAAGAATATTGTCAATACTGCCACAAAAGTGGCTAAACCTTTTGTGTAACAACAAAATATACAACATTATGTGTACAATAAACACACGTACTGGAAAATATGTCACCTTCTGGACATGGATTCTGAACATCATTTAACGGGTAGGAGAAAAGGACAGCATTAAATTCATTACAATAAAGGCTCAAAGGCCTAGAGCACAATGTCTTGGCTGAAAACAGAAGAATTCCTTATGTCCCAAATTTCTGGGGTGGGGGAAAGGTAAGATATTAAGAGCTTCACATGGTAAACTCCAGTGAGAAGGATCATGCTGCTGCTTTGCCTCCCTCATGGACAAGGAAAGGTGCACTGATTTTAGGGCTTTTGTTGCACTGAATGGGTTATATACAATAATTTGCAAAGAAACTCAATGATTAAAGCTTTAAATTTGGTCTGCAAATGAGTGCCTGAAGATTTCAGAACTGCAATACTCTTCACAACTTGAAAGCCATTAAATCAAAACAGTGAGGAGACAATAAGGGAGTCATTCCAAAGCCAGGCTTGATGTCTGAGCATGTGAGTTTACACAGTACCAGAGGTCTAGGTGCTCTCTTCATTTATCCTCCTTTTGTGAAAGGACTATTTTGAAAATCCTTCTGGAGAATAAAAATGTACATAATGCTGTCAAAGGAAATGAATGCCTTAAAAAGATTCCTCTTGTACATGTGACAGGTATGAAGCCTTCAGTAGTCAAAATTTGGAAACGGAAGCAATTCCTTAGAAATAATTTCTAAGAATTGGAAGCTATTTAGGGTAAAGCTTGTGGGGCAAGGGAACAAAAAGATTCTGAATGTAATAAAGCCCTTGCATGCATTGATATTTTTTATTGAACCAGTATTACATAGTACTGATTAGGTTTTGTTTTGAACTATTGTGTAAGACACAGTCAAGCAAAACTAACTGAAGATTCCAGTCTGGATTTCTTCCAGTACAGTTTCAATAGTCAGGCACCCTTTTTCATGCCTTTCGTAGATATGCAGCCTGATTTTTTTTTCTGTAGGCATAGCTTTAATTTAATTTATAGCTTTTTCATGGAAAGGTTTCAACATGACGTAGAAATGAGGACACATCTTCTCTAGAGCCCAGCTTTCAGTGTTGCCCACATGTGTTTGCACTGGTGAAGGAAGTTATTGTTCTTATAACAATATGAAATTGTTCTTATAACCTGTTTATGAAATAGCAGCAGCTTGGCCACAGACATAAAACTCACCTGAGCATGCCCTGGCACACCCAAAAGAGCTCCCAACATTATCATTGTGCTAACGTGGCTTGAAAGGAAACATGGATGTTTTTATGAAGTGCCCAAGCATCTATGAAAAATTTGTGAGGCAATCAAGCAGCCTTTTCTGGCAAACCATGCAAGGAATGGTGTTGCTATAACCAAACCAAACAGGAGTAAAGTTTCCCTTGTGAGTTCTGGTTTGCAATATGAGTGGATCCAGATTCTGTGCCACGGTGTGTTTGCCTTGGCCCAGCAAATTGCCCTTGAAATGAACTCCCTGCTAACAGAAAGCTTGTGCTACAGAACTGTTCTGCCTACTGCTCTCTGTGATTAGGGATGGCAGCTAGGACAAACGAGAAATGAAGCAGTAAGAAAAGGGAATTAAAACTCTGTTTCAGAGGTATTTTTGAGCAGGCTTTGTTTAGCATTTCTTTCCCCCTGTACAGTACATATTCCACAGCAATTTTGAAAACAGTGTAATTTAAAAGTTAACATTTGCTTAGCTGGTAGTAGCACGAGATAAAAGCTCTCATTTGCAGCGAGTAGGTGAATTTGTTATTGCCCCAGTCAACAGCTATTGACCTGGTACAGCACTTCTGCTTATTACAACCAAATCCTTTTTCTTTTTTGTTCAGTAGTCAATGACACTGTAATGGAAGGCATTTCTTACCAAATGATGCAATATCTATCAGCAACACCTAGAAGTTAATGACTAATGGTTACACAGAGGAAAGCATGTGCTAAGAACAGCAGTACACATCTATTAATCAAATTCACTGCACCTGATGTGCCTTTATAGCTTAGTGGAACTGTAAAGCACATCAGATAAGTAGTTTCTGTTGTTATTAATCTCGGTTTTAGCACAAAACACCTTTTATTCATCCTATCAATACATAAATAATTTGGGTAGGACAAAGTTTGGTCTGACTTTTAAGGCCCGCCTTTTAGTTACATGAAATTTGGATTTGACAATCCTAGACTTAGTACTTTGGCAAGGCAACTGCTCTCCTCCAAGCTGAAGTCAAGTTATTCCCTAAATAACCCAGACGGGGCAGTACAAATGCAAGGCAACACTCTAAAGACAAAATGGGAAGAGAGTGCATGTGTCCATGATGGCTCAGCCTGCCTTCAGCATGGTTTGGTTGAGACAATGATTAATTTTGAAAAGAATATACCATGAGTTTTTTAATTCATTAATGGAAAAAGCTGTCATTGAGGAAATTACAGGTTAATTAGAGTTCTTAATAGTTAAGGGATAACTAGATATTTCAGCCTTTCAGAAAAATCCATAACACCACTAAACCTGCTGGATTTCAGAGGCAAGAGATCTCTCTTGGCAGCTGCAACAGTTATAAGGAGTAAAACATTTCAAAGTTTATTCTGGGATTTTAGTCAATCATTTGCAGTATGCAACAAGCTACACAGAGTTTACTTGTTATTTCTTCAACATAGGAAATTCATCTCTTCTGGTACCAAAATCAGTAAATCTCAAACAAATAAATAATGAGCACTTTTGTAAAAATAAGATATTTTACAAGATGATTTGACTTCACTGTCAGCTCAGTTACATTTATGGTTTTCTCCACTTGCCCATAAGAAAACTCTCTAATCTATTTCATAAGAACCTGTAAAGACTTCTCTTGAAGGAAGACAATGGTTATTAAAAAATACAAATGAAACATTTCAAATTGAAAACAGACCGGCTATGCATTTCCTATTATGGTCCCAAACTTTGCAGTACTCACTGTCAATGATTTGGAACATTCCTGAGAACTGTAACCTGTACTGAATGAGGAAATAATTCTTAATTTCAATACTAAATGATACAGAATGGGGAAAGCCAGCATAAAACTGTTAAGGAAAGGTATTAGTGACTTACTTTTTGTAACAACTCCTTCAAGGCGAATGATATTTGGGTGATCAAACTGTCCCATGATACTCGCCTCCCTCAGGAAATCTCTCCTCTGCCTGTCCATATAGCCACCCTTCAGAGTTTTAATGGCAACAGGGATCTCTCTTTTTCCTGGTGTCTTCAGACGTCCACTGCATACTTCTCCAAACTCCCCTTAAATACATAAAAACATCAGTTCAGCAACTCACAGTGCCTGTACAGAAAAATATTCAAGGAACTCAAACATCCCATAGAAGTGGACAGAGAAGTAACTCAGTATTCAAATTTATCCCCAAAAATTCAAAATACATAATAGCACTTCACAAGAAATTATCACCTTTCCCTTGTGCCACAGCAGGGATGATGGGACCTTGTACTGTGCCTGCAAAAGCCAAACCTTCAGCCCTCCCCACTGTGGCTCATCTTGCTTTCCTTTGAGACTGAGCATTGGTATCAATATATTTGGGATATACAACTGAGGAAGGAACGTAGTGGCACTTGAGCTTCTTTTTCACTGATGACAAAATATCTATGTAAAATATCTACTGCCAGAAATATTTATCTCTGGGGGTGAAATGCACTAAGACCTGTATGTTAAGAAAAGCCCTGGGACCATCAGAACACTTGACTATCCTTCAGCTACAGAAAGCATTTAAAAAGTACTTTCTGCTCTTATGACCTAGAAAAGCACTTGCACGTGATTTATTTAAATGGACTTCCATAACTATTTTGAAATTAATGACATATTTCCCCTGTTCAGACAGCCAAAGGCCAACAGTCCCAGAAAATGTGGAGTTGTGCAGTGAGAGGAATCTCAAAACTCATTCCCCCTGATGTTTCCCTGTGTATGTAGGGCCTTTGAAGGATGTGTGTCTCCCTGCATTCTCCTTACACATTTGCTAATTCACTTTGTATGGAAATCACGACTTTCCTTTGATCTTGAAGTCACCCAGAAGTTATTTAGAGCCCCTACCAAACATACTCTTGGATGACTGCAGGTCAGTTTCAGTCATGGGTCATAATTCAGTAAATGAAAAACAATGTTCACAGAAATATTTCAGAGCATTTCTCAGTGCAGGTTGCTTTCACAGCAAATCTAAATTTTTTTACCCAACTTATTTTGGAATCAGAAGTGCTAAAAACCAAAAAAGCAAGTAATGAACAGATATATATTTAACTGGGGATTTAACACTCCACTGAGTGCTGTCTGTATTAGTTTTCCCTCAACTTTAAGGATGGAAACTTTAAGAACAAAATAAAGAAGCTGTAGTCTGTAACTGCATTTTCAGATATGAAGAAAATCTAGAAGAGAGGTACCTTAAGGCACAACCTTCACTTCAGAAAATTATGACAAGTTACAGGATTAGAATGGATATTGTCACAAGAATTTCACTTAATTAGGTTCTGTTGCTTCCACTGAAACAAAGTTTTATTAGTCAATGAGACCCAGGAAGAATGAGATTAAAAGAAGACTTTCATATCTTGCCTTTCACTTCAATGACAGAGGCATCAAAGTGCAGGAGTACAATTAACACATGCTGAACATAACCTCTGAATAAATTAGCAGCTTCCTCAACAGCTAAAAGAAGTCAAGTGGTCCCAGGTCTTCTTGGTACAGTTCCTCCCACCAATTTATTTCTACTTAATTTTAAAAAATAAATTAAAAATGTGTGCAAAAATAAGATATGTGAAAAGGTATGTCATTAGAGTAATGTTCTGTGAATCTTTCGACAAAAGGGGAAGTTATGTGAGGATTTTCCTGTATGATTTTGCCCCTTTCACCTTCAGAAGGCTCTCCTTAGAAGTTTGCTTGCCTGACTACTTGCACTTAAAAAGCAGTAGATAATCTGGACTTGTGAAGTCCTCCCATTACAAAAAGTCATGAAACCTGAATGTTTTGCAGGAAACATGGTCTATCAATCTTATTTTCTGTGACATGTTCAGCAGGACCAGAACACTTCTTAAAGCCATGACCTCATTGCATCCTGCTGGCTTTTCAAGCTTAAATGCCTAAAATGAGAAAAATTTCCCATTTCTCTCTCTTGATGAAGTAGTGAAAAGCAAAAACACTAGAGCCTTAGTATCAGGATTTTTAAAGAAATGTTGTGGTCAATAAATCTGCAGAATTGCAAAATCTCATTTTAAGACTAATTTGAAAAACATAGGTTATAGAATAAACCATTTTGCTACTACAAGATTATACTACAGCTTCAGAATTTCATCAATAATGGCATTCATCCCTCAGGGACTGTAAAAGGCTGTTACCAAGTGCTTTAAAATGAATTAAAGTGAAGGAGGCAGCCGAACAACTTGCAATTCCAAGATTTATTATCTGTACAACATCCAAAGCAGGGGAAGGAACCCCTGTTTCTTTCACATTCTTTTGGATGCACGATTTGGAAAGTTGCAAAGATACTTCCCTCCCCTTGGATATTGGGATTGACAAACTGCTGAACATAAAGACTACCAGCAGGTTTTTTGTTACATGATGTCAAACTTGAGGTCTTCAGCTCACAGAACAGACATTTCCCACATTTAGAAACCAATGGTGTATAATAACTTCTGTTTTAGACTAGATGGAGATCAATGGTTTAATTTAAAGCACTGAATTATTTACACTGAGAGTTTGACAAGATTTCAGTCCAGAGTGGCTTTTCTACACTTCTGTTCAGATAAAGAATTTTCAATGTTTTTAAAGGCAAAGGGGAATGGGTTCAACCAAAGGGGTTTTTAAAATCTAAGAATCTCATTCTCGCTGCTCAAGTTTGAAGATAAACAGGATAAATGTTGACCCTGCAGCAGCTGAGGTTCATGACTGCATGTGTAATAAGTTGAAGCCAAGAGCCAGATGTCAGTGAAGTCAACGTTTTTCCTTGCTGCAAGGGAAAAGGCCTTTCACCACTAGAGAAAAAGAGAGAGTCCATTGCCTGTTTACTAAAATGTAAATAATCTCTGGTTTAACAACAGAAACCTCACCCATCTTGCTGTGTATGATACAAAAAGGAGCTAATTGAGCAGCCTAGAAATTTAATCTGTGCAACTCACTTCCCCATTTCAGTCTTTACACTTGTGGGAGAACTTGCAGGCAATTTAGATCATGCAAAGAATATTGTCTGCTCTGGGAAAAGCTAAAGAGTTGGTCTCTTCCTTGAGTTTCAACATTTTAACAAAGAAAATAGGAGGATAATTGTAAATTTTAAGATGGATTTGACAGAGTACCTCTGGCAATTCATTCCTTGAAGAGCTGCTGAACCCTTAAACCAAAGAGCAAGAAGAGATGAGACAGAAAAAAAGTGTATGGTTGAGATATAATTCCCAAAGACTTTAAAGTATAACTTGGGTACAGAATTAGGTTAGAGTTAAGCTGAAAAAAGAAACTAACTAAAAATACTTGCCTGGAGTGTCACAGCCATCGAACTACAAGTAGTGAATTATCGAGAACTTTTGGACGTGACTTTTTCCATTGAATAAACAAACTGGAAATTGCTTTCAGGAGAAGAAGAGTTTTAAAAATGTCCAGAAATGCTAGAAATTATTTTTTTTCGAGTATTTGTGATTTTTCACTTTGGTATTTTCAAAATGAAACCTTCTGGTTCTTGAATGGAAATATTTTTTCTTTGAAAAATTAAAAGTTACAGAAATTAAAAATGAGAATTATTGGCCAAAATAAATGTTAGAACAAATTTAGAAGTGCATCTATTAATTGACTTGTTAAAAAATATTAATGCTTCATTTTGAAGATGATGTTGACTTTTGGCTTCACTTAGGTGAAAATTGCAAACATCTTTTAAAAGCAATTCTCTAGTGATAAGAAATCTATTTTATATCCAGTTGAAACATGTAATACAGAATTAGAGAGAATGAACAGACATTTTTAGGACTGCTGAGAATTACACTGATATTTTATGTCTCTGAGCAGCTACTGAAGAACCGTGTGGGAATTTGTACCCTCCCTGCCCCAGCCATGGTATTTAACCTGTATTTCGTATGCATGGAAATGGGTTTAAATTTCATTTCAACCTGTTTGCAAGTCCTGTTAGGTGAGTATTTTTGAAGTTGAAAAATTACACATGTAATTTTAGAAAATAAAAACCATAAAAATAGAGCCCATAAGAATAAAATATGTCAAAGCATACACTTCCATGCATACAAGAAAATGGAGAGAGAAGCTGAGAGAAGAGTTTTCATAAATTAATTAAGATGAGATTAAGGACACGATTTTAATCTGAACTAAAACAAGCAATCCTTGTCTGTTGTCTTCAACTGAAATCAGCAATTACACAGATGTGGAATGTACTCAATCTGCTTTATAATCTAAGACATCAACATCTGTAGTGTCTGAAGAAAAGGAAGAAACAGAAGAAAGCAAACTGAATGTTTTCTGCAGAGGTCAGCCCTCTGGGGGCCTTCCCAAACTCGTAATTCCAGAGGTGCAGAGCTCCAGCTACAGATGATGTGGCCTAAGCAATCAGGTAAACTGGAGGGCTCCAGCACTATGGAATGCAATGTGAAACAGAATTTTCTCTTTTACTGTCAGGTCAATACTTTCTTTCTCCTGTCTGCCACCAGACCTGGTTTTATTTCTGTAGGATTATTGCACAGCATTTTCTAGTGCATAAAACACTTCTTAGCAACACTGGGGATATTTCCATGGAAATCAGTGTAGTTACATATCATTAAATGAGAGGTTTAAACTGAAAAATACTCTTCCTTTCTAGAGTGATTAAGATATATGAAACAAATACAAAAAAGAAGGATTGCAGGGTGTCATCTTCCATACTGTCTACATCTTATCAACAGATCTTCCTCTTTTCCCTCTCTCCCAGTGATCCTTCTCCAGACAGAAAAGCCTTTCCCAAGCCAGCCTCTCCTTTTCCTCCCTCATACTCCTCCAGTTTTCTATCTGAGAATCATTTTTTCTCAGTCTCCTATATACAGAACTTGTATCCCAATAGGAAGAGATTTTGATCTAATTTTACCCTCAGTGGCAGAGAATACATGACAATAGCTATGGCACATGCTGAGTGACACAGTGTTTTGAATACATCTGGAAAAAAAAATCAAAACAACAAACAAACAAGCAAACCCCAAAAAACAAACCCAAAAAACAACCAAAAAACCCCACCAACCCCACAAAAAAACCCCAACAAACCATGAAAAAAAAATCAATCCTACGCAAAAAACTGATAATGAATTAATTTCCCAATGCTTATGAAAAGCAGTATTGCCATGCCCAGAGATTTTTTTTACAGCAGGTATGGTTTTACCTGCCCCAATGACTCTTTCAATACGGATTCTTGAAGGATCAATCTCCTTGGCAAACTCATGGACAGCAAGAGATGGGTCTTCATACGTGTCTGGATCTATGTATGTTTTGAGTCCTGGGAAATGTACTGCAAGAAAGAGAGAATAATAGGAATCAGGAATTCCTTAATATTCATATATTGCAATAATAATTTTCTTCTTTTTTTGACTAGACAGTTGGAAGGACTGAAAATAACATATTACATCTGCCAGGTTTAAAATTTCAGAACCCAGCAGAAGAGCTGGTCACTTGAAAAAGGGTCTGCAGGACACCAAGTGAGGGCTCAATGATATGGGGAAAAGCAGGGCCTCAAAACAACAATGATTATTACCAAAGCAGTTCCCCTTTGCTGCTCCTTGGGCAATTGAGGCAATCTTTCTTTCACTTTGAAAACAGTTGTTTCTAGTTCACTCCTTTCATTTAGGAGTGGATGACTGCACATCCTGTTTTGCCAAACAGGTCAGATCTTTGAGTTCCTTTTCTCTTAAGATGATTCCTGTGGGGCTGTGCTGCTTTGTTCTCTTCTGATCAGCTGGAACAGCCAGAGAGGCAGGTGCAAGATGACAACAAAAATATCCAAATCCATTTTCAAGATAATTTCTGTCTGTTTCCTTGGAGATGGCCATGGCAGTAGTGGGTTGGTGCCAGATTGCTTTGGCAGGCTCCAACAGGCTGTCATTTTCTGGCATGGCTGGTATCCCTTGTGTTCCTGAGTATAACATGTTCAAGAACTTGTGTTGTTTCTTCTGGACTCTCTGGATGGGAACTCTTTTAGGCTGCTGCCATGTCATGATTAAGTTCTGGAATACTTTCAATCCATTATCAGAAGTTGATGCTCATGGTCCATCAGTTTATCAGGATAAAAAGAGGCATCTGCAGCTGTGTCCAGAGAATCCCTTTAAAAAGAATGAAGTGTTTCTCAGCCTTCTTTCTCCTGTCAGTTAATAGCTGAGTCTGAATCAGTAATTCCTCTTTATTCTTGGTTCTCTGGAGCACATATATGAGTAGAGACTTGCCCCCTCCAGTGTGATGCTGAGATCACTACAAATGAATGGGGAGGCTCTGAGATGAAGCTTTGTGTCAACATGAAATACAGCCATCATTTACCCTGGCCTGAGAGACACTGAGTGAGGCTTTTTTCAAATTCAGTCATGGTCTCAGAGGCATATATCAAACTCTTCAGGAGGAGGGTTTTTGTCTTCTTTTATTTCTGGCCATGTTTGGAAACAAATGACAAAACCATCTTTCTAGGCAGTATACTTACTTTATGGGCAAACGTGCCCTTTTCCTTGACAGAAAGAGACACTTGGCTCAATATGGTGGGGTCACCTGAAAAAATATTTTACTTCTGGTAACTTCTGTGTTGATCATAGCATTTCAGAGATGTTAGCAAAATGATGAAAGAATAAAATCTGATATCCTTTGAATAATAAAAAAATAGATTTAAATTGCTACTCCTAAAGAAAACAGTAAGGCAACTAATTTAAAGTAGGTAGCTAAACTAAGCTATATAAATTAATTACTGCCCAGGAGAGATCACCAGACTTTTCTGTCACTGTACTGATCAGTGAGCAGGAACATGAGGGAAGACAACCCATTCCAGTTCTTATTTCTTGGGTGGCTGGAAGTGTAGATCCCTAAATCCAAAGAGAACTAGATACAAATAAGTCATACAGTCACCAAGAGAGGAATTTTGAGGCAGAAATTCAGTACCCAGAACAACTGAGAATTCAAAGAAATATATCTGAAAACCTGATAAATATTAGCTGAATACAAAAAAACCTTTTAATAACTATAATAGATTTAGTGAAATAGCAAACAAAAATATAGACCACTGATGATGCAGACAATAAGGGACTACTCAAATAACCAGATTAAAACATCAAGAGCAGAAGTTGTTCAGGAAACAGTGGACTTTCTTAATTTAAAACATGATATAGATATTATCTAGTGTTGAACTACTTACAGTGTCCATTTTGCAAATGAGCCCTTCTTTTCTCCTCAGATTTCATTTTGGCCTTTATGTACCACTGGCATCTTTCAAGAAAAACAAGTGAGGTTTTAAATAAAATACTTGCCATGAATAAAAGAGATGTACACCAAGTTTTATCTGCAATTTTATGAAATCCTAATTATTTTCACTTGGAATATATATTTACTTCTGAATCTAAAGAGGGAAAGAAGCATGACAAACTACAAATAGATTATATACCAAGAAAAACAGATAATGATTGAATGATTAGCATGACAGTGACTACCTGAGTTTGCCTCCTCCAAGGAATTCTGATACTTCAATAAAAATTATTACTTTCCTGCATTCCTGTTTGCATACATAGGCCTGTGGTAATTAAACTTTATCCCATTAACTTCCGTATACAGTGGGTAAAATACCCTCTCATTTTCTTCATAATAGAATTATAATGACTTCACCATGTCTTGTGAAAAAAGAAAGCATTTTTTCATATCAGGACACTATTTTTCTCTTTTGCTGAGTTCAGCTGTGCAGTCTGAGCTGCAGGTAGGCTGAACATTGCCTACCTGCAGGTCTGATAATGCTGATTTAGTGGGTCACATGGCAGGACCAACTGTTTGAGTCAAGAAGAGACAAAATATTTGCTCTTGGTCTTAAAGCTCTTTCTCGCTCACTGAGCAGCCTAAAAATTACTATTTAGAGGGAAATCTTTGGGTTTAAGGGATAGCAAAGGGTTGTTGAGGCTCTGATGCCAGTGGAGAACAGCAGTGCTCTGGGGTACAGACATGGAGTTCCAAGACCAGCTTGAAAATAAATGCCTGTCCTCTGTGTGAACATTAACAGCATTATAAAATTAAATAAAAATCATTACAGCCAGTATATCCATACTAACAGTGGGGATCTATGAGGAATAGGTGAACACACCCACCTCATTTCAATGGTTTTTTTTAAACTGCTGAGACACAGTAGGAACAGTCCCAAGCCCATGCACTGCTACACAGGTGATGATGAGGAAGTTAAGGGCAGAAACTCCTGAAGCTGATGCACCCTTGTGGAGGGAATGCAAACCAGCGGATTCTCAGACTCTGTGGAAACCTTGAGATTGAACACCAGTTGCTGGGACTCCCTAAGGATGCCAGTGCCACTTTTGGGACCTGAACAAGTGGTCTGTAGGGTGCCACCTGTCCAGAGCCCTAAACACAGGTTCTTACACTCCAAGGGAACAGTCAAAGAAACAAGACTGTAACCTTACCCAACCCTCCTAAACATCCATGTGGCCCCCAAGGTTGAATACAGAAGCCAGTGATTAATCACCAGCAGAGAATCTCCTCATTCTCTGCTCATGTTACCTGCAGAACAGCTGGAGATAAGACTAAATCAGACTGAGCTTTAACATCCCATTTCCTGAAACTGAGCCAAGACCCCAGTCCGGTGTCTTGAAGTCTCTGTTGCTTTCATATTCCTATCTGCAACTGACAGCTGTGCTTCCTGCTTGCTCCTGGTGGATAATCACCCAGCAAAGTGCAGAGGCAGGTGCTCATTTAACCCAGCCTCTCCACTCTGAATAGGCTCATCAGCAGCCCTGAGACTCTGGCAGCTCATCAAATTCTAAACAGTGAAGCAGAGCACATCTGTAGGGTACCTGTCCCATTCTTCACACTGAAATTTGCCTCCAGTCCTAGAGTAAATTGAGTATTTATTCAAGATTTTCTCGCTCTGTCTTCTGTGGAACGTGCTCTTATCACTGCATTTAAGCAGCACTTCAAAATGAATTCCTATCTTACATAATTGAAATGGTCCCATTGAGTAAGGCAGTAGAAAGCTCAGAGAATCTCTTATATTCTTCACATCCGAAAACAGGAGGAAGAAACACAGGAAAAAAACCCCTTTTCCATATTTTTTCCTTCCCAAATTTAGTGATTTTTTTTCTAAGGAAGTGTTTGAGTTGTTTCAGGATTTCCCATGTGGATTCCACACAATCATTTTCTCTGGAAATTTGTCTCTGTCTAAATAATTCCTCTCTATTCTGAAAGATCCTACTGTTTGTCACCTTCTGTAGTAATTGCAGGAATATTTACTTAACCTCTATTTAAGATTATCTAAGGCCACAATATGTTCCAACGTTAACAGCTTTCATTATCCTCATCAGAACATTAGATTTAACTTGTTTTATTATTTAGCAGAGAGAGCATTAATTCACATAATGGCAGCTACTGCAGTGCCATATTTAGTTGCTGGGGTTTTGCAAATAAAACCTCTGGCCTATACTGATAGAACTTCACTTTCTGTTCAAATTAGACGTAATGCTACACCAACAAAACAGATGTGCAATTACAAATCTAAAAGTGCAGCACCCTCTGTTGATATCTGAGTAGTGCACTCTCTAAAGTTTGTAAAATACACTGTGGGGATTTTTTTTCTTTTTTTTTTCTTTTTCCTGGTAATGTCAGAGCCTTGAGGGTATAGCAGGTATACTCTATTTTTAAATTATCTCTCTGTAGGCAAGAGGTCCAGAAACTTATTTCTAAAATATCCAAACTATTTCCTGGTTTCACATAATTTCTTATCTCCCCAAACTGTGTCTTTATGAAAAACAACACAGACAAAAGAACTGCAAGACCAGGGCTGAACAAAGAGGATATCCCACTGAGCCTAACCCTAATTTTAGCTCTGAAAACGTGGTTTAATGACTTAAGTATTGTTCTTAAATTCTTAATTTTAGATGGGACTATACGAGAACAGTGTTTTCATTACCTGCCAGTGATGAGGAAGAACAAAGTGAGGATGACCAGGAGAGTGAATCCACCAACAGCAGCAGTGGCAATTACAAGAATCTGTCCCTGCTCTGCAGCCATATCAGAAGCTGAAAGAGAAGCACAGAGAAAAGAGGTTGATGCTCCATCCATCACCCAGGGATTTTGCAGAATGGCTGAAATCATTTCAGTGGTCAAATATTGCAGTCTGTGTTTAATGCTTTCCTCAGTGCTTAGCAAGGGCATCGGATGCAAACTGTCTGTGAAGTGAGAAACCATAATCCATGTCCCAACTAGGATGGGGGGGAGAGGATGTTTGCAGGTTTATAAAAGGAGGATTTGTCTCTATCAGACGCTTGCAATTTAATAAAGTTTGAATATGACAGGATTTTGGACACAAAACTGTATCTTCTTCCTTATCTTTATTTATCTTAATCCTGCACCTAATTCAGAAGTTCTCTCCAACCCCCTGTCCCAGTGAAGTCAGCAGCAGCGCTGAGTATGGGAAGATATCAAACTGGGTTCAGGAGGAAGCAAAGCAAAAGCTCCACACCCAATATGTAGCTTCACACATTCTTCAGCATATCTGGTGTTCAGTTTCATTGTCACAAAATACATACTGCTTATCATAACACGTTTTGGTGATCTGCAATTCTGTAGTTGCCAAAAAAAAAAAAATTCATATGCCTCTTGTTTTTCTCTCTCTGCTTTTTGTAGGATGATGAGTTAAAAAAGATCACCTGAAATTATCCAGTCACTGGACACTTCCTAATTTTATTAATTTATTGTGCATAGTATTAAATCTTTACATTGAGAATTTACCTACTTACAGTCCAGGTGGTCCTTGCTGTCCAAATACTACATGAGCAGAAAAAGAATTAGGCTCACTAATTTTTCTATCTCCTGTCTTATGACTCCAAAGTTTTATTTGTTAAACTCTGTTACACTTGAACATTTACACCATGACATTTACCCAATTCTTACTATTTCCATGGGAAATAAAACCTTGTTTTGAAAGAAGAATAAATAATTCTATTCAATGACTTCTGAAAACAGGAGTAAATACAGAAAAGGGAATAATTTTTACATCAGGGAAGCAACTTTGATTTGGTAAACCTGTGAACTGTTCAATAAGCAAAATCTTCAGCCTTCTTTAGGCATCAGGTTATTAAAGCTTAGGGAAATCACCTAGGCTACTGTCTAGAAAGCTCAGCAGGTGATATTCTCTCACTTTGCAGCTGAAGAAGCTTGATGCAATGCACACATTGCTATCCAAAGCCTCATAAAATGCTGTTTCCTAGAAAATCATTTGGCTTCTGAGCAATATTTGTGTGTGGCTTAAAAACTCGCGGTGTAACCCAGCTTTGTAAGAGTAGCAAAGCAAATAAAAATAGTAGCTTATGTCAAGTTTTCAGCAAAACCAACTTTTTAGATTTCTGCCATCGGGTTTCTGTCCAAATAATTTGATGGAAGCATGCACAGGCAGAAAATTACAAGGCATTCAGTACCTGTGGTCAGACACGTTAAATATACACGTCTTCCAATAAATGATGGAGCAAATATTGACTGAATAGTTAAATGATATCTAATGATGTTATGGGAGTGGATTCCAGCTCTGTGTTACCTCCCACAGGCTCAGGTTTAGTTAGAATAATGCAACATAACAAATATCATGCCACAGAAGTAACAATGCAAATGCTGAACGCCGTTTTCTGACTAGTGGGACTTGTGCTAAATGTGGCAAGGATTATTACAGTCAGGCATGGTTTGAAGCTGCACACAGAGAAGGTTTCAGAGGAGTCTTTCTTGCCCATCTCTGCAGTGGAAAGGAGAGGGCAAACTGCAGCTCTCCTTTTGTTTTTAGTAAGAAAAAATATGTGCAAAAATAGTGAATTTGGCAGGAGGAAAGCAAACCACGAGCCCAGACGAATTAGCTGTGATTTTCTGCAACAGACATTCACTGCCAAGGCCAACAACCCAGGAATTTCTTAATGCAAATGTAGGGACTGACTCCATGGTCCAAAGAGGCATCTGCACTTATGTTAATGAAGGGGAGAAATTCAAAAGTGACTTAAGTTCTTTCTGCCTGCAAGCAATATGATTTTTAGCTGAGACTGTACCTATTTGAAAAGTGTTAATTCTGGTTTTCTTGTTTGTATTTTAGAGGCCAGAGTCGAATACGGTAAGATTTTTTTTTCCATGTAGTTAAATCACTAAAAGGAGCTTTCAAGCCTGAAAATTCCAGATGACCAGATAAAACTGTCAAACGACAGACAAGAATAATTGGAAAATGTGGATTTGTTAAAAACTGGCAGAGAGGCAGGTAAGGCAAAATGATGGAAATACTTATTTTTGCTTGAAGTGATCCCTCAATAAAATCAATAAAGGCACAGCACAGTGAACAACGCATATTTAAGCACACGAGTATCTACATACACAGACTTATCACATGCAGCCAAAAGGTTCCACAAAAAGCTATTTAGGCAGTGAGAAGACAGTAATCAGGGACTCTCAATTCCTAGAATCTTTACAGCATTTTGCCGTTCTAAATTAAATTCTATGTGTCTCTCAACCTCTCTGTTTTTTTCTCGTTGCTCCAGGTTTCTCTTAAGGCAAAGTTCAAGTTGTAAATACTAAGAGCTTTAATTGTTTTTGTCGTGCATGTTCTTGAATATTTTTTGTCACCTCCTGCTTTTCCTTCCTTAGTTTTCCTGTGTATATTGGTCTATGACCCTGTGTTTCTCCACAGAACTTTTTGATTATTCAACACAGAAAAACTCAGTTTAAAAAACAACTGTGGCAGGTTGCAAAGTCAAGCAAGTTCCTGCAACCTCATTTCATCCCTTTATGTGGACGTATGAGAGTGCCACATTTATTCACAGAAGTACACAGCATTTTTTTTCCAGCATCTCATTTGTTGGACAACATGGCCAGAATTCCCATAGCTAAAATCAGTATTTTGTTGTCTCTACACTGTCCAGGGCACCTCAATGTTACCATAATCCATGAGCAGAGCTAAGGGAGCTTAGAACCCCTCTAATTAGGCTGACTGCTTAGTCTGGTACCACGTCTCATTCTCTCTACCTGTCTGCTCAATAAGCTAATTTGGGCACGTAAAGAAAACACTTAAAAAAATGAGTAGCTAAGACAAGGAAAAGGGAGAATTTATGACTTATCCAAGATGTTTCAGTAGTATACTGCAATGTTTGGGTGGCAAAACTCTTAAAGTTTTGTAGCTGATGTAATTATCAAAGCGATTTTAAAACTGCAGCATGGATGATATATGCACCCAGGAGCTTATTATTCAGATAAATTCCTCCCTGCCATTGTTCTTCATGTTTAACCCATGTTATATGCCTGAAATGATGCTTGAAGTTCCTAATTGCATCATTCCAGCTTCCTTGCTTAACACCATGACCAGAAATCCCTTCTGCATCCAGCCTGGCATCAGTTCTGCCCCAGCAATCCACTTTTTACATCCATGCCCTGTCTCATCTTCTCTCTAGGTTCTTCATCCAGGAAGATGGAGGAAGAGCTTCACTTTCTCTCCCCTCTGGGCTGAAGGGAAATATCCTGAGGCTTCCTCATTTCTTCACTGGGCACACTGGAACAAATGCTGCAGATGTTTTAGTCACAGTGCAAGAGGCTGAAAACCAGAGAGACTCTTTCAGCTCTGCCTTTTCTTTGAACAAATTTCTCCAAGACATTTTACAAGTTTGTGTGTAAAAGAGCTGCAAGCCCCAATGACAGCTCACTTCTGTCTCTCAGCTACATCCCTTCCTTACTTCAATTTGACATCTATCAGGCAGCAGACCCTCCAGCAGACTGAAAGATAAAAAAGTGACAGAAAGACAGCCAGACTGATAACTGTGAGAGGCTGTAAGACAGATAAGTGTGGACAGTGAGCACTGGAGCTCCAGCAGACAGGAACAGGCTGTCAGGGGGATTTACAAGGCATTGTAAACAACAGTGCTTAAGAACAACAGGTAAGAAAACCACTAAGTGTCATTAGGGCAACCTTTACATTTTCACAAATGAAAATGTAGTTCCTGTGCAGTTCCTGTGATACAGTGAGCTGATGGGCTCCAGTCCAAGGGGAAATGAGAAGGCAAAGGAAAGGTGATCTTAAAAGGGACTGTCACTAGCATAAGAATGTAGAACTTTTTGGTGTCCATTCACTTGAAAAGCTTTCTTCCAAGTGTTTTCCTCTAACATTCACTTCCTGGCCAGTGGATAAGTGGAAAGCCCGTGTAGGTATTTAGAGATCTGAGCAAGGATGCTGCTCTTGCTTAGGAAATGCAGAGGAAAAGTGAAGTCTGGGTTTTCTGGACACATTCAGTAGTGCAATCAGATAGACCAAAATTAAATGTGAAGAACAAATGGCTGAAAGTATTAAACACAGCAAGGAAATATTTAAAGATTAAAATGAGACATTTTTTGATATCCAGTGCTAATACTGAATGAACAATAGGATGAGGCAGAGGTGGGGAGAGACCCAACAGGAAGTTTCTAAATATGAAATATGTGTCATCTGATTTGTTTTGTTTCAACAAGGAATTCAATTTGCTATTGTCAAAACATGAAACATTATAAAACAAACAAACAAACAAAAATATCTCCATTTTGCATTGGTAATGCAATATATTTTCTAAAAATTCTTGGGATGGCTTTTCTGTCATGGCATGAAGCAGGGCATGTGTTTAAACCAGTAGTGGACCTACAGTAATTTTCTCTCAAATTCAGGACCCCTTTCTTGAGCTTTGGAGCTCTGGAAAGAATGGAGTCACATTGGGTGGCAAAACCAAAATAGCCTGATTTGAGGATGAAAAGTTAAAGGCAGATTTTGTGGATATGGGAAGAGGGAGAAGAATGTGAAAATTCAGCAATACACAAAAATCACCATCTGAGACTAAAGAAATTAAAGTTATTGATCCATCAAGACTGGAGTTTCAGCCAATTATATTTTTCCCAGTCTTCAACTTTATAAAACACCTAATCAGGTATTCCATTAGCATTTCTAAAATGTTTAAGTTTTTATTGTCAATAATTTAAAGTATACAAAGTCTGAGTTGCTTTTGGATTAAATATCATCATGTGCTCACATTTATCACTCTGTTCAGCCCAAGCACAAGTCCACACTGCATAAATGGAAATTGTCCCTTAGGCCCCTTCCAGAACAAGCCAACCATTCCACTTTCAGATTATTTTTTCCTAATGATGGGAAGGCTGACAAGGAAAATACCCTTGGTTTTAGAACAAGCCCTGCTTTGGCAAGAAAATGGCCTAAAAGCTGTAACTTGTTCAATATTTACAAATTCCTCAGGGCAGAAAGACCTCTGAGGTAATATAAAGAAACCATTTCTCTAAGGGAAAAAAAAAAGAAAAAAGAAAAAAAGAAAAAAAGTTTGAATCATTAATTAAAAAAAAAAACCAACAACAAAACCAACCAATCCAAACAGGTATTTCAAAACCATCTGGTTAGAAGAGAAAGGGGGAAAAAAATAGAGGGCAACAATCAGAGATTAAAGCATCTCTGCTCTAGGACAGATTTTTTTATTGTCAGAACACATTTTATTCTCTGTTAGGAAGGACCAGAGTGTTTTTATGGTGATTCAGAGAGCTGGTAATTCTGACAGATAAAAGCAGGGACTGCAAGTGAGGTTTGTGCTCCAATTTAAGGCCCCAGCAGTGGCAGCTGTGTGTGTGCTGGAGTGTATGAAAACCTGCCAGCTTTGCCACGAGTGTTTTGCCTGTAAGGTGCTGAAACAGAGACTGAATAAAATGGCAACAAGAAACACAGTGACAAGTGGTGGTTGCTGTGCTTTGGAAAGGTTTCACATTTCCCAGGTGCAGCCTCTGAGCTTTAAAAAGGGGAGAAATGCCTGTCAGCATCCATTTGTCCAACTCTGCTTCCTTGATGAGAATTTTTCTGACTATGCTAGGTAACTCCATTTCCTATCACAGATAAAATACAAATCTCACTCTTTTGGATGCTCCACTTGCTTGCCTTTGCAGCAGGGAGAAGGGTTCAACAACTGAGCTCCCCAAGCTGTGGCTGCCTCAGTCTGTGGGTCAGTAAGAGAGGATCCTTCCCAAAAAAACCACATCAACATTAACAATTAACTTCTTCCACTACTGCTGCAGGTTTGGTCTTCTCTCTCCCTCATGCACCACTTTTAGCAGTCCCACCAAAATGTTTTGGTGTTCCTGGTAATGATGTATCTATTTTATCCTTTATAACTTTATAGCTGAGTCTATAGATATTTTCTATAATTAGTCTATTAAAGAAAAACCCTGATTTTTGATTGCTTGCTTTACTGCTATCTATGAACAAGTTCTGTCAGCATTCAATCAGGGTAAATGGAATAACCTTGGCTGTTTACCTGCCAATGGTCTGGGAATTCTTCTCCACTGTAACAATTGGCAGAGAGCTGGAGGATGTTACAAGCTAAGGCCAATTAAGGAGGATTTTTATCAAACGCGTGACTTGAAATATTTTTTGTTATTTTCACAAGAGTGTTGGTTGATAAATTTTCTGTTCACAACACAGACTTTTAAAACACTCTATTCTTCCCAGCCTTCTCAAGAAAACGCTACTTTTGAGATAATTAAAATCCAATTGAAAGTCCACAAAAAGTAATTGAAAAAGTGGAATTTCCACCCAGTAACTTGTTTCCTGTGAGCAAGGATGGAGGGAGCTGCAATACTCTTAGTTAATACTAGGCCTTGGCCTAATATTAACTATCTTTCAGAAACATTGAGAAAAATGTATATTAAAAAAATCAGAAGATTTTCAGCTGAGCTGCTCACTGCCAGAGTAGTAAATGATGAAGAAGGATTTGTACACAGCTGCACTAGGACTGGTTTGTAAGACAGATGCAGGCCAGCAAGGGTGAATTAACATTTATGGGCACTGACAGAACCAAGCAGCCCAAATCTCAACACAACTCTCCCAAATCTTTCTGTGTAAATGTTAGTCAGCATCTTGAAATACTGAAAAAAACCCCCATTGCTGTATTCTATTTATTCAGCTGTGTGAAACCATGTAGTAGTTTAGGCAGCAAGTGCTTAGCCATAGAAGTAAAAGAAATCAGAATTACTGGGAGATAAGCTGTGTTAGGTCTGTTTATGGCATCATAAACAGATTTCTTTTTCCCATTTATTTCAGTATCAGGTTCAGCTTTGATGTTATACTTCAAAAAGGACGTTGAAATGAAGCTCACCATGCAGCCCAAGGGCCAGCTGCATCAGTGCACTGAGAAGGAGAGATGGGGCTAGGATGGAGCAAGGAGAATGTCACTCCCAGAAGATTCCCTCAGCACCAATGAGGAAAATGTCACTGGAGCCACAGTCCTCCTGATTTAGATGGGCAAGTGACATTTTCACAATGTGAAACCTCATAGAGGTTTAAATACTATTTTCTTTTTACATGAATTAAGCCTCGTAGGTATCGCACCGGAAGCTACAGACAGCATCTACTGAAATCCTTGAAAGCACCCAAGTGCTCAACTCCTATTCAAACCAATTGGCTTAAGTACCCAGAAAATTTCAAAAAGTCCAATTAGGCATTAAGCACTTGGAAATCTATCCCTGATTGATTTTTGAAATAGAAGTTAAGAAGCAATAAAAATGGAACACAAATCCCTGGGTGCTCTTGGAAGCACTTACATAGTTTTGAGTCTGTACATTAGCTTAAACAACTTGAATTCTAAAACACTAATGAAAAACATGATATACATAACTGGCTAATTAAAGTAATTTAATTAATGAGTGTTTTAGTGTTGCATCTGCTACACTAATTTTCTCTCAAATACATGAAAATACCTTTTTCTATGTTTCTTTGAACATGGAGGGCAGCACATGACAAATATAAAATTGTTCAGAGTGTGAACATCACACATAAAGTGTTTTTGCATATTTTGTAGGAATAGGAAGGCTTCTTGCTTCTTAGTGCCAAATTTAGTAGGTTTACTGGTTGATGGAAATGCATATAAAAGTTTTCAGTTTCTGTTTATGGAGCCTGGGAGCGCTGACAACTACAGAGTGAGGAGTCCATCACAGGAAGTTGCTGCACTTAGGGAAAGCCTGGCTAAGGGCATTTCTAGATGTCAAGAGGCAGGACTTCTACAGGGAAAGAAAGGATCAGAGAATCCTAGAGCATCTTAGCCTGGGAAGCACCCATAAGGAAATTTTACAGGAGAGAACATTCCTTCAGCTGCAGCACTGGGCTAACATTTCTATGTGTTGTTGTAAACCCAGACCTGTGAGTCTGAGGCTGGTTTTTTATCACATAGCATTTTGTGGTAAACAAATGGTATGGGTTCAGCCATTCAAACTCCCAATGTCTCACTGGTTTAGAATTAGATGCTACTTCTACTGTATTTATTTATTTATTTTTTTTCCTTCAGTGAAACTTACTTTCATCTCCAGTTTCAAATTCAAACTTCTGGCTATAGCCGCTGTATCCTGCTGCCGTCCTGACTCTGATATGAAATATATACTTGGTGGCTGGCTTGAGACCTGTGATGATAACACTTGGAGCCTTGGACCTTGTGGAGGAATAGCTGAGCTGCTCATGCTCCTGAGGGACAAAAGAGGGAAGAAATGATATCAAGTTGAGTTGAACAATCTTTGCAAAAAATGATATAACAGAACTGAAGCTCCATATTCTTCTCATGAATGCAAAATGTGTTTATAAAAGGAGGTGCAGGTATGGATTTCTGTGCTTTGGTTCTGTGCTACAGTCAGAACGTATGATATGGCCTCGACTTTTAGATTCCAGGTTTTTTGCTTTTAACCTTGCATACAGACATGTTTTTGTGACTCAGGTTAGCAACCAACCCAACCGTAGCCAAACCAACATGAATTAGTACAAGACTACATCCACAGAAGAATGGCAACTACAATGGAAGCTCATTATTTTTTGCACAATGGACAAACTAGGAGGTCAGTAAACACTACCAAGCTGTAAAATAAAGATGTGGGAGTATTCAAATACCCGCTACTCACTTCTACCCGCAGGTAGTGCCAAAATGCCGGCGCTATCCGTGGGTAGACCTGTGGGTAAAAGAAAATAGGAATTAACTTTTTCTTTAAAGCCTGTCAACTTCCAGCATGGTTCAGCTGCTTCGCTGCTGCTCAGCTCAATGTCTCTTTGCAGGTAGCCGTAAGGCAGTCATACATGGAATTCACTTTGAAACTATAAGGAGAAATACTCTGTGCAAAAGTCCTCTGTAAATCTCCTGGCAGTTGATCCCAGGCAGCTGCTGAGAATTCCCAAGTCTCACAGAGATCTTATGGTCTCTGGGAATTACCACTGCAGACCAACTGGTCCAGTATGGAGACCAGAAACAGCAGTTTCTGTGCTTTAACTGAATGCTGCTTTGCCAGACAGGTCTTGGATGATGTTTTTACATGAGAGGATGACTTGGAAGAAGAATTATTCCCTGTCATTAGTTACTTGACAAACCAGTAATCTGTAATATTTTATGTGCTGCCTTAAGGCAAGGTTTGCTCCCTTGGAGCAGGATTTGTCTCCCAGCTGAGCAGGAATGTCCTTGGTATGTGCTTAACAATCCAGCTATGACATCTACAGGGCACCATATATGTTTATTATACCATGCAGTAATATTAGAGCTAAGTTACTCGAAGGATGCTTCCAGCCTGTTCAGAAGGAAATCTGGTTCGCAGAAGAGATATAACCAGGAGAGGATTAGGTTTCAGTCAGATTCTGTCAGACTTTTAACCTCTTCTCAGCAATATGCATGCACTTTTTATATAAAACAAACAGTTTTTATAACACACGCTGAGTTAACTTCAGCCATGTGTAACAAATCACATTAGCACAGGGCAGCAGGTGGGTAACTATTCCCCCAGTAGGAACACAGGGAGATGGCTGAGAAAACCAGATTAAAAAACAAACACACAGAAGCAACCTAATGATTCTGTTAAGAGAAGGAGCAGGAGGAAGGCAACAGTGATCAATATTAAAAATAACTGCATTTAACTTGCGCTTCAAACAGTGGAAATAATTTGAGAACTACAATAAGAGGAAGCATTGATTTTTTCTACAGTCTGTTACCAAAAGTTGAAGCCGTGGGGAGCATGTATTTAAACTGAAATAGTAGGATAAAATGTACATGTAATCTTATGGATAGAGACTATAATTAACACACCATCTAATTACTTCTTTAAATATAAGACTTCTCCCAATTACTTGAAATGCTGTCACTTCACTTTGAACAGGTTAGCAGATTTTACAGATACTTTAAGGTATTTCAGAAAATACCTATTTTCTTCTGAGAGAAAACCTACTTGTTTGAGTGACAGGTGCTTTTTTTTTCTGATTAAGCTTACATGACTTCCCATGAAGGAAAGTTCTTGGGAATCTTCACTGCAGATTATGTAAACAACAAATGCTTGTTTTATACAGGTATTAGCATGACTCAAAGTGCTCTGTCATGGCCCATAGGTGACAGTGATTTTATGCTCTGGAAAGTTTTATTTAGAGTCTGTAAGCTAAGGAAGAGACCAGCACCTAAGGGATTTCACTGTACAGTGTAATAGTTGCAAGCTCTTTCTTTTCCCTAGACTACCTCACTGCTTGAAATCCAGTCCTGGCATTTAACCATGTACTGCTCCTTCTGACCTGCTGGAGAGATTGCTGAAAAACCTGATGGAATTGTAAAAAGAAACAGGGTCTTTAAGAGGAAGATGGAAATGGAAATTTTGTCAAAAAATCAGTGGAGATTTCCCCAAGAAGATCCAGTGACAAGATTTACTCCCTCAAGCCTGCAGAACAAGGCCAGTGGCAACAAAAAGTGGGAATGGCTTTTGAAAAAGAAACAATTTGAGCTACATCTATTATATGTTATTACAGGCTAACTACTGCCTGTGTAAAACATACATTTGGGATACACTGGCTCCATAGCCAGGGGTGTGGACAGGCAGGCAGCAAACAGAATTCCTTATTTGTACTTGGTCAAAGACAATGAGCGTGACAAGGGCTGTGATGGTTAATATTTAATCAACAAAATGGGTCCCTCTGGGGCGAACAGCAACCTCCTGAGGGGCAGCCACAGCTGCCTGTCCCTTCTGGAAGGTATTCTGGCCACCTCCAGGTGTTGTCTGGCTCGTTGCTTCCTCACCACCTCCGTGGGGTTGCCTGCAGGAAGCCGTGAAGGGTCCCTTCTCCATGCCCTCCCCTCTCCTTTCCTTCTGCAGCCTCTCCTGCCATCCATCCCACAGACTGAAAGATGATGCCTGGGAGTACACAACCTTAAAAGTAATAGTGCTGTCATATGGGGAAGGGGCCAAGATTTGTTACTGCACATGAAACAGTGGAAAGGGAACCTGTCACCTTGGTTTGAGAACAAGCTTCAGGAGCTTGAGAAAAAGGTTGCTCAAACTCAAGACGAAATGATTCATAGCTGGGAACCTCCCAGGGCTGGAATGTTTTGCACAAAGAATTCAGCCTTTTAGCAGTGGATTCATGCATAAGAGAATTCTCCAAAGAGTGGATGCTTTGCCATTATTCCATTCTCTTGACAGCTGATCTGCAGCCTACCTGGAAAGCCAGAGGTGGCTCTCAAGAATGGCCACTCCTTCTGCCATGATCTTTCCCAGGAAGGCTGAAGAGGGACTCAGAACAAAAAAAACGCACTCCTAGTCTGCACAGAAATATGGGATGCTTTGTATTATTCTTGCTATAGACCACATGCACTCACTTTTGCGGGGATTCTGTGCTCAAAAAGTGAATTTTAAACTGAAGGACTTAAATGAACTTACTGGATGTTAGTGCATGCTTTTCCCAGATCCTGCTTTCATGTTGTGGAAAAATATAGATATATATCAACCCACTTATCCTGCACCCTAGTTTCCATCAAAAGGAAGCATGATTGTGTGTGCTAGAAGGATCTATCTCTTGTGATAGATTTCTGACCTAGACAGTGACAGGGCCAGAATCAATGGGAAAGGACTACATTTATTCTGTAGTTGATAACTACAGAGGGCTACCACAGAATCTGCAAAATAGAACATAAGTTTAACTGATATGGCTGTACCTCCCATGGCACATGTAAGATAATATACAGTTGGCCACTATGTATGGTTCAATGTTCACAAAAAGAAAAGGAACACAAGAAATGCTCTGATCCTTTACATCAGTGTGAGAGCAGCATTTGTGATCTCAAGATGGCAAAGGACTCAGAAGAATCAGTTCTGAGAACCCAGGGGCTGAGGGGTTAAACAGAGTTAAAGGAGTCTATCTAATATAATATACTGATAGAACTACGAGACACAATCTGATATGAGGAAATTCATAAGACCTCTTCCACAGCCTACTGCAAATTTATCTTGGTGGAAATCTGTAATTAAAACATAAATATAACCCAAATGCAAGCTATGCCAATGTTATTACACAATGTATTACTAAGTCTATGACTACCTGTCCAAGTTAAACAGAATTATATTATGAACTTTGAAAATGTTATCTCTGTTTCTAAGGAAATTGTATTTTTCTTATTGTTTGTGTGATTCCTCTTGTGAATGGATTCAGTTCTGATTATGAGGGACAGTGTTCACAAATCCATGACAGTGTGCTCTGTGCATAAACAGGAAAACCTTTCAGAATCAAATTCCTGCAGCCACCTCTGCCTACCTGAATCTGTATCTATCCTAATTTTATACTTGGCTGTATAGATAAGGCATTTTTTCATATCTAAAGAAACAGACTGGCTGAGTGGAAGGCACAGTGGTGCTAATGGTCTAAGACTAGACAACCTCATTTAATGGAGTAGCACCATCAGAGGATAAATATTAATGAAATGCTTTCTGCTTTTGCAGTGCAGCAGAGCAGCAGTCAATTTCCAGATGTTCTATTATTGTGAATGATTAGTAGCATTTTTCTCATACACTTAAAAGAAAGTGGATTCCCCCAATAACATTACACAGTTGTAAATAAATAGATAAACCTTCACATGCCACACCTCTGTGAACAAATTGCTGTCTAATTTTATCCCCACCTTAGTACAGAGGAAAAGAGCACAGAAATGAAGACTTTGTGGACACGTATAAGAAAGATATTGCTAAAGACTAACCAAAATGTGATGACCTTTAGTCAGTTTAGACTCCTATGGCAATCAAAGAGTTTACATTCTGATGTTGCATGGTGAGAAAAAGATGATATATCTCAAAACCTTTAGTGCAAAAAAAATCAATAGAAATTAAAGATGAAATGCAGAATTTTGCTTGTAGTGCTGAAATAACCTTTAGAAGATTAACTTCACCAGTAAAGCACTGATAAAATCCTGGCACTTTCAGGCAGACAGGTTTGTCACCATTAATATTTGAGTGCCAAAAAGAGACATGGCTCTAATAAAAAAATAGTATCCATCCTTAATTTAGCAATTTGAAAAGATAACCAAATATAATTTCCTGTGATTTAGAATATATAATGGGAGCTATACACTCTTAGTCTGGCTTATTTTATAAAAGACACTGGAGGTATTCAGCTCATTCAGTGTCACGAGTAACAAAAGTAATTTTAAACTGACCCTAGGGAAAGGGATTTCCAAACCTTCTGCCAGCTTAAAGAGACTTATTGTATCCACAACTTTCAAGTGTGTGTGTGCAGAAAGAATCCAGGGAGAGTAACTGAATTTACTATCAGCTGTTTGCAAACACATTTTCTAGTTTATATCTATTGTCCTGCAACATGAAAATTCCATATTAAGCCACAAAATCCTGCCTGGCCTTTTCAGAGCACTGTTATTTAAGTGAAAGAAGTACTAATAGAGATTAAATCTCTATACCACAGGGACCAGGTCTTCATCCTGTACACCAAAGCACAATGTCAAAGCTGAGTATGTGCCACATTAAAGTAAAGAAGCTTTGGAGTTTCATGATTCAGACACTATAAATGTTTAAATAAAAGCACCAATAATAAAAAAATATTTTTTATGAGACCATTTGGGCGCATCTTTCCTAGATACATCAGTCTGAGGAACACACACGGTGTGACCTACAGGAGAAGGAAGCATCATTATTTTAAAGGAATGACCATGATTCTGGAAGACAGCAATTTTTACTGATCATAGCTCTAGTCCACTGTGCAATGAAATATCCAAATTCTTCCCTACTTTTCCCATGGGATCAGCTATGCTGGCACTCCACAGTCACCTGAACTTTAATGCTGTGCTACCCATTAGGATAATACAGTAGCTAATTATTAGGTATTGTCATTAATTGATTAATCAGTTGAAATAGAATCTATTAAAGACAACATCAAACTGTAGAGTTTGTACTTACTCTCTGTGATCAATAAAAACAGTCTCCACAGCTCTAATTTATGGAAACTGCCTCTGATTTATAGAGCTTATATTCCTCTGACAATTAATTTTCCCCCAATAATTTGCAAAAAGTATTTTCCTTCTTCACAATAAAATATTTTCATAATACAACTTCTGAATGCCTGTTGCCCCTAGTCATTGCACCTTTGTCACCTTACACAAGCTGTAGTAGTGATGGGCTAATTGCACTGAAATCAATAAAATTAACTACACCTGTGGAACTCAGTGTCTGCCTTTGAAAGCTTTTTTATATTCACTGATTTTGTGTGTGATTTTCTCCTAGAAAACTATTTTGACCTACAGTACATCAATTAACAGGAATGCTGGAAGATTTTAGAGAAGACTTAAAGGTTCAAAAAATTATTTAATTATTTATTTAATTACTGATTACAATCTGATCAACAGGATTGGGTAAATTTTTACTGTAACGTAGAGTGGTAAGAAAAATTACAATAAGATAACTAAAAGATACCATTCAGATTCTTAAAAAAACACTCTTCCTAAAAACCACTTGAATCTCTGGTTTTCAGCTGAACCACAAACTTGAAGTAAATTTAGAAAAGTGATTGTGAAGATCTGAGGACCAATCTAAACTAAGCAGAAAATGGTGGCAGCAAAAAAAAAGCAGGTCCACAGACAAAATTGCCAATGGCTCAAGTGTTTGCTTCGGAGGAGAAATCTGCAGCACTTAAAGGCATCAGCCTCTTCAGGTTGTAACCCTCTCCCTTCCCTCCTTGGCCTCCCTCCTGATTAATCTGAGATGTAACAGTCGGGGGAGCTGAAACACTCAAGTGTCCTTTACCTGTTTGGCCATTCAATATTTTATATTTTGATTGCCTGTCAGTCAACCCACCACTTTCTCCATATATAAAGTGAAGCTGTCAATGTGAAAAGGGGAAGAACAGATAACCAATCATAAAGAAAATATAGAAAGGTCAAACCCCAGACAAACTTCATTTTAATTGGATTATATACTTGGAAAGGCAGAAACGAGTTGATGTGAGGTGAACCATGAAAAGCAGAAAATTAAAAGAGGAGAGAGATGAGGACAGGGAGGCTCTAAAACAGTGTTAAAATCCTCACCAGCACAGGGAGGTGAGGGCTGGGCAGAGCAAAAGCTGTGTGGTTCACACACTGGGCCAAGTGGGACTGCCAGGTGTGAAGGCAGCAGACAGGACAGAGCTCATTGTCCTGACAAGCAGATTAAAATGAAATAAAAGCAGGCCTGTGCCTTAAGGTAGGCATGGAACAGGGTGCAATCCAGCATGTAACAAAGGCAGCTGGAGAACATGGGTTGTCAGATGAGCACAGATATTAAATCCCATCTTTCTGGCACTAATGAGCTACTCTGATAACAGTGGTTTGCTAATAAAAAAAAATCTTTACCAGTGAAAACCTCTGCACCAGGATCTCCAGAAGTCTCTCTAACTTCTGCATACAAAAATGCTAGCCTCTCCAGCTGCCTCAAAGATTTTTCTTATTTTTTCACTCATTTTAATTTTCTTTTCCAGCTGGAAAGAAGCAGGAAGCTACTGCAAGCACAATCTAAATTTCTAATGTTAAAATTCAACTCAAGTAGTACTCAAAATTCCCCTTAGGACAGTAAAGCACAGTTTCTTCTGGGACACCTAACACTAAGGTTTAGTTCATAATGATGTAATAAACCTGCTGACAAATACAGTGCAACAGGAAACAGAAGCAATCCTGGAAATCTGAAGACTGGAAGATTTCTGTGACTTTCTTTGCTGTGAAACAAGCCCAGAGGACTATGGATATACAGCCAGAGGGCTCATTCCCAAGTCATTCCTCCTATGTATGAGGTTCACAGTTCACAATTCTGAATGAGGTCCTGATGCCACTGCAGATTCCTTCTCCCAATGCTGACCCTTAACACTCCCCCAGAGCCCAGCAATCTGCAGATTAGTGACTTTCTTAATTAACTAAATTTGCTTCATTGTGTTTTACAGCTCATGGACTTTTCTTCCATGAATTTCCTTAATTATTCCTTGAACCAATTTTGCTTGTGGCCTCCAAAACATCCCTAAGCAACAAGTTTAATTACAAACTGCATTTAAAAAATACTGTGGGTATTTGTTTAAAAAAAATCCGCTTCCTGACTATTTTATTGAATATATTTTAGTTTCTTGTCTATAAGGAACAGTGAATAATAATCAGTAATATGTCCAGTCAATTTCAAAATATCTGTGTATATCATAGAAACAGTACTTCTAGTTACAGATGGGAAGTAGGTCGCTGGAAAATGAAATATTTAAATTGAAAATGCAAGACCCTGGAAGAAAGATAACAAAAATGGAAAACTCATGTGATGTGAAAAAGCCACAGTGAAAACATCTGAAGGTCTCCAAGTTTCTGAGACATGGGGCAGGCAATCCTCTCACACCCAGCATTACCAGCACGGGTAACATCCCAGCTGTACACACAGAACTGCTGCGTCCCTTCATGACAGAACTGAAATTTGTGGTGATCCTATTTCCTACTGAAGTGGGAAGGCAACATAAATGCAAAGAAGCATCTCACAAGGGAAGTGGAATTTCAATACAAGAGCAGTCATCCAGTTCTTCAGAAGATTTCTACATGAGGTGCCTTGCTACAGTACAGAGTAGCCAAGTGCTCTACTTCGACACACACCCTGCAAAAAACCCCTACAAAATAAACCAAAAAAACCCTCAAACAACCCTGCCCCCCCAAAAATGCCAACAACCCACAACACACGTTCAAAGCTGTGAAAATCCAGCGACTTTACAAATCCAAAAATCTAGCATGGCACTGAGTCAGCTACACAGAACTCAGCTCTGATAGTGCTGACGGCAAATTGGCTTAATTCCCCTAATTTCAGAATCCCTGCAATATTCACAGGCAGACAGGGCCAGGATTTGGATTAGGGCTCCCTTTCAGTGCTGAATATTTTTGTCAGATTTGTAACACCTTGCTGGGAAATTTTAACTGCTGGGGGATGTTTGCAGCTCTACAAACACCCTCATAAAAACCACAGTCTGTACTAAAACCACATTCTGTACTACAAACCTCTTGTGGAATCATGCCTTTCCAACTCCTTTCCAAGACGTGTTTCAGCCTTTTAGGATCTTAGGACAGGTAGATTGACTGGGCTTATTTTAAGATAGGTTTAAGCTTAGTTTGAATCTTCTACATAAATAACTTTTAATATTAGAAGAGCGGACTACTGCTGTTTTTTCTCTTTTCATTTGCTACTGAACGTTTCCTGCCTGGCAAATCCAGAAAAGATCCTTATTGCTATACAACAGCTTGAAAACAAATTCAGTGGTATTAATAAAGCTATCACTTTTATCTAAGTAAGCAAAATATCTACTTTTATAGATTGAATTGATTCAGATTGCTATTCAGATTTGCTATTCTGGAAGAAAATGACTGAAGTCATTAAGATTCATTTCAGACCATATGAATGAATGTTAAATGGTAACAAGTCTTTCATATGCTAACTGTGAACACACTTCTTTGGGACAAATACTTCCCTTTTCAAGGAAAATCTGGATTTATAAGCATAGAATAATGTTGACAATATTAAGATAGATTTAAACCATCCAACAAAAATCAATTTCAGAGGAAGAATTTTGGCTCTAAAACACAAAGTCTGACACTAACTAATGTTTGACTTTAATCACTGCAATACAAACAATAAATCAGAGGCAAGAGGGAACCTGCTGATCTCAATATAGAGATTGTGCATTGTTTTTCATTATGCAAGCCTCTTCAGATATAAACATATAATAGCTATTGAAAAGTCACTGAACTATCACATTTTTTGGTGTATTTGTGATCACATGCATACTTTTTTTTTTGTGTCTCAATGCAGGCAAACAGCAAACATCTATCTTGTACTGCTAACCCAGAAGGGCTGATTTCACCTCTGGAATCATGACTGTAGTGCAGAACCTGGCAATACATCAACAATAAGTACAGCATATTCCTTAAGTTTATGTTTTCTTCAAACACTTCGGTGAGTTAATGGGGTGTAAAGCAAAAACAGCAATCTTTTTTTCCAATTAATTGAACATGAATTTCAAGGGCAAAGTAAACAAACTAGCGAGTAAATCAAAAAGCTGATTTTGCACTTTCAAAACTGACAAAGAAAGTTTTTGCTCAATTTTTTTGGGAAGTGTGCATTTCTGATGTAGCTAACTTCAGCAGAAATATCATTTCTGGTGGTGGTAAAAACAACAACAAGAAAAAAATCTGAAAAAATGTTAACAAAATTCATTAATAGATGTCAATACCTTTTAAAAAAGAGCTGCTCCAGCCTCTAAAGAATGTTGTTAATATAATATGAATACTTGTATATGCACGAAAAGCAGGTGGTTTGTGCAAGGTCGTTGCAAATACAAAATGCATCAACCTGGTGAAGTTCCTACAGCAACAGGAATGTGTTTATGAGCAGCAGGTGAATTCCTGCAAAAGACTCTAAAGCTATTAACAGCTCGGTAAGGAGCACGTAATAATAGGTTGTTAACTCAGCCATCCCAACAAGCACATCAAGAAAGGGCACTTTGAAACTATTAATGCAAATACATTTAAAAAATCAAGAGAAAAAGACAGAATTGTAACATTTTGCTTCTTTCAATCAATCAAATAAACATTTGTGGGTTTATTTGGGTACAAGCCTAAAAAAAAACTACATGGGAGTTACTGAATAAGGTAGAATTTCTGTGAAATTATTAATTTAAATTAAAAGCTCCTCTAATGTTTATTTTGATTCCAACAACCACATCCCCACACCAAACCCAGAGCTTTTGTTTAATACATAGTAAAGTGATTATACTGGTGTTGAAGAGGAAAGCAGTGGTTTAGTGCATTAAAATAGACGAGCTCTCCCTAAATGAGCTTCCTCTTTCCCTTTGGATATTTCTCCCTTCTCCCAGAATGACTGGTTTGGGATCACTGGTACTTAATAAAAAAGAGGTTGTTAACATTATGCAGTCAGTGGCTTCATCTTCATTTATTGTGAAAAAAAAGACCATTCAAAGAGGAAAACTAATATCCTGTCCTTTTCTGTGGTTAAAGTACAACTGCAATGCAGCCTTGGAAAAAAGAGACAGAAAAAAAGGAACTTTTTTTGGTTTTATTCTCCAAAATGATGCGTACCTTTTTACCTCCCCAGGCATCTCTTGAATGCATTGAATATTGCAGGAAGAAACTGTAAATGAAATAAGATCTGAACACTCCTTCCTTTAAACAAAGATACAAAGCTGTGTCTCAAGGTATGTATCTTGATTTAATCTGTGAATCCACCTTTATGGCTACAAATCAATAATTTATGAACAGTAAGTCACTTGTGTATTATGAAAAACACTGTGCTAGCTTCAGTTTTTAAAAGAGCTTGGGCTCACAGATGATTTTTGGGAACTTTTAAGCTACTTTGTATTTTAAGAGGGGCTAAAGGAAACATCCTCACTGGTTTTAGAGAAATGGAGACCTAGACGCTGTATTTGATTTATAAATAAGAAAATCACTTTCATTTAGATGACCATCTTTTGTCAGGCATGTTTGTAATATTTAGGTCATTGCTCACAAAACTTGCCATTCTTTTTTGTAAAAATCTGTCAAACTTTCAAACCCAAAGTCTGACTCCTGAATTTGCCTTCAAGGTATCTGAGGGAACTCCATTACCAGACGCAACTAAAACTTACCACACCTGAACTCAAAGGTGAACACACTGCAGGCAGTTAATAATAGCAGAAACAACAAAAATAAAATGTTTTGGGAGTACACTCTATTTTTTAAATTCAGGATTAAGCATGTTAAACCCCTTACCATTTCCTTTTATACAACTGATACATTATCTCTGATGAGAAAACATTTATTTTTTTACAGTATGTTCATTGACATCATCTAAATGTTGCTCCTTAGCTGAAACTTTCTGCTCTATAAAATACCTGCTTCTGATTTCTGACCCCACCTAAACACATACTTAGGATTAACACTGACTCCTGAGGTTAACATTATTATTATTATTATTGCCGTGTCAGTGCACAATTTTGAAAACTATTTCTCTTGAGGTTCAAATGCTGTAATGGATAGAAGAAAAACATTTAATAATTCCTTTTATTAGCAACCAATCTTTTGTCAGCAATGGATTTAGCTTTCTTAGCTTTATTTGAGGTATAGAACTAGCTGTGTTTGTTGTCTTGTAATAGTTTGCATACCTCCTATGCTTATACCTATGCCCTTGAAAGCATTTGAAAACCACATTTTCAAAACCATTAACACACTTTCTCTGCATTTGTGCAGATCTTCTAGCAGCTACTGGAATAAGCACTGTACATGTAATTTTCCTTGGAGAAAATGGTATTGGCTGCAGGCAAGAACACAAGATCAGCAGAGACCTAAGTATGGGGTTTTTTTTAATATCAAATCCACCAGGCTTGCTTAAACAGCATTATACTTCTCATTGAGAATTTTTGGTTCAGCAGGAACAACAGCAATACCTCTATAGGCTGCTTTGTTATTAAATACAAAAGTTCAGAAGCTGTTTCTAAATAATTGACAACAATGATTAGTAGACAAGCCAAACCAGGCATCTAATAGAGGCTTAGCTTAGAAGTTCTTTGATAAACCCTTGGCTGCATGTAATTGATATTTAGATGCCAGATTTCTTTTTCTCCTAATAGTAATTACATTGGTGTCATTAATAATGGCTGCTGCAAGGTCTTTAGGTTCTTTCTTGCAGGCAAAAATTATATCTGGTCAGAGAGTCTAGTAATTAGTCACTCTCATTTTCAACAGTTCTGAGACACATTTTTTTTCCTCTTTTTAGAATCTGAGGTTTTTACATTTTTTCCCTTGGGAAACTGGGTTAATAACAGCGGAACAGAAAAACTGAGAAGCTTGTTTAACATCACTTACTATGCTAAAATAAGCTAGGAGATTTCATTTTAATGATTATATCCCAATGCACATTTGTAGTGATTATTTTTTAAAAACATTCAGCAGACATGGTTGGTTTCCCAGGAGCTAGGAAGGGCCGAGAATGCTTGAGGTGCTGCTCAGAGCCCTGGTGCCTCCCTGTGACAAGTGATCAACTGTCCAAAACTACTGTCCAAAAGCTCTTGTACATCCCAAATACTCAGCACTCTTTTTTTTTTGATGAGAATTGCTGAAAATGTAATGAAAATGTAGTAATGCATGAGTCCTAGGTTTCTTGATTCCAGTCATATCAGAAACATTTTACTTGCAGGCAGCGGATTGCTACATATGCCTTAAATTATTTGAAAAATTTGAAAAATATTACAGAAGAAAACTGTCCATTAAAAAAAAATAATTAGCATGAAGTCCAAAATTGCCCAGCTGATCATTTTAAGCAAATGAGCTTTTTATACTGCGTATACTCAATAAATGGCCAGACACCTGAAGTGCTCAGATGCTTATCCCTACTGTTCTCAGCCTACTCCCCAATCCTACCACTGATGTTGACTTTAAAATTTAGCAAGGTTGTCAAGGACACTACAGCAGGGATGGCAACAATAAAGGAAAATGCCCAGAGAAAGAGCCACTACATGCCAAGAACCCAGCCATACTAGTACCAAACAAACCACCCTTGTCCCATGGGTGATGTCACACAGCCCCCAGGCTCCCTTCAGCCACTGGGAGCTGCTGCATGTATTATCCTTCATGACATAAAAATCTGTCATGAAAGAAAGATCTGAACCAAAAAAGTAACGGCTGGTGCTTAAAGGAAATGGTGGAGCTGTAACAGCTGTGTCTGAAAATATGTGTTCCTTCTAACTCAGTTAAACGTCGTGCAAAATGGTGACTAAAGAGGTGGAGGGACTGGGGAGGTTTGGCTGTTTAAGTAGGGGGGAGGTTGAGGGCCAGTGAACTTCACACATGCCATGCAGACCTCACAGAAAGGCAGAGGGCTTTACAAGAGAAATGACTGATTTTACTGCACGTCTCCAAAATTCCACGCAGAAATACTGAGGACTGAATCTGATCTACAGGAGGTGGCCTCTAATGAGAAATGTCCTTATTTTATCTAATGAGAACACGTGTGGATCCTGTTCACTGAGGTTGATTCCAGCCCATACTCAAGCAGGGTCAGGTTGATTAATGTGAGAAGATCATAATGCAATATCTCCTTAGCTGGAGAAGACAGAGAGGAACATCTGGTGTTCTCTAAACTGGGATGAGTAACATGATCTTCATAATTTGCCATATTAATTCTTATAAAAATAATTTCTGTCATTCAAACCATTATGCACTGAAAGTTTTAAAACTTCTCATTATTCCTATCATGTAATTTACCTAAAGATCTGTCACTCAAATTCAGGATGGCTCATTTTAATTCACATTAATGATTACTCAAAGAAATAGCAGCCTTTGGTTTAACATTAGATTTTAAGACTGAGTATCATTTCTTGTATAAGTTAAGTGAAGACAGCTGTAGACTGATAGAAAAATTAACAAGGTCATGCTGCTTTCTAATTCTTTAAATCTGGTACTTTCCTCTCTCTCTCTGCCTCATCAGTTCTTCCTCTCTTTTCCAAATCTCACTGGAAAGCTAATTTCTCCCTTGTCTCTACTGCTCAATTATTTTCTCACTTACTGTTTATTAATTTAACTCTAAATAATCCTGGGATGAAGAAAAAATAATATCTGACATCCTACATATCCTGTCCACTCACTGTCCTCTGGAGGTGGGTTAATTTTTTTAATGTGAAAACTGTCTGCGAGCTGCAAATTGAGTCTCCCAACAAAATGAAGTATTCTGGCAAAGGGATTTGTCTTTAAATTTCATCAAAAGACAAGAAAGCAAAGAAGTATCAGCCCTCTCCTCCAAATCCTGATTCTAAAGATATTCTCTTGTTTCTCTATTTAGAGATTTCACTGCAATGCCTTGGGTTACTGCTTGGATACATTCCATTAAAATCCCTTCTCTACAGACAGGCTTCCTTAGCTAATTATATGTTATCTTGTGTGTAACAGGAAATGTAATCCAGCTGGTGTGCTTGGGCCACGTGGGAGAACAAACTTAATACAGTTGCTGATACGTGCACAGCTTGGTGTGCCTAACACAGGTCTTAGGGAGCATTAATTTTTGATGATTAACTTCATGGGTTTGGATGGAAAGGGGAGGAATAAGCATTTTCCAGTTCAGCTGCACAAGCTGGAGCGCAGCTGGTGAGGTTTATGTGTGTGTGCTGTGTTCCCTTTCCCATGAGGGAATTCCTACAGAAGGACTCAGTGTCATTACAAGGCTCTAACAAGGCCCCACTCCTTCATCTGCCTCAAACATGAAACCCTTTTGGTAAGAGGTAAAGAGATTATGATGCCCTGGAATCTTGCAAATAGTGCAAGCTTTGGTCAGTGTCTGGGTAGTAGTTTAAAATATAAAAGAAAAATTAACTGCAATTAGCAATGGCACTATATTAATGAGTTTGATTTTTAAAGGGAAAGACAATACTGCCCATGAGAGGTTTTTTTTCTTTTAGAAACAGTGTTTGTGGATGACATCAAGGGATGATAAAATATAATGGACAGAGTGCAGAATAGGGCAGACACCCTGTTAACAGAGATAATTTACAATCTTTAGTATCTCAAGACCCCAAATAAGGTCTATGAAGAGCTGCTTTTATGAGCACATCTTGGATCCCAAAGGGCAAACATTTAACTGATCTTCTGTATGTTGCTGTAAAGACTCACTCATTATCCAAGACATAGTTTTCAGAATGATTCATAATCTACCTGAAATCAGGTATTTCAACTACCAGGCCTCAACAAGGCAATTATTTCAGGATCATGATATTCTCTCCCTGATTATATCACAGAGCTATTCAAACAATAGAAAACCCTTTCTCTTTGGGGCTGTTGTGGGAAAACCCACACTCTTTGCTGTGACAGAATTCAGAGAATCTTGGACTGAATGTCAAGGATTTTTTGTTCTCCCAGGCCAAAGGAACTCTCTAATTATGTCCTAGGTCAGATTTTGTTCATTAAATTTTTGGCTGAAAGGCTGCAGAACAACATGACCTCTTATCAGACAAACACATAAAAATGTACCAGTGCACTCCTGAGTAAGAAACTACAAATCTGTACAACTGGGTCACAATGGAGTTTTGTTATTGTCACAAGATTTGCATTTATGGAGACAATATTTTGTGAAGTTCTGAGTGTTTTACAGCAATTCCCAGGAGAAATGAAGGTCATATAGGAAAAGGTACCCTAAAGCAGAAAAATTACTGAACTGCTTTATTGTACTTTGAAATTAATGTATGATTCCATACTTGTAACTTATTGAGACCCTTGGATAACTCTCGTTCTCTTGGTAGTCTTTCTCAGAAGAATATTTTTCACAGAGAGGACTTGATCTTTTGATAGTTCTCTGTGTGCATTTTATAAGAGTGTAAATCTAAGTTTCTTGCATAATTAGCACAGTGTAGGCTCCTTCCCTTTTTCTGCTTGCTCTGGAAATGCATGGACAGATGCATCTTTATGTTTCATGCTCATCATCATTAATTTGTCTTCCTTATGAAATTGTTGGAAAAAACCCCATTTTGTGGAGTGCTTACAGTTTATTGGGCAGCTATTTGCTTTCTGAAGTTTATGTATCTTCCAGGAAACTTTGGGAGCCCATGACCAACTTCCATTTGTGAGCCACAGAATTCCTACTGGTGATAACTAAAAGCAGGCTGCTCCCCTAATGTGCTCACCAATGGTGTCCTGACAGTTTTTTCAAATGTCAACAAGGAACCTTAAAAGAAATAGCAGTAAATACTTGTAAAACTTTAGAATATTGCATAATTCCTCAGAGCTTCAAGAAGTTAAGAAACTGATACAAACAGCTGAATTTGAAGGATTGAGTGGTTGTGTTTGATGGAGACATTCCATTTCTTATATTGTTTATCAGAACAAAACCTCCTTTCTTTATTAAATGCAAATGACAGGTAGAAAGGGATAAAGACAGATTGCAAAAGTTGTTCCATTTTTCTACCTAGTGTGTTTACTAGTAGCTAAGACTACTGTTTTCTGCCTTTTTTTCCTGACTCCCTAAGACATTAATAAAATTTATGACCTTTTCATATTTAACATGTTCTCAACTTTACCTGCATTTTTTGCTGTTAGAGGGATGTCTTTGTGATAAATTCATACTAGATCCAGTAGAAAATTATTTCACTCTTATCGTATTTCCTGTGAGCATGCAACAACATCCCTATTTTGTCACTTCTGCTGAGAACAGGAATGCTCATATTCCCATTTCAGAGTTCCTGGGAAGGCTGAGAAATTACAATTTCACTGGTTACATCTACCCCTGTCATAACACAAACTTTGCTTTTTAATATACACAGCTCCACAGTGAAGAAGAAAAAACTAATTGAAACTTAATCAAATTAAATTAATTGTGCATATTAATATTTCCTGGCTTTGAGGCAGGAATCACCCCTTTTTCTTTCTCAGTATAAAATTTCATTTGCTTTTGGCCACTACACTTAACCAGCATTGCAATGTATGCTTCTTGATTTCAATGTCACTAAAGTGGTGTAAAATAACATTTTCCAATTTAATGCTGTAAATAAGCAGACTGACTTGCAGTACTGGATTATTCATCTCTCTGATCTAGAGCCTGGTCTCCAAGAGAGGTCTTGCAAATTACACCTGTGCCACAGCACTGGAAGATGCCAGCAGTGCATTTATTTCCCCTGTCCTCAGAGGAAAGAGTTTACAGACAGAAGATGCTCCTTATATATTTTAAAAGGTGGACACAGAAAATTGTTCTTCTTTTTCAGTAAACACAGATAGGAGTGGTTTAAACTGTATCTAGCAAAGAGTCATAAAGCCTGTGCATGTAGTCTTGCTGCAGAATGGTCAAGGCTAAGGAGTAAGTAGACCTCTAAGAAAAATTACTTGCCTTGTCACTCAGCACTGACTGGTGTTGGCACATAATCCATTAAGAAAGGATTTTATTAAATACATATATGAGATTTATAATTTAACATCCATATGAACAGCTTTGGAACTGTTTCTATTCAACTGAATAAAATCTCACAATTTGTCCTGTTTAATTCACCTCTTTAATACCAAGGAAGAAAAGAAGTTCAAGTTGTAATGGGGTTTACTATGATAATGGATCAGAACCTGAAGGACTTCCATTAGTGCAGGAAAATCGGGTTCCTTGCTTTGGCTTACCAAATATTCTAAGCAATCTGTCTTCTCCCTCTAGCTGTCCTATTTAAATTGTTTGGATTTTTCCCCAGTTCACCCTTTTTTCTGCATCATTAAAGCTTCATTATCTCAATATAGAAGTGCAGTCAATGAATAAAATTCTCAGCTATTTACAGAGCCTAATATCCCTGATGCTTTCTTTCATGACTTGGTTTGTATTTCTGTTCTTTGTGATCTTCATACATGCACATCAGTTCCACTGAGGCTTCAGATGGGGGCAGGAAAACAGCAAGAACTGACTTAGCAGGGAACTGTTTAAGGTACAGACACTAAAAATTTCCTGTCTGTGTCTTCAGGGTTGAAGGCACAGGTCAGCACAAATTTTTTACTGGTATGAGGCCCTGTAGCAACAGGAAATGACCAAACGTGTTTTGTGCTTATGGAGAAGGAGGCTTCAAATTATGCTTTCCCAACACATGCTGTGTGTGCACCTCGTACCTTTACTTGTAATGCATGTTGTAGCTCTGTTCTGTGTGAAATTGCCTAATTTTGACAGAGCACCAGCAACCTGACAATTTCTCTCTCTTGTAGCCCTCTAAGCAAGGCTGGTTCACTCTATCCTTTAAGTACATATTATTGCTTTATTAAGCAATAATAAATCAATATATAAATACATCTTTTGCCTCAAAATGAAATCACATTCCCATTCACCTTAATTCTGCTGCGTCAGTGTCACACTAATGTGAAGTTTTACAGTCCATAAATCAAAATATGTTCAAGCATGTGATCCATTTATCCATGTTTGTAAATGTAGTTACTATGAGACAAGTAAATGTAAAGATCTGCGTGCTGCTCTACTCAATTCTGATGTGAAACAAGACAGTCATTAACAAGTTAGAAGCAAAACAACAAAAAACCATCACAAAATAAAACGTCTGGCATACACAGCATTGTATGTGGGGTCAAGTGAAAAGTATTTTATAAATACTGTTAAAAATACGAAACACATTGCTCTTTAGGGTCTGAGTGTGGGTGATGCTGTAAGTGAGACCTACTTTCTCATAGTACTTGATCTCGTAGTCCAGAATTGCTCCATGGGGAAAGTCCGGCTCTTGCCAGGAGAGGGCAATGCTGTTTTGGGAAGCCCAGTCCTTCCTTACCATACCTATCAAGGTGGGTGCTGAAAGGGAAAAGGATAACTAAGGGTTAAAGACGAAGCACACGGTTTATCCTTCCAAACTCCTGTCTGAGGATACCAACCCGAGGCAACTCGGAGTGACCTCCAGACAGAAAAGCATGACAGATGGCAGTTCTCAGGGAAACCATATAACCTGGAATTAATGTCTCTAGTACACACTGCTAACTCTTCTGCTGAAGTGCAGAGCAGCTTCTGAAAAATCCCTGCGTGCAAAAACACAGAAGGGAACACTTGGACTGTGCCCTGTCCCAGCCCGGCCGCTCTGCTGGCTCCGAGGACACCGAGCCCACAGCAGAACCACACGTCAGAGGCAGCAAGCTCTGCATGCAGCTTGATCTTCATTAAATGTTACAATTCAATTGTTTAGGATGTACATTCAGTTAAAAGCTTCTGTTCAAACTACACACCCATAATCCCAGTTCTATCACTCATTTTTGGAAGCTTCTTCCAAGGCCTCGGGTGAAATGCGGTGTTTTCTTGGGGGTCAGTGCCTGTCAGCACAGAAAGTCTAAAAATCTCAGTGCCTGGGGTTCCAACATTCTTTGGGGTAAAATAAAGCAACACAGCTTAAAACAGAGGCAATGAATCCCGTTTTTGGCAAGGGCATTTCTGGCAAGCCCTTTGTGAGGTGTCTGCGTGCACCAAGAGCCAACTCCCTCAGGAAGCTCCTGGACTGGGTATGGGCAAACTGGAGGGAAAAGCAGCTTCTGGAAGGGGCCCAACATGCATGGATGCACCCAGGAACCAAATTATCTCACTGTGGGCTTAACCAATTTTAAGAACCAGTTTTTCTGCCTTTTTGGAAGAGAATGGTTGTCTATGCAATGATTTCAAATGGTGCAAAGATTGCGTTCCAGAAAACCATCTTTGCTTATTTTATTAACCTGATCAAGCATGTAACAATACTCTCAAGACACTAATGTGGTTTGAATAGTATTGATGTGCAGCTTTCCCCAATGTTACAGCAAACCCAGTCATATTATTCTAATATTCAACAGTCTAACATAGTCTAACATATTATTCAACACAACTAAGATCAACAATCCAGCTACCATAAGTGGTTCACAGATTTCACTATCTTTCCACTAAAAAGTATCAGTTTATTACACACCCTCTCCCATTCATCTCCCCTTTGTATCTTATTTAACTTCTTCCAAGTTTCCATGGAGTTGTCTCCTAAAAATAACACACTCTTATGACTTCTGGTTTTATCTTTTGAACGAAAGAATCTCCCTAGCAAAATGAAAAGAGAATCTGGTTCTAGTCACAAAATTTCATGCCTTAATTTTCTTTCCTGTAAACATTTCAGGAGGTTTAAGAAATGAAAACAATAAATGAATTCTAGAATATAAACAAACACTGAAGAAAACAAACCCATGTGTTTTTCTTTGAAAAAGAGGAAACTCTACACAGAGATGTGGGCATTTTTCTCTGTGATAATGAATTTATCGGAGAGAGAAAATTAACTTCCATCCCCTGTCAGTCTTCCCTTTGGGTAACTATTCTGTGGGATAATAGGTGCGTCCTCTCTGATGTAGGGGGGGAAAAAAAGAAACCAACAAAAAAACCCAACTCAACACATAACACCAGGAAAAATCCCTGCCAAAGTGTAAGAGCTTATCCAGGAAACTTCTACACTTTTGCCACTTTAACCACAGGTCTGATGCAAGGGTGTCAGAGAAAAAAAACAACATCCTGCCATGCAGAATAAAGGATTAACCTGGTTTTCAGGAAGTGCTTTAACAGCATAATGTAAATAACTAGACAGAATAAAACACAAACTAATAAATAAAAAGCATTCACAGGATTTGAACCAAAATGTTATCCCTGCGTAGGTATAACTACTCCCTCAGCTAAAATGGAATTTTTACTCTTGAAACTGAGGGCGAAGTTGAGCTCTCATAATATTTCTCTGGGGTACAATCAACTTCTCCAGGCAAGATACAAAGTCAGGTCAGTTTAAAGGAAAGCAGGAGCCAGCAAACATGGATTTGTAATTGCCAAACACTGATCAAGGGCCAAGGAAGGCACTGCTCACATAAACTGTTTTACTATTTGTTATTTTGAGTCATTCACTGGCATTGAGCTGTGATTTACAGGTGGGTCTGAGGGAGCCATAGCAACCTGTCAGGTACATCTGGTACCCTCTGTGTGCCTGCTCAGAGGTGATGAGCATCAGCTGGGCCACCCCAGCACACTGCAGCTTCATCCCACTGCACCTGGGAGTTGGCTGGTCAGACAACCCAATCCTTGCAAAAATTATTAAGACTGATGACAGGAAACACCAGTTTACTGCTGATATAGCATATCTTCAAATTATATCTTAAACTTTACAAGCTTTTCATATGTACTGCATGATGGGGATTTTCCTTTGTGTTCTAACTTCCATATGTATACAGCAATTCACGCACGTTTTCAGCCTGAGCTCAACACAGTAATTCTTCCATTTGACAAAGTGCATTTCAAAAGCACAGTCGTGGTGCATTGGAAGATCCTCTCAAAACTTCAGTGGATGAAATAATGCCAGTTGTCTTTCTGGGAAGCAACTCAGTAGGAAATTAATGGAACAAAATTACTTTAGATCTCCCCTAAACCACCTGTGCTTGACCTCCACTCGAAACCAACAAGCCCATACAGCAAGGCCCAACTCACACCTGTAGCACTGTGCCAGCACTGAATCCTCTAAATCCAAATGCAGAGATGTGCACATAAAGCTGTCAATATGAGAAGTGTATTTGTGTTTGAATCAAGTGTACTTTTTAACAAAAAGGCACAGAAGAGTCACCATTGACCATTTCCTGTATGTGCAGAAGGATGATCCTGTTTATGCCAGTTAGAATTCCAGTCAGAAATTTATTGTAGGAAGAAGCAGACAAATAAACCCAAGTAATTAAAAGCACAGCTAGCAGAGTTTCTATTTCTTTTGTTGTGAAGTGCTACTAAAGAGCACTCTCCACTTTCTGTGGAGAAATTTCAGGTCCTTACAACTGTTGCTCACAACAGCAGGAGGCAATTAGACCTTAGAGATCCTATCCACTTATGGTTAATGCTCTTTTTAACCAGAAGATTGTAAGATAGGTAAATCCTATTTTCCCCTTAAAGACTGCTCCAATGTCCCTCTGATGAATCAGTGGGAAGTTCTTCTAATTGGTTGTTTCAAATCCAGTAGCTGAAGGAGACCTCTAATATGGTTACCCAAATGAAACCATTTGAAAAAAGAAATGCTTAAAAGAGCAGCATGTGTTTTAATCACTTTAAGGGCAGCATTTTCTTGCTATTGGTCCTACACTGAAGGGTGGTTTCTGGCTCTTGAGCTCAGCACTGATCTGTGTTTTGTACAGAGGATTCTTTGCACCATCTGTTTTCTTCTACTCTGTTATAAATTTCTTGAATTACAATGAGTCATCTACAGTGTAGTGAGCTCCTCATTTAATTTAGTCCAATAAGCTTCTCGGTCTTTTCAAATTTTTATTCAATAATGGAAGTTCATTCTTGAATTTAGAGTGAGCTGATTTTATTCTAAATTCCTTTGGCTTCTCTTTTTCAGAATCCTTTTTTTCTCATGTGCTACATACAGGAGAGAAAATGTGTATTTTAAACAGTGACTGGATCCAAGTATATTTTCCCTAGAAACTTTCTTTTTTTCTGAAGATGACTTCCATAATCTGTCTGATTTCAAAATAGGAGATGTGGAGGGTTGCTGAAGCTTTTTTCCTTTAGAGCATTTTCTAATTGTGCTATTTCTTGTCTCACACTCCTGAAAGTTAGGCAAAGAAATATCTCCTGTTTCCAGGACTGAACAGCTTTTATAGGGTGCCCATTCATGGTGAGGAAGCTTCAGACCCCATGGCAGCTGATGACCAAAGCTCACCTGATAACGTGTTACATGGAATCTTTCAACCCTTCATATCTCATTTCAAATCTTATTTTTTTGGTGAAGACAAACCACGACAGCTCAAAGACCTCTCCCTTCAGTCATTTTCTTGTTGAAATCTATCACCAAATAAGAACAGCTGCACCAGTTTTGTCCTCCTCCTCCCTTCCCCCTGAATTGTATCTGTTTTGCCCAAAACCAGTGAAGTGCCTGCAGATACAAACTTGGAGAGGCGAGAGTGGAAGTGGGATCTGAACTGTACAGATGCTGTGGGGAGGGCTGCAACTTCATTCCTTTGGCCACCACCCTCATGAGAAGGCTGTGGGTCCCAGAATGTAAAATACTGGGGGTCTCAGTATGTAAAATAATGCCATTTGGGATCACGTGTTTAATTCAGTTTGTTGTTTCTGTACCTCTGCCATTACCAACAATAACACAAATTGCATAACTAAATGTTATTCTTTCCTTGAGACCTCTGCCTGCTTCAAGGTACAGGAGAGATCACACTTGCCAAAATATAGGGCTTTATCACCTGTCTTCTGAGCAGGGGTTTCCCTTCAGAGGAGGGAACCCACCCCTCTCCCTGCCCCTTCCTTCTCTCCTATCTCAGTCACTTCTCAACTGCAGTTATGGGAAAATACTGACTGAACTCTATTCAACCTCCTTGCCTCTTTTTAAAAACTCATTAATCCCTCCTAGGTTCACCCTATAGAGGTTAACCTGCTTTAACATCCTGCAGGGAGCCTGTATTCCTCCTGTTGGGGAACAAGTTCTTTCAGTAAGAGAAGGAAGTTGAGGGTGGAAGAGATATCAATGCTGTAATGACTAATTTACGTTGACTGTGGCGGGTGAGAAAACAAAAGAAAACAGTTTTCTTGGTCATGAAAAGGAAGGGGCTTCTTCAAGCTTCAATCACAGGTTAATGGCACAAATTAAACCAATAGCAAACTATGCTTAACACTATGGAAGTTACAGTTATCTAATAATTCCAATCCCATTAAAGAAAAATGTTAGGAAATTAATGAAACAGAATAGAAATGTATCAAGGTCCAAATCTGAGGTGTTCTTCCAGATTGTAAAAACACTCTTTGCACTTTTTCTATAGCAGAAAATGCTATTAAAATTTTACAGTGTTTCACCAGCCTATGTTCTGTAACTATAGTACAATTCCTATACTACTGGATACTGAGTATGATTTTATATTATAAATATCAATAAAAGGAGCACTGAGATTTTATTCACAATGCCACATTTGAAAAAAAAAAGGACTTTATTTCAGGGCACAGTAAGAAAAATATCGCTTTTGCTTCTGATTCTAGAAATACTATTAGAAAGGTAATAAGTAGTAAAAAGATGCTCTCTTAGAGAAGACATTTTACTCCAGTAACAGAACTGGAAGCAATGAAACAACATTTCCTGATCAATGATAGTGCCTCCAGTATTTTACCCATTTGAGCTATTTGCCAAGGATTTTCCAGGGAAGTTAAGAGGCCTGAAGCCTTCACCCTGCATTACTAATGCCCATGTGAAACGTATGATCAATCATCTGAAGGATGTAGTTGTGCTGTCTGTCACCCAGAGCAGTCTTCACTCCTGCAATATGGTTATTAATCCTCCAGCAGAGATGCAGTTCATCCTTTCATTCTTTTGTGTTTGTTCATTCATCTTTCTGTTGCTATCTTTGTAGGATAAGGGAAGAAAGAGTATCTTATGAACAAGGGATGTGATAGGGATCCAGGAGACCTCTGTTTATATTCTTTTCTGGTTGTGCTCCAGAGATTTTCTTTAATCTTTTGACTGAGCTATCTTAATGTACAATGTGAATGTCAGTCAGTTCCATTATTTGCAATACGTGAGCGTTTTCTTGTTAGAAGTGTGAGTGATATAAAAGACTAAAACCTAAGCACAAGTTGACATGGGAAACAAATCACTGAAATATGAACAGATATTAAACCTTTATTAAAAAAAAACCCAGTTCATAACCCATCTCTGTATATTAAAGATGTTCACATGGATGAAACATCTTCAGGTTTATACTGAATTCAGCAAGAATTTGTTTGCTTACCACACAAGCTTGCTTTCAATTAGTACAGTGACTAGATAAGATATTTGATTCTTCCCATAACAGAGTCTCTTATCTTCCTAATCATTTCAGTAGTAATTCAGAGTTACAATGCTTGGAGGGGATACTATTACTGGCACTAACCTTGGAGTTCAAAGTTGAGTGTGGTGTTTCCCTGACAAAGCATTACAGCTAGCAAATTAACAAGTTTGGGGTTAAAAAACGTATTTTTGAGTTCATTTTCTTACACTAGTTCCCTAAAGGTTTGCACTCAAAAGACAGCAGAGCAGTGTGCTTCTTTTGAAGCACTTCATTTACTGAAACTAGGCCTCCAGCAAGTTATAATTACCATCTCTCCCTCCATCTCAAAGTCTGTCCCCTTGCAGATCTCCTTTGCTTGCTCAGAAATGGTGGATGGAAGCCAAGTGAACCCAATGCCCTTGTCAAAAATTGGATTCTGCTACAGTGTTGTGGGCTAAAGGTCATGATAGACAGAACCCCATGATTTCCTCCAGGGTAAATGTCGACTCAACATGGTTTTTTTTTGGTGTGTGTTCCATAATGCAACTCTTTCTTCCTGGCTGCCTAATTTCTCTTTCATCTATTGTTGATCTTATGTAAAGAGACAGTAATTATTCATCCACACGATTTTGCAACACTACAGATTTTCTTTCACTTACAGAATGTGCTGCCATTCTACATTTTTCAAGCTTCAGACAGAAGCACTCCTAAATCTTTACTTCTTACAGGACCTACTCAGCTTCTGATACTTCAAAGTGGATTTTAGTAGAAGACACTTAAAACAACAGTATAAAATAAGGTCTTCTCAGTTGTCAGTCAACGTGGCTGTTCTGCTCTCTCTGATGATGTGTATGTACAAAACCTCAAAGATAAAAAATATTCTGAGTTATTTGACACCATTTATAACACGATGAACAATTAAAAATATCTTAGTTACAAGTTTCTTTCTTTTTTTAAAAAAATAGTATCCCTTAAAAAAAAATCACACAAATGCTTTACTTAAATGTATCTTTTAAGGAGTTACTTTATATGCTCTGTATGTCTGAAGCAAGAGGGATAAATTCAGTTCAAAAAAGCACAGAGGGAGGGTGTGAGTCCAGGAATCAGATGCAAACAACAAAAAAATATGCAAAACTAAACCAGGTTGCCCACCACATAAACGGAAATAATGTCAAATCCACAGGCCTCTGGCAACCACAAGGATTTGCATCAGAATAAGCAGGTTCTTGGCTCCTTTCCACACTGCCTTTTAGGGCTGGAGCAGCAGGAGGCAATGAGAGACTTAAAGACCTAACAGGTCACTGGGATTCCTGAGGGAACAGTTCCCTGAAAACCAGAGCTGCCCTCTCCTTGTTTGGCAGAAGGCAAAACTGAGGTTGTGTGGGATTGGTATGTCAGCTCACAACAGGTGGCAGCAACTTCTGTGGCCGAATGGCACAGTAAAAACGTGATAACTGAGGAAAAAAGGCCCATTGGCTTCTTCTGGGCATGTTGTTCTGGATGATCAAAAACCAGGGAAGGATGCCAGAGGCCGCTCCAGGCAAGTCCGTTCCCTTCCTATCACTCCTTATGATGATTATAAACCCTGTTGTGGTACCTACAGGAGAAGTAACAGAACATTACATCCTTAACCAGCAGATTTTCCTCTTTCACAGCCTCAAATGTTCTGTGTTGTGCTGTTCACTGTTGCTCCTGACTCAGACACTGTGGCGAGAAACTGACTGTTGGCTGGTGCCACGTTTGAAATTGGAGTGTGTGCTTTCCTGGGCTACTATTCCTGACATGCAGGATTCCTCTAAAGAAGAAGGCAGAGTGGCTTATGGGGTCTCCTTTTTAAGGAAAACTGCTAAAAGAGAAGGAGGCAGGAGAAATTGGTTTATCAGATTCAGATTGCTACTATAATGATGCTAATCAGTGTGAAGAAAGATGTGTTCCAGCCCGTGTGTTATATAAGTTAAAAATATCACTCTGGCACTGCTAGGTGCCCTGTGATGTGGGGACAACCTGTGGTGACACATTTCTTCAGAGAACTTTGTTTTCAGCCTCCTGGTGTAACTTGGGTATTGCTATAAACTGATTGGAAATACAACTTGAGGTTAAGAGGGTGTCATTTATTGCAGCGAGGTGTCATTATGGAAACAGAGGTTGTAACTAAGTCTCATTCAGCAACAACCCCTCCAGGGTCAACTGCAACCAAATTGCTCTGCAGAACTTCCTGCTGCTAAATTGATCTCAGAAGTTTGAAAATGAAATAAGCAGGTTAAAAAGCACTAGGAAATCTGCCATCTTTTCACTCCATTAATTGCTACTCGTCCTGCGATGTAACAAAGGCAAACGTAAAATGTACACTCATTTCAGCAGATCTTTCCTGCTCTTATTGATATCCAAATACAAGGCTATACCAGATTGTAACCAATTTTCTGTCAAACAGTACTTCAAAGGTCTGAAAGAGGTTTTTCTTTTTAGCAAGAATATCATGAATATTTTATGTGAACATCTTCTGTGAACCTTCTGTAAGAGCTGTGTTTGTTGGCATGTGCAGAGAATGTCAGAGCTACTGTACTTCAATATTTTGAGTGAATGTGTGCAAGCGCATGGAGACACATCCAATGCTGACTTCAAATGTACATCCTCAAATAATTTCCCCCAAAATGTTGATTTTGACAAAGCATTCTATAAATCACAGTGATGCTAAATAAATATGCCCTCATAAATTAATTCCCAGAATGATGTTACAAACAACATTATGTAACTTATTATATATCGCATAAATGCTAAAAATGTTCCAAAAGTTTAGTCTAGCTCCGTTTTATTGAGGGTCAAATATCTTAAATCTTTAATGTGGAAACCTATGCACAGGAAAGCAGACCCTTTAAAACTCTGGCATACAGACAAGAAACACTTCTAGGAGGCCAGGAAGTCAATGGTTTGTACTTGATGCACACGAATCACTGAAAAACACTGCTGCTGTCACATGTAGGTTAGGTGTTCAATTTCTAGTCAAATAGTGTAGAATCTGACTTAATTCAAGTAAGTGAAAAAGCCGGGGATTATTTTTGGCAAGTTGTCTTAAATCCCTCTGTAGTTAGGAGATGAGATGCTGAACTTGCTTTTGGTGGTGGTAGATAAAATGTATGCCCTGGTTTTAGCCACAGTACTCAATACATGTATCACCACCATCAGCAGAGAAGCTCACTGCAGAATCAGCCATGGATCTTCTTTTAAGGTGACCTCTAGAGCAATGCAGGAGTAATTTTAGATATGTCAACATCCTAAACAAAGAGCTTTGTTATGTGCTGTTCTCTCTCTTTT